>OY720632.1:199404478-199831978 GCA_963169105.1 Ceriagrion tenellum
CTTCCTGGTTCTGTTGAATATATTTTACTACTTTACAATGGAGGAGACAAATGTTTGAAGCCTAAAACTAGGAACCAATGAGGAGGAGGTGGTGGGGTGGGCGGACGGGAGAGAGGGGGTGGGGGATGCCGCCTAGTGATAAAAGACGAAAGTTCAAATGTAAATACAGTCGACAGATTGTAAATAAACACGTCTCAACGGTTTTGTCATGAATAAACATGGGTTTTACATACAATTAATCATAATGCAGTGGATAAAAAATGTAGCAGTACACGTGGGACGTAATTATAAACTTTTTTAATATCGTTCGGTCAACAGATATATTTAATTCCTCTCAAAATTTAACTATACAAATGTACAATTCACTTATTAGCACTTCGTGAATATCGCTATACGGAAATTTAATAATAATGCGAGGTGACTTCATGAGTATTCCCGATGACCATCGTTGTAGTGTATGTAAAAAGGTATGCACCAACCGCCTTCTTGAACTGATTCTTATATTTCAATCCAAGTCCCCAATTTTTGAGTCCTCGTAGACGTATGCCCGGTTTGCAGCCTGGTACGAGGCAAGTACTGTTTGAATAAGACATTCTAAATTCTTTATTTAAACCGAACGGGCTTAATGCATTCAAATTAGAATCAGAGTCTGGCAAACATCGTCGTTGGCACACCATGGACGTTTCATAAACCTCTTACACATTTTCTATAATAGATATCTCCTCTCTAACATTTAAAAAGTAACTTTACAATAACAACTGAAAAGACTCTGATCGAGGTGGCGCTAAGGACTGGGCAAACTAAAAGTGGAAATTTAGGCAACACATAGCCTAGGCAACAATACCAAATATCCAAATCCATAATATATATTCATGGAACTAAATTTGGAAATTGTGACAACACGTTACCTAGGCAACGATTCCAAAAGTTTAAATCTATAATATTTATTCATGGCCATACCTTTGACTTGTGACTTCCCTATCTAAGTTGTGATACTTCTGAGATTTCTAAAGCACTTAAAATTTAGTTAGTAACTGCATTCATCACAAAAAATAAACAAAACATCCTTCAACAAGTCTAAATTACACTTAGAACATGCTATTTATGATACGATCGTTACTCACTCACCACTTGAAAATAGCACAAAGAGCCAAAAAAGTATCTAATTGAATATATTCTCATTTACAAAATTACTAAGGTAGCCAACTATAACTAAGGTAGATTTGTCAATATTAGCGTGATAATAATAGAATAATAACTAATTCTAGAATAGTAAAAATTTATATCACAGTCATGATTGTGGGGGCATTTTCGTTAGGGAACGAGATTCTTTTGATTCCTTATAATGCGGATGCAATAAAGAATTTTGAGAAAATAGAAAACATTTTTTTAAAATTACTTTTATATTTATTTATTTATTATGATATTTATTATTTCACATATTTAGTGGAATAATTAGGAACCTCAACATGAGAATCTTTGAAAAAACCAGTTAAAAAGTTAAAACAAGGAATTAGTATAGATAACTTTGTTTAATAAGATACAAAGATGAAATATGATAATCACCGATTCACTATTGACTTAAAGAAAATATCGGAAACGTATGCTGGAAAAAACATTGAATTAGCTCTCATAAATTTATTGAATATTGAAGAAAAAATTTAATATAATTTTTCTAAAATTTTTTCTTCTGAGTAAACGCGCGGTAACTTGGTTCGAAGACTAGAGATTGTGTGTAATCGCTCGTTAACGGATTCTCAGCAAACTGTATTAGTTCATGAGAAGGATCTTCAGTTATGTATTATACAATCGCAACTGCGTATAGTGGGTGGGATTTTGTAGGGGGTGGTAGAGAAGCGCAACACTTTTAGGAAATGAATATAGCTTAACTATCATTCTTTATAATCTAAGATCATGTATCGATAAATGCTTCCTCTTTGATATTATTTTTTTTAATTTCTCGCTTCTTTACAGAGAAGGGATTGGCTGCTTTTCAGAATACCTCTACTAATCCGGAGAAACTTCTGAAAAATCTGGGGAATTCTACAGTCTCTACGCTTTAAGTAAATCGTTAGGACAGGCTCTGTACAGATTCCTCACCCCAATTCCATCATACACCCCTCATGGTAATCGTCTGTTTTGGGGTACTTTGTGTTAATTGCGTTTGTGTGTGTGTGTGTTGGCTATGACCCCGTCAGAGACTTTAAGGCTGGTTTGCAATTTATCCACGTGCATAAGTGTCGTTGTTTTACATGTTGATTGGTCTGGTATTCTGAAGTAAGAAAAGCTAGTATACGATTATTTTTTTTCAGCGATATAAAAGGTTCGCTCTCCTCGCGCTCGTTAACTTTTACACACTTTTTTCGGTAAAAAGTACATTACATTTTGTAGTTCTGGGGAGTTTGGTTAACTTAAACGTTGAGGAATGGTGCTGTCTCATTAAGCTCTCGAATTTAGATACTCTGTCTCTCCGCAGGCTGTAGCGCGAAAGTGATATCGCGAAGCAATTTCTCACCGCCATTAGCAATTCTACCTATTCAACCATCCGGTAGTAGTGTCGATTTTGAGAGGCGGAGATTCGAAGTGTCACTTATCGAGTGAATGGTACGTGCAAGTCCTTTGCGCGTGCGTGACTGTATGTTTAACCGTTGATGTGGAATTAATTTCTTCGTTAGTTGGATATTGATGATCTCTCAACCCCTGACATCGGGAGTTTAAAACTAAAGTTGGGAAATTATCGTGAGATGAGTGCCATTATCGAATTCCAAGGGTTTACCACTAATGATAAAAGCTACATGGTCAAGGAATTGACCATTAGTGATGTTCAGCGTACTTGTTGCAATACCTGGCTATTCAAATTCCTGTTTGGGATACTTTTCACGAGAGAGGCTTCTTGGTTAAAAAAAAATGACTATCACAGCTTGTCATAATATGAAAGAGATATTGAGTATTTGCAATTGGAGAGCATTGTGAGACAATACACCCAACGTTTCAAGTTTCTCTCCACAAAGGGCTGCACAAAAGGCTGCTTCTCTTAGAAAACTATTGTCCGTGGGCATTTGCGTAGCAAATCTGGAATTGAATGGAGGCCCCCATCCTTAAAGACATTGTCAACAAATGAGTGCTGTTTCATTGACGCTCATTCTCAAAGTAATTTACAATGTGCCAGGAAAAATGCTCACAAGCTGGCTGACTGGTGTTCTTGTAATAAAATTTTGAAAAAAAAATAAATTTTTGAAAACTTGTATTCCCTGTTTTATTTCACCTCAACACCTTTATTTATATTTAATATCAGATGGTATAACGCTCATGGGCGGGAGCGTCCCCCATAGCTGGTTTGTTGTCCTTTCGCTTATTATTGACAACAGCATAATGCGACCTCGAAGAAAGAGGAGGGGGAAGAGGAGGGATTATGCGTCAGACGCGGTGGTCGGGAATGATGTAATGGTGAAAAAAAATTACGTTGCAGCTGAGCAAGTTGAAACTTGAGGCCGGAGTGGAGCTCAAGTTTGTCGATGCAGTATAGGCCATGCACCTAACAATCTATGCGAATGTTGTGAACTATTCCATCAATGAGTACCACGCACGGACGTTTTCCTGGTTTGCGAGATATTATACATTTCAGTCTACTGCGGTTCTATTATACATTCAATCGTAGAAACAATGATTGCACGAATGTCACGTACGAACGTTGCGAGATATTATACATTTCGGTCTGGTGGTATCATTTTGACATAAAGACGAGGAAATCATTTGACTCGGGTTAATTAGGGCATTCAACGGTTATATTTTATCTAAGTTAATTAGTATACTAAGTTAGAATGTTTTTCGGCTGTTGTGGGTTAAATATTCGCTTTGTCGCAAAGACGAGTAGATTATTTGATGCGGGAGGAAAAATTGGCCAAGTCCACATGCCTTACCCCAGAGTGTAGGGGTCACACCCTTGGTGTGTGGTGATTAATTTTATACGCAATGGGTAACCAGTCACTCACTGATCAACTTTCCAATTTAAACTAAATTTTTATCTCTTCAAATAAAGGAGTTATTAAGAAAAATTCCCGAAAATTTCGGGTTTTTTGGCCATAGGGCCAAAACCGTTGGTCCAATCGGTCTGAAACTTGGGGGAAAATACTCACTACTAGTAGTGAGTACTCCCGACCCTGATCGACCCCTAAAGGGGTATATAGGGGGTGTCCAGACGAAAATGATTTTCTTGTACCCTGAATACCCTTAGATACCCTGAAAAGGGTTCTTCCGAGAAAAATATCAGGGATCAATGCTAGTTGTCGGAAATTCCCTTGTAATGAGTTTGAGGCTCTCAGATCGAGATATAATAGGTTTTAATAAGTTTTAATTACCATGGACTTTAAAAATATATAATAGCCAAAAGCCCGGAGATGAACTTCCGATGGTACTCACCAAAAAACTCTCTGAGGGGGTCCTCCGGGTTTCATTACCACACGAGTTTCCGCATGGCATTCCTCAGAAGAATGTGTCATGCAACCTAGAAGATGTTTACGTACGAGGTTGCCTTGACGGGTGGAATTTTGCATTGAGCGTTAGATGACGTATACGGAACTAATAGAACGCGGATCTCATACACAGATGGGTTGCGTCATGCTATCTCGTGAGGGTCGTTAGGCGTGACTGGAATAATAATTTTTTGCATATTAAGTGTTTTCGGACGATAAAAGCTCCTCTACTGACTTGTGACTTCCCTATCTAAGTTATGATACTTCTGAGATTTCCAACGCACTTAAAATTTAGTTAGTAACTGCATTCATCACAAAAAATAAACAAAACATCCTTCAACAAGTCTAAATTACACTTAGAACATGCTATTAACGATACGATCGTTACTCACTCACCACTTGAAAATAACACAAAGAGCCAAAAAAGTACCTAATTGAATATATTCTCATTTACAAAATTACGAAGGTAGCCAACTATAACTAAGGTAGATTTGTCAATATTAGCGTGATAATAATAGAATAATAACTAATTCTAGAATAGTAAAAATTTATATCACATTCACGATTGTGGGGACATTTTCGTTATGGAACGAGATTCTTTTGATTCCTTATAATGCGGATGCAATAAAGAATTTTGAGAAAATAGAAAACATTTTAAAAATTACTTTGATATTTATTTATTAATTATGATATTTATTACTTCATAAATTTAGTGGAATAATTAGGAACCTCAACATGAGAATATTTGAAAAAACCTGTTAAAAAGTTAAAACAAGGAATTAGTATAGATAACTTTGTTTAATAAGATACAAAGATGAAATATGATAATCACCGCTTCACTATTGACTTAAAGAAAATATCGGAAACGTATGCTGGAAAAAACATTGAATTAGCTCTGATAAATTTATTGAATATTGAAGAAAAAATTTAATATAATGTTTCTAAAATTTTTTCTTCCGAGTAAACGCGCAGTAACTTGGTTCGAAGACTAGAGATTTTGTGCAATCGCTCGTCAACGGATTCTCAGCAAACTGTATTAGTTCATGAGAAGGATCTTCAGTTATGTATTATGCAATCGCAACTGCGTATAGTGGGTGGGATTTTGTAGGGGGTGGTAGAGAAACGCAACACTTTTAGGAAATGAATATAGCTTAACTATCATTCTTTATAATCTAAGATCATGTATCGATAAATGCTTCCTCTTTGATGTTATTTTTTTAAATTTCTCGCTTCTTTACAGAGAAGGGATTAGCTGCTTTTCAGAATACCTCTACTAATCCGGAGAAGCTTTTGAAAAATCTGGGGAATTCTACTGTCTCTTCGCTTTAAGTAAATCGATAGGACAGATTCTGCACAGATTCCTCACCCCAATTCCATCATACACCCCTCATGGAAACGTTTGCCGTACTCTCTAATCGTCTGTTTTGGGGTACTTTGTGTTAGTTGCGTGTGTGTGTGTGTGTTGGCTATGACTCCGTCAGAGACTTTAAGGCTGGTTTGCAATTTACCCACGTCCATAAGTGTCGTTGTTTTACATGTTGATTGGCCTGGTATTCTGAAGTAAGAAAAGCTAGTTTACGATTATTTTTTTTTCAGCGATATAAAAGGTCCGCTCTCCTCGCGCTCATTAACTTTTACACACTTTTTCGGTAAAAAGCACATTACATTTTGTAATTCTGGGGGAGTTTGGTTAACTTAAACGTTGATGAATGGTGCTGTCTCAATAAGCTCTCGAATTTAGTTAGTCTGTCTCTCCGCAGGCTATAGCATGAAAGTGATATCGCGAAGCAATTTCTCACCGCCATTAGCAATTCTACCTTTTCAACCATCCGGTAGTAATGTCTATTTTGAGAGATGGAGATTCGAAGTGTCACTTATCGAGTGAATGGTACGTGCAAGTCCTTTGCGCGTGCGTGACTGTATGTTTAACCGCTGACGTGGAATTAATTTCCTCGTTAGTTGGATATTGATGATCTCTCAACCCCTGACATCGGGAGTTTAAAACTCTAAAGTTGGGAAATCATCGTGAGATGAGTGCCATTATCGTATTCCAAGGGTTTACCACTAATGATAAAAGCTACATGGTCAAGGAATTGACCATTAGTGATGTTCAGCGTACTTGTTGCAATACCTGGCTATTCAAATTCCTGTTTGGGATACTTTTCACGAGAGAGGCTTCTTGGTTAAAAAAAATGACTATCACAGCTTGTCATAATATGAAGGAGATATTGAGTATTTGCAATTGGAGAGCATTGTGAGACAATACACCCAACGTTTCAAGTTTCTCTCCTTAAAGGGTGCGGAAAAGGCTGCTTCTCTTAGAAAACTATTGACCGTGGGCATTTGCGTAGCAAATCTGGAATTGAATGGAGTCCCCCATCCATAAAGACATTGTCAACAAATGAGTGCTGTTTAATTGACGCTCATTCTCAAAGTAATTTACAATGTGCCAGGAAAAATGCTCACAAGCTGGCTGACTGGTGTTCTTGTAATAAAATGTTGAAAAAAATAAATTTTTGAAAACTTGTATTCCCTGTTTTATTTCACCTCAACACCTTTATTTAGATTTAATATCAGATGGTATAACGCTCATGGGCGGGAGCGTCCCCCATAGCTGGTTTTTTGTCCTTTTGCTTATCATTGACAACAGCATAATGCGACCTCGAAGAAAGAGGAGGGGGAAGAGGAGGGATTATGCGTCAGACGCGGTGGTCGGGAATGATGTAATGGTGAAAAAAAATTACGTTGCAGCTGAGCAAGTTGAAACTTGAGGTCGGAGTGGAGCTCAAGGTTGTCGATGCAGTATAGGCCATGCACCTAACAATCTGTGCGAATGTTGTGAACTATTCCATCAATGAATACCACGCACGGACGTTGTCCTGGGTTGCGAGATATTATACATTTCAGTCTGCTGCGGTCCTATTATACATTCAATCGTAGAAACAATGATTGCACGAATGTCACGTACGAACGTTGTCCTGGGTTGCGAGATATTATACATTTCGGTCTGCTGCGGGCCTATTGATTAATTTGTCATAAAGACGAGGAAATCATTCGATTTGGGTTAATTAGAGCTATCCAACGGTGTCAATATGAAGGTCGTCATTTGGAATGTAGCAACCAACTGCACGTTGATATGGATATCGTAAAGTGAAAGGAATGCTGAAGCTCCGATCGAATGACCTTCTGGGTAGGAGGAACATTCTCCCTCTACTCTTGCTGCAATTATTTGTGCTACTAAAAATCTCTCGAATAATGCCACTAATAATGACTATTATAGTTGTAATACATAAAGCTCTGCTGACCTCCACCAAATGCATGTTAGAACTAGAAACTCAGGTGATGCCCCAATGCATTTGGGCCTTTTACTGTATAACAAGCTTCCTCTTGAAGTTAAGAGTGCAAAGATGATGGCCCTCTTCAAATGTAAATTGCACGGTTTTTTATTGAGAAATTTGTTTTACTCTGTCGATGAATTTCTTCATCTGTAATTTTTTTCATTTGTTTTGTACATGCTAGTCTTGACATGTCCTATATTTTTACTACCATATCGCTGGACAAATATATATTATTTCCGTTAGGAAATTTCCTACTTCAGTAACATTCCCCTCCGAGTCCTCGGCAAGCATTGGGTTTCATTGTTGTCATAATGGCCAAGGACTCGTGAGTTATTGGGCAGTACTCATACTCATTACGTTCAATGCCCATCTGATGTGTGGCTACGCTGTGGTTGGGTCGCATGTACAGAGTAGACGGAGGGACCCAAGTAATACGACCTTCTGCATGCGAGCTGCAAGTGACTCCTTCTGTGCCAAGCAGGACAGAATGCACTTGATGTTCTCTAGCAGCCAGCCCTTAACTCTACCGAGCACACCTAGGATGAGGATAACCAGTTTAACAGAGTGTCCTGGGTACATTTGCCGAAGCTCAAAAAGCAGGTCTTGATATTTCGCCCTTTTCTTCGCCTCCTTTGCAATCATGTTCGTTTCAGCTGGAGCCGAAAACTCTATCACAAACATGGAGCGTGAGAGGTGGTCAAGGAGAACAATATCAGGCTTGCTCACCTCCAACTGCCTGGTGGAGGATAAGGAGTAATTCCACCAGATGGTGCATTTGTCGTTCTCCAAGATGGACTAAATATCTCCAGGGGCATAGAGCAGTACAGGAGTATCTTCGATGCTGAAATGGTGTCGTAGATGAAAATATAAAACCTGCAGGGCCGCATTGTGCCTAGCAATATATGCTGACTTGGCATAATGACTACAGCTGGAGAGAAGGTGACTCAAAGTCTCCAGCTGGGCTTGGCACGCCCTTGTGTCCGCAACCTCTGTCTTGAATGTAATGTGGCAGTACAAGAGTGTGTTTATGACACCATCCTGGCATGCGAGGACGAAACCCTCATTCTCTGACTTTAGACCAGTGGAGAGGAGGAATGCAAATGTCAGCTCCTTCAATATCTCCATGCTTCTCCATGTTTCATTGGAAACATCCATGCATGGGCTTATCGGTATGCGCCTTGAGCAAGTTTTTATGCTCGGCCTTTTTATTTTCCAGCTTCAGGACGTCTACCTTCAACGACAAGATGGACTTGTCGTTGTTGCTACCGTCCGATGTCAGGTCAAAGTCACACCGGTCTCATCCGCTGCCCTCTTGGCCGCCTGGAAGAGAAACTCCGGCACTTTCGTGTTCTCTTACGAGACTGAGCAGGGGGTCTCTGCTTTTGAGCACTTGGCATGCTGTGCCCAGGACAGCTCAGTTAAGGAGACACTCCAGGCTCAACAGACCTCTACCTCCGACACTGTGAGGGTTTATTATTACTATCATTATTTTGAAATATAGTATAGGTACCTACATTGAGTACTTTCAGACTTTTCATTGCAATTAAGAAATGCTTGTCCTTGAAGAGGCCTCAACTAATCCAACAGAGGGTAACAATATTCAGGAATGACACAAAGATTAATTTTTGGGAACAAGTAAAGTTCAAAGCTATTCAGTAGAAACTCAATAATACGAGGCACAAAAATACAAAGTTTCAATTTTACGAAGCACAATTGCCAGTCCTGATGAAAAGCCTATGCTATAATGCATGGCACTATTTGAAAATACAAAGTTTTGAAATTACGAAATTTTTCGAAATTACGAACCATGGACCCAGTCTCCTTAGAGAAACCGAGTTCGTTTTTATGAACCTAGGGGGAAATCGCATCAGAAAAGCTCTCTATTTGCGTAGACACCTAACAAATCAGCATTGCCAAATATAATCAATCGTGTAAAATCTGTGAATTTTAAGTGCATTCATCTCTCACAAGTGCCTGAGTAACACAGTTATTTAACAAATTTAAGTCATGGATAATTTAGATCTCAAGTGACGGGGAAAATATTATAACAGAAACAACAAGTTCACTTTTCCACATGTAGTGGAAAAGTGCCATTGCTGTTTCTGTTTTAATACGACAAACTTCCACAATATCTCACCTGAATCTGTTGAAATTAGATGGGGTAATGAGTAATGGTAGCTTAAGGCAATTTTTCCCTTATTTTATTTTTGTTTTAACTGTTAGCTGCATTTCCATGATGTGAACATTACTCTTTTCTCTTTCGCGTGTGGTGCCACGAACCAACTCACTGCCATGTGCTATTAGTGGCAGTTATAATGTATTGAGTGCTTGAATGGGAAAATGACGTGATTAAATTATGGGAAATAGGACTGGGATACCTGTCGCAGTCACTATCCCATAAATCCATGACTTCACTATGATTAAACCTGCGTTTACTCCTGGCCTTGTCTATATTTCACGAGACAATAGAAAAAAACCGTTTCCAAGAATTTGTGAGGGTATAGCTGTCCCAGTGATTGGTCATGGTTTGGGAACGGATTATTTCAAATTTTGAAACAGATGACCCAATTATACCCTGTTGAGCCAAAGTGGCTCAACAATATAACGTTAAAATGTATAAGACCTGCAATAAACTGGTAACACACTTCAACTTGAAGAAGCCATTGTCCGCAAAATACCATCCTATGAAGTATAATTCATCGCATGAGTAAACCAGAAAACTGAAATCTTTAAAATAAATTCACCACGAAAACCTTCTCTTTTACTTAATTCCAAGATGTTCTAGGGGTAACTCCATGGAATTTTACTGGAACCAACTTTCATCCATGAATTACTACAGTGAATTCGTTGAGGAACCAGGCCTCGATACATTATATTTGATACTATCATCCCTGCTATCCCTGATTTCCACGAGATGAATGACCAACTGAATCGGATTTCATTGTGATGGCATGAGTAGGTTTGAACCCTAGGCATTTATGTATGTGGATATGACACAACATGGGCATGAATTGGATCCTGATGCACTCTATTTCAAAATCACTGGACGTTTAGAAGGATCTAAGTACGGAAATACTACTCTGTGAGAAACTTATTGTCGTTATCAGGATTTTACCTCAGAGAGTGTTAAGTTTCACCTTCAGCTGCGGCAGATTTTTTTCTGTGACCCCTACCTCTTCCTAAGTTCCCCTTGAGTTAATTTCACAAAGCTATGCTTCAAGCAGTTAATCTTATTTTGTTTTCATGTTTTATGCTCCACAGCGCAGTCAAGTATAGAAAGCTTCAGTCACTGAGGGGAAAGAAAATAACTACATAATGGAATGGAGAACGATGGATCTGGAATATCTCCGCAATTCCCATTTAGGATGAATTTTCTCTTTCACACTATAGCAGCGGCTCCCAAACTTTTCTGTCCTGGGACCCACCTCCAACCTGGAATATTTGTCGCAACCCAATATTACCCGGCGCCGGCGGGACAAAAGACAACAGACCCATACAACATAGCGAAGTCTCTTCGATTTCACAGAAATAGTCTCGACTGACTATATAGTCTATGTTCACTTTATTATTTTTAACGCTTCTTATTGTTAGTTTAGCGTTAGAACATATTTGAAGAGAATTTTTGGGTAATTATTTAAGATTTAATTTTTACTTTAAAAGGCACCATCCCTGCGCGACCCACCAAGATTGCTCCCGTGACCCACCAGTGGGTCGCGACCCATAGTTTGGGAACCGCTGCACTATAGAGAATAAAAAGTTTCAAAAATCGTGGAGTGATTTGGATATCACTTTTTAAATATGAGGTATTTCATTAGCTTCTATGTTTAATGTACCAAAGTGGGCATATAAGGATGCCAATGGATAAAATGGCGTTCAGCATAACACCCACGACACGAATAGATTATGGATAGAAGGATAAAAAATAATCACTTACTTTATTTACTGGATTGATGTTTTGCAGAATAGAACCATAAGCATGAATCATCAAAGTGAAAAGGAACTTGGTCATGAGTTAACGTTTCTTACCTAAACTTCAATGAGTGGTGAAACAGTTTTGCAGGGAACGAAATAATATTTCTTGTATTATTGTATATTATCATCCTCTATCACCCTTGGCCAACCTAGCATGCAGTACTCCAAAACCTAACTAATGAGTTTATCTCTCCTTGACTCCCTACTTATTCTAGATGCTGTAATAGTAAAAAACTGTTTCTCACCCATTTCTACATAGGAAACTTCTCTACATGCTAAACCTTCCACTTCAAGAGGCAATCGTAACAGTCCATTTGCCACCCTATTACCCTCAGCCCCAACAGATTGTATTTGGTAATTATATACTTGTAAAATAATGGCTCACCTCTGTAACTGGTTATCGGTCATCTGATGAATTCCTTTCTTCTCTCTGAAAAAAATATATCACTGGCTTATGATCAGTTCTCAAAATGAACTCTCTGCCATACAAATACCTACTGGGTGAAGTGCTTCACTCCAAAAACTAAAGCCAAAACTTCTCTATCAATCTGGAAGTAGTTTGTCTCGAGCATAAAGCCAATGCTATTGGCCTCTACTGGGATAGGCATATGATATCACTGCCCCTTGCCATTAGGGGAAGCATTGCATTCCAAAATAACTGGTAATGATGGATCAAAATGAGCGAAAACCTCTGTAGTGGTGATTGAGTTCTTAAGTCTATACAAAAGGGACAGCAATGTCGCCAAGTCTGACCAAGATTTAGAGTAGTACTCCACTAGACAGAAGTGGTATTGATTGAACAAAGGTCCTGAAAGAATGGAGAACATCTTTCATATCAGTCTTACACAAAAGTGATAGGAAAGACAAATGTGAAAATTACAGGGGGATATCAGTCACCAGCAAAACTGGCAGAATATATACAAAGATTTGGAAAAATAAAATTAAAGGCAGTTATAAAGGTTTTGAGGTAGAAGAACAGGCAGATTTTAGGGCTGGAAGATCCACCATCAACCATCTATTTTGATTCACTCAGACAACTGAGGAAAGGATGGCAGTCAACCAGGAAACCTACCTACTTTTCATCGATTTAGAGAAAGCATATGACAGTGTTCCTCTTAGTTGACTATGGAAAAGCATGGTTAATGTAAATGCGAACATGAACTTATATGCTCTGAAAATTCTATACAATAATACCACTGCAAAAATAAAAATAGGCAAAAGAACATCAGAGGAATTTGCAATTACAAAGGGCTTAAAACAGGGTTGCTCCATCTCCCCCACATTATTCAAGATACATATATGTCCTTGGAACAAACACTTTCAAAATGGAAAATAAAATATAAAGGAATAGGTATCCCTTTGAATAGTACCAGTACTTTATATTCCTTGTGCTTTGCAGATGATCAGATACTGATAGCCCAGGACCATGATGACTTATCTTATATGGCACATAAGCTAATTGAAGAATACAAAAATTGGGGGCTGGAAATTAATATCAGAAAGACTCATAATACGTGCATTGGAGGAGCAAAAGAGGTCATAGTGTTGGGAGATAGACAGGAAATACAATACTGCCAAGAATACAACTACTTGGGGGTTAAAATAGCTGAAAATGGAACCCTGGATGAGGCAAATAAAGGAAGAAAATTGCCAGGAAAATGGGCAATATCCAGGTTGAATAGCATTTTATGGGACCATAGTATATCCTAAGCTAATAAAAGAAGAATATATAATTCAATTGTAAGAAGCAACATCACATATGGAAGTGATATATGGCAGATAAAGGAGAAAACAATGAGATGGATTACTGGAGACAATCTGTTGGTATATCCAGACAGGAAAGAATTACTGCTGAGAGAATAAGAAATATAATGGGAGTCACCCACCCGATAGTCAATGACATTTTTAAAAACAGCTAGTGTGGTATGGTATTATATGAAGTATGACGAATGAGAGATTATCTAAGAAAATTTTAATGTAGAATCCACTAGGTAGAAAAAAAGAGGAGGGCCCAGAATTAGCTAGAGAGAAGTCATAAGCAGATGTGGCACGAAGGCCATCCCTATCAATTTTGTGCCCTAAGAAGTCCACAGACTCCATCATAAGCTTGCTCTTGTCCTTACTTACTTTTAAATCTAAGGAACATAACATCTCCAACACCTGCCTCAAATTGTTAAAATGCTCTTCATAATTTTTCCCAGTAATTATAATGTCATCTTGGAAACACACAATACCCTTTAGACCCCGCAACACCCAATCCATTGTTTTTTGGAAAATTGCTAGGGCCAATGCAACCTCAAAGGGCATTCTGCTATACCTGTATAGACCTTGGTGGGTGTTGATTGTACAGAGCTCCTGTAATTTATTTTCTAACTGTAGCTGCTGAAAGGCATTGGACAAATCAACAGTAGAAAACCTTTTCCCACCCTGTAACTTTGTATATAGCTCCTCAACTCTGGGCAAGGGGTATTGCTCCACATCCAAAGAAGAATTTAAAGCTATTTTAGAGTCCCCACAAATCTTAACAGTCTCGTCAGCTTTTGATACAGGATACAATAGGAGTTGCCCAATCACTAAATTTTACCTCATGAATGACACCCAATTTCATAAGCCTGTCCAATTCCCTGTCCACCTTATGTTTCAATGCAACAGCTAACGCTCATGGAAATTTTGGTGGATACAAGGCAACTTGATATTAAGCCCTAGCGGTCCATCAAAGATGGCAACGCAAGGGAGAAGAGGATTTCAAAGAAGCCACAACCGAGAGTCAGTATCCTTCAAGATCAAGTTGCCTTGTATCCACCAAAATTGCCATGGGAGTTAGGAAGCCTGGATAGCATAGTGGTCTGCACTTTGGTCCAGCAAACCAAAGGTCCGTGGCTCGATTCCCAGTCCAAGCCGAATTTTTCTCATGGCAATTTCTTCAAAACTTTGTAAGTTTTACAAAGAGTATTTATTGCACGACCACTTTCATTGAATAGGTTACATCATCAAATGCATTACACAGGGCTTTCAGTCATAATTCAAAGGTGGTGGGTGAGGGGAAGGAGAAAGGTTTGTGAGAGTAAGGCGGGAAGGGGCAGTGGGTGTCGGGATCAGTTCAATGTGTGATGCAGATGAGGGTGAAAGGGATGAATAATAGGGGAGGGTTGGAGGTTAGTCATTGCTTCTTCCAATGTATAATCTGTGGGCTGAGTGGAGGAGGCGTTAAGTGACTCTAGGGTGAGAGAGTGGTTATCCGAGGAGGGTTGATAGTGGGAAAGCACTGAGCAATTATTAAGGAGGTCGGAAGTACAATGTTTTAAAAAAAATTGACATCCAAGAGTGGTGAATGGCAAGTAAATGAGATGTCATTCACCAACTGTTCATGAGCACTATTCTTCCTGATCTCCCTCTGCTCCAAAACGTCAAGTCTTCGACCCTTGGTTTCCAGGTGGAGGACTTCATGGTTGAAGTCACTGGTGGGGTTTTCATTCCAAAGGTGTTTTGCTAAGAGTGAGTTTAGTGTGTTTTCCTTGATGTAGGACCTTGTGTGTTATTTTGCTCTCCCATTAAATGACCTCCCTGTTTATCCTAAATATTTTGCACTGCAAATGTTGCATTTAAGCATGAATATGCCACTTTTGTTAATAACATCAACTTTGTCTTTAGTTCTATTTAACAGGTTTTTTTTAGGTTATTCTTGCTATAGAATGCGACTTTGTATTTACTTTTTGGGAAGACATTGGCTGACTTTTCAGATTCCCCCAAAGTGATTTCATTTGCACCACTTTATCTCTTTATTTCCATCATCTCTCCCTCCATTGTAAATGAGTCATTGTTCACTTCGTAGCTGCTTTTTTTTGGAATGCTGTCAATGATGTTGGGGTCGTAACCATTGTTTTTCGCAATGAGTTTTATGGATTTTAATTCTTGGTTAAAATTATTTGGAAACAGTGGGATATCCAAGAGTCTGGTCCCCATCAAATGAAAAGCTGCTAACTTGTGGGACATATGGTGACGGGAGTTACAATGGATCACTTGGTCTGTGGATGAAACTTTTCTGAAAATGAGCAAACTTGTGGCCTTTGACTCCAGTAGAGATAGTAATATCAAGAAAATTCAATTTGCCATTTACACCTTTCTCCACTGTAAAATTTATGTTTTGGCAGACGGAATTAATGACTTTGTAAAGCAGTCCAATTGTTGTTCTGAGCCAGTCCAAACTACGAAAATGTTGTCCACATACCAGTACCAGCAGTGGATGAAGTGAGTGTTCACTGAGTTTGCATTGAAGAGGGAGTTCTCCTAATCATCCATCACTAAATCTACTAGTGGCGAAGGCAGTGGGGATCCCATTGAAAGTCCCGGGTCTCACTGAAGAAACCACCATTGAGCGGGAAATAGTCTCACTCAACACAAGCTGAAAGTTTGCGTAGGGCCCCTTTGTTGAGCCCCCCCCTTGTGTTGAGCCCACCCCCTTACTCATCCCTTTCTCCCTCCCCCGCATCACACACTGAACTCATCCCAACCCCCACCTTCTCTCGCCTTACTCCCCCAAACCTTTCCCCCCCCCCCCCAACCCATCACCTTTGAATATAGGAGATATACCTATGACTGAGAGCCCAGTGTAATGTATCTGATGATGTCGACTATTCAACGAAACTGGTCATACAATAAATATTCTGCGTAAAATTGACAAACTTTTGTTGATTCCTGCTCACTTTTACCAACAATTTCAAATCCATGAGCACCATTTTATTCTTCTTTCTTTACCCCAGCAATCTTTGTCCATTGTACCCTGAAGAAATACACTTCATTTCTCACACATACCTGGGTTCTGGCGGCACATTACTTTCAAATGGCCTGTCTTTTTACAAATGTCACACTTAACATTCCAGAACATGCAATTGATGATCCAGTGTCCCATCAAGTCCACAGCACTAACGAATTCCTTTCCTCTGGTCCCTTTATTGCATCAATGGCAGCCTGGTGATGGTCAACCTCTCAGATGCACCCAGGATGTTTACTCACTCTCCTGACATCCCAAAGATTTTGTGTTAGAATCCATCCATGGCTGTTGTGTATCATTAGGATTTAAATCTTAGGTTAGATTGTGAGATATCACTTTAACAGTTGGGCACCTTAAAAACCAAAAGCTACAATAAATTGGAAACCTGAATTCTATAGAGTAAAATATTTTCTGCATCAATAAAATGTTTAATGAAAGTTCCAAAATTTTTTAATTGCCCTCATTTTCAAAGATTTGAAGTGATAGCTGCAGTATCAACCTAGAGAGAGCAAACTCATTGGCTGCGTAATGTACAAATTAAGGGGGCAAAACTTGCCTAGGTGATGTTGGTGTAAATGCTGCTACACACCTATGGCCTTTTCTTTTTTTAAGCCCATCTCCCTAGGTAAGATCTTGGGCAGCACTTAACAGTTTCCCCATTGAAATTGTGTCCAGACCACATGCTTTACATGACCTCATCAACCTTCAAAACTTAACAAACTCACCACTCTGCTCTATATATTTATATGCATTTATTAAATTTGCAGTTTCTTTCTCTGACTGTGAAAAAATTGGGCGTCAATTCTGGTGGGAGAATTGGAGGAAAGAAGTCTCTGACATGGTTAAACGGTGTCATTTGTGCCAAGTGTCAAAGCCATTAAACCGTCTCCATCAGGGTAATATGTCTTCTGTTCCCTCTACTTATCCTTGGGAGAGAATTTATGTTGATTTTGTGGGGCCTCTGCCTCAAAGTAATAAAGGCAATGAATATGCACTCTCTATTATAGATGGGTTTTCCAAGTTCACATTCATAGAACCCATGAGAAATGCAGGTGCCTCTTTGTTGGTAAATCTATTGTCAAGGAAGATTTTTCCTAAATTTGGTTATCCTAAATTCCTTGTGTCAGACAATGGCCCTGCATTTAAGGCTATTTTTAAGCTTGGTATTCGTCATGTGTTCACTTCTCCTTACTATCCTAAGGCAAACCAGGCAGAGCGTGTCCACAGAAATCTGAAATGTGCACTGTCTGCCCTTTGTGGCACTGCTCACAACAAGTGGGAAGACTTCCTTCCTGATCTGTGTTTTGCCTTCAATTCCGCAATTCACTCTAGCATTGGCCTTTCTCCGGCCAAGATTTTTCTGAGTCGTGAACTCCCACACCCACTTAACAATGTCTGGGAAATCCCAAATAACTTGATTAATGATGATGTCAATATCAAAGAAATGTCCTCCTTGTGGTCTGATGTATTAAATCACGTAAAAACTGCACACCAGAGACAATCCTTAACATATAATAAGCTCCATTCTGAAGTCAAATTTAAAGTTGGAGACAAGGTACTTGTGAAAGCTCACACTTTGAGCTCTAAATGCAAAAAGCAAACTGCTAAATTGTTCCCCAAATGGGAAGGGCCTTATGCCATTGTTAAAATGCTAACTCCTGTTACAGTAGTGTATTTCATCACTGTGTTTTTTACTTTTGTGCCATGAATATTTGGAAGATGAAGAAATCTATTAAAAGTTTTTAGTTTCCCAGCAAGTATTCAGAAAAGCTTAAACAGTGGAAGTGCTTAAAATTCTACTGAACACACACTACACCTTTCATGTTTTCTATTTAAATCTGTTCCTGTCTTTGGTCCACTGTGCGTTGACAAGGGAAAACACACGTTCTGTATTAGCATTATGACTAGTCATAAAATAAAGAATTCAGCAATTATTAGAAGTTCAGAATGGTACAGATAACTACATAGACGTAACCGGGGACCGTCTGACATCGCCATGATGACTGTGACGTAACTATGTACATGACTGATTGAAATATGCACACCACAATTCACCTGCTGGTTGATTTTGTTTTCTTTCATAATTTTTTAACAATTTTGTGAAATTACAAAATTTATCAAAACACTTTGTGTCATTTAGTCTTACATTTGTTTTTTCATTGAGATATGTGATACAGTTTTCAATGTCCAGCCAATTAAGAGTTCTTGAAAGCTGCATCCATTTGAATGGTTCGAACTGTTGGTTTTGAGCCAACCATTTCTTTAATACTCCATGGTAGTTCTATACACAGATTTTTTCTCCTTGCAAATGCTGTCACACTCCTGTGAGTATACTACATTATAACGTTCCTCCCTTTTTTGAGTAATTATTTCCTTCATTTTTAAGGACTTAAAATTATTCTAGTGTCTTCCCTCAAAGAGTTTCTAAAGTGGAAAATAAAAATTGTTTCAGTGACAGAATTTGATTCCCTAAGTTTAATATATTATTGTAGAAAACTGACATTAACGAGTGAACAAACAATAATTTTGCTTCACTTAGTTCATTCTCAAAGAATTTTTAAGTATCATAGGAATTGAACGTTGACAAGAAAAGTAAGTTTTCAATGCTGGAAAAATATGAATCTACCTCTCAACACAAGGAAAGCGTGATAACCACCTAGTTTTTGTATGGTATAACAGCTGCTGGTATGTAACCTCCAAAAAATCACCGAATTCCTTCAACTCCTCTGTGCGTAAAGTATAAATGGAAAAATAATATAATATTTTCAACACAATTGAATCTATGTCAGTTTTTAACCCAGAATCAAAGCCATGCTGCACACAACTGTGCAGTACATGCGCTGGACATCCCACTCCTACCTATTTAGAATTTAAACACTTTTTCAAGTGACTGAAGACATTATTCCATGCAGCTCTTCCAATTCCACCAAAATTAACTTCCTTTCCATTCGTTAGAGACCCTGCGCACTTTAAATCAGATCGGGAGCATGCTGGATGTGCGCTAAACAACAAAAGAATGTCAATAATGGCTACGCGACTGTTGTCAAGTTTGTTGATTTTCAGTAAAGGCGGCAAACATGCATATTGTAAAGTTTTTTAAGCATAGCGACATAAAGCTAACGTTTTTAAATACTTATTTTGAACGAATTCAACAACTTTAAGTAAAACATGCGGCCATGACTGCTGTGCACCCACGAAAAGCTACCTACCGGCAGGTTACACCAATTACACAGCATTTCGCCAACACACATCGTTCCATTCAACGTCGTTCGTGTGCGGGCCCGTTCACATTCAAGCGTTTCACGCGGCGCGTGCGCGCAGTTTCGTGCGAAACTGTGCGAAAGGTTCACATGCAAGCGTTCTCGACGTCGTGATACCATGGAAGAAGAAGGATAGGAAGCGCAGCTCCCATATGGCCAATGAGTATAAATTTTGAGTGCTGCACTCTGGTGGCCAATTATCCTCTAGTGGCGGTAATTTCAAAATGAAATTCGTCAGCCGCCGTTCTTTTCGGATAACAAATGTCATATCTATCGCTTACAGAAAGTAATTACTACAAATTTCGTGTTGAATCTATAAATAACACTTGTTAACCCCAAATAATAAGCACAATTGCATACGAAATTGAGAATAAACTACTCAAATACAAATCAAAATTCTTCCATGGTGATACGCGTCACCTGCACATGGCGATACGTAGCGGCGGATAGCGGAATATGTGAAAAATAAAAGATCTGCGTGCGTACCGTTGAACTCCATGCACATCATTGCTCGTTGAAGCTGATTTTCAACTAAGTGAGACCGCTTGTTTCGATAATAGAATGGATGTTAAACTGTCTCTTGATCCAATTCCGATGCGTTGGCGGTTCAATGCTATATTAGCCCTCTTCTCAAGGAGAAGACGGTTTGCCCGCAGAAGGTGTTGGATCCGTCCAATTGTCCAAGAAAGGCGATTTCGACCATCTTCTACAAGAAATGAGACTTCCAGACACAGATGTGTTTTTTAATTACCGTAGGGTGTCAGTGGAGATGTTTGACAGTTTATTAAGACTTGTTGGTCCTTATATCGTTAAGTCATATGGGCGAGAGAATTAATATCGCCTGGTGAACGTTTAAGTGCCACTTTGAGGTAATTATACCTCTTTTTACTATCATCTGCTTGTACTTTTATGGGGGCTTGTGCTTAAAAATAAAACTCTGATTGCAGCAGAAGTATGCCTGAATTTATACAGCCCCAATCTGTAATGAATTTTAGCGGCAGGAGATAGCGTTACAAGTCTATGATACCAGTATAGAATTGGTAAATCTACCATGAGCAAGATCGTACATGCAACTTCCGAGGCAATATGGATAGCTCTGAAGGATAGAGTATTTCCTGTACCCACCGTTGGGAAATGGAGGAGGATATCTTCACAATTTTGGGAGAGTTGGAGTTTCCCAAATTGCATCGGGGCGAATGATGGCAAACATATTGTTATGCAGGTATGTGCAGTGTTTGTTAAAATAATGAATTGGTGCTGGCCACATGACAAACTAGAACTCGAGAAAGATAGAACTCCGAGTACATATGGCTTACATTGCAGCTATTTCACGGACACAAGTGGAGAACTGCGTATTTCTTTCAAAATGAAGAAATGTAAATTACAATGCAGACGATTGGCTACAACCGCGTTAATTTAATTTTTCTGACCAAGCGTCGAGATCCATCCCTCCCCTCAGTTTGGAACTTACCTCTCATTGGCCAAATCTCTAATTATCTCGCTGACTGGGAGATGGTTTAGAAATTAATTCAAAAATTGAGTTAGAAAAATTTTCCTCAAAAATCGTCACTTCAATATACACATTTAGCTCTCATTGTAAATAACGTTACTGTAGGGTTAGGAAAAAAATTTGACCCTGCTAGAGATAGAATTAACGAACTCGGTTGTCGGAGGCGAACGCGCTACCAACCTGGCCAAACTCATGACTATCCTCATCGCGAAAAACATTATATTAGACCTAGCACTCTGAGTTTGGCCGCATAATGCATGTCACCGTCTTGAAGAGTTTTTGGCGCAGATTGCTCAGTAGACATTCCTTGAAGGTAAGATTTGCACTAAAGGCAATTATAAATAGCTCATTTCCGACCCGACTTCATGCTCTGGGCATGGATATGTCCCGGGAATCGTAAATTATGATGAATATTTGGTAGGTGTACCAAAGTCGTCTGGGATGTTTATGCATCGAAAATAGTCCATAACGTTCTTAATGTGCCCGCAATACAACTGGCGCGTATCAAGCACTGTAGCCATGATACACAGAAATGTACATATCTTGTGTGCAGGCTAATATATCCAAGTAAATCGTCAAAGTAAATACAAACGACTCCACATGTCCGCCATTTGTTTCACGCGTCTGGCGCGTCGCGCCGTGACCACCGAGAAGTGGTTACGGTCAGTGGTTACGGAGAAGTGGTTACGGTTATTCTCGGTGGTTACGGTCGCGCGCGTAGAAAGTTGAGCAATACTCAACTTCGCTCGCGCGAATCCACGCGTTAGAGGCGAAGCACCTGATTGGCTGCGCGCGAGAGGCTACGCTTAGTTTCGCGTAGAACGCGTGCATGTGAACCCCCCTTTCAGTGCTCGTGTTCCGATGTGCGCTTAGTTCAACACCTCGAAAGGAAATCCCCCAAGAGAAAAACGAATAAGATAATGAATAATAATAATGAATAAGATAACGAATCGTAACTAATACGTGTAGAAATCCTAAAACCGTTATAATGCACTGTATTACAGTCTAGAGACACCCTCCCCAGGTGATAAGATGTTATTTGGTAATTTATCTAGATCGCATACTTTTGAAAAATATATCATCTTGCGTATCGCGAAAAAAAAGAAATTTAGTAAGACAAAAATGGAATAATTGACGGCATTATCACCAGTGTGGTCTTTGCATTTGTGGCCAGAAGTGCTACAGTTGCAATTTTACGATTAAGTAAATCGACTACATATTTTCGTGCTTAAAACGAGAATTTTTTCTCACAGCTAAAACAGAGGAAATTTCGTACTTTAACCCTAGGTGTAGGGCCCCAGAAAAGAATACTGGACATGACCTGGAAATAAAACTCACTATGATAGATTGAAAATAGCACTCAGTTTGCCACAGAGTTTTTGAACCTGACCATCCCAAGACACATGACTGTCTAGAGTGACACCCAAAAAGGAAAAGCAATTATACTTGTTTTTCCTTTTTGGGAATATATTCTGTGGAATAGGGTTGCCATTTATATTTACAGAATTAGGTGCTACCTACATGTTTATTTTTATTGGAAAAATAAATTAAATTTGACTTCTCCACATTGAGAAGAAGAGAATTTTGAATACACCACTCTTGTAGGCGATGTGCAGAATTATTAGATTTTATAGCCAGACTTTCAATTGAGGAAGCAAACACTAACATACTGGTATCATCAGCATACAATACTGGAAGTACATACGGTATAGATTTAAACATGTCTGGGAGGTCGTCTATATACAAAAGAAATATTACTGGGCACAAAACAGAACCAGAAAAAACAGAACATATGTACCCCAAGGTTCTGTTTTGTAACCCCTTGTTCATGTAAGAAGTCTCCTATCCAGCCTACTATATTACTGTCTATCCCGTATGATGCTAATTTCGCGAGTAACTTACACTGGGGAACCTTGTCAAACGCTTTTCTAAAGTCAAGAAACGCTGCGTCTACCTGTACGTTACCTTCTCCGGAAACTAAAATATCATTAAGGCGGGGGAAGATTGGTCTATATACAAGGAGCGATTGGACCAATACACCATTGCTAACGGTATTGATTGCGATAGAAAGGTAGCGGTACTTTTAATGGCTATCGGACAAAAGGCGTACACCACGTTGCGGGACATTTGTGACCCCGCATTACCGAGGGTATTGTCATACGACGACCTTTGCGCAAAGTTTGCTAAGTTTTCCTCCCCGCAAGTGAGTATTTTCAGGCAGCGGGTGATGTTTTATGATTTACGCCAAGATACCGACGAGTCGATAAGCGAATGGTTCGCAAAGGTGAAGAATGCTGCGGTTTTGTGCAAGTTTGGACAGCAGCTTGACGACAAAGTCCGGGACAAGTTTGTCACGGGGCTTAAACGGGGGCCGATATTGGATAGGCTCGGTGAGCAGGGCCCTACAATTAAGCTGGCGGACTTAGTGAAAATCGCGCTGAAGAGAGAAGCCAGCTTGAGGGAGAGCACTGTCCAAGGAGTGCACACAAGTTCCTCGCAACATCCGGTCCAGGTCTGCGACGCCAAGGAGACGGGTAAAGGCGCGGGTCAGCGTGGGGGTGAAAGTGATAGAAATGAGAGAAAAGGGCAAGAGGTGAAGCCAGTCCCTAAGTCGTCGATATATCTTGTAGCGCAATCGTATCCTTACTAAATAACATTAGCCCGAACAAGTCCTCATGTCCTGATGAAATTCCAGTTCGTGTGTATAAAGAATTAGCTATCGAAACGGCTCCGTATCTTCAAGTAGTATTTAACAAATCCCTCGAAGAACACACGGTTCCCAAAGACGGGAAGATAGCCAACGTCACCCCAATTTTAAAAAGCGGCGATGGGAAACAGCCATGTAATTATAGACCAATATCATTAACTTCACTATCATGTAAAACTATGGAGCAGATAATAGTTACATCAATTATGGGACACCTCGACAGCCAGGATTTATTGATAACAAACCAGCATGGGTTCAGAAAGGGACGGTCTTGCGAAACTCAATTAGGTCTTTCTGTTCATGATATTTTAGTTTCTGGAGAAGGTAACGTACAGGTAGACGCTGAGTTTCTTGACTTTAGAAAAGCGTTTGACAAGGTTCCCCACTGTAAGTTACTCGAGAAGTTAGCATCATACGGAATAGACAGTAATATAGTAGGCTGGATAGGAGATTTCTTACATGAACGCGTTCAAAGGGTGGTATTAGATGGTGTCAGCTCAGGCGAAGTAAAAGTTACATCGGGTGTTCCCCAGGGAAGCGTGATAGGCCCAATTTTATTTCTTCTCTATGTAAATGACTTGAATACAGTAGTAAAAAATAGCAAGCTCCGTCTTTTTGCCAATGATGCAGTAGTGTATAAGGAAATAAGAAATAAAGAGGACCGGCAGTCTTTAGCTAAGGATTTAGATGCGATTGATGTTTGGTGCGATAGTTGGCAGCTAGAATTAAATTTAAATAAATGCACAATAATTAACTTTTGGAAAAAGAATGGCTTTCCCCGGAATAATTATTGTATCAAAGAAAAGGAAATATCTAACGTAGACTCTATTAAATACTTCTGCGTCACCATCACTGAAGACATGTCATGGGGGAAACACATCAGGGAAATAACTAGTGTAGCAAACCGTAGATTAGGATTCGTAAAAAGGGTTCAAATGCGATGAGAGAGTACGAGAAAGAAGCTATTTTACACTTGTCAGGCCTCATTTAGAATATGCCGCTAGTATATGGGATCCGTACGAGAAAGGCGTGTGCAAAGGAGATCCGCTAGATTTGTTAAAGGCCGTTATGATAACTGTGTAAGTGTTACGAGTTTAATGGAAGAACTAGGATGGGAATTACTATCAGAACGCAGGTTAAAATTTAGGTTAAACCTTTTAATAAATTCGAAACCTATTTGTTCTCAGATGACGTTAGATATATATTAAGAACCCCTGCGTATTATGCTAGGTTTGATCAGAATAACAAGATTAGAGAGATAGATTGTCGTACCGATAGATTTAAAATGACATTTTCCCACGTACCACAAGAGAGAACAATAGGCAGCGAAGCAAAGGGATAGGTAGGTGAAATATAGTTAAGAGTAGTCTGTAGTGAATGATGCATGTAATAACAACCAATAATCCCTTTCTTATTATGTCGATACTAACCATCTAGCTGCATGTGACCCTATCATCTAGCATGTCTCCATTAAATATCCTAGTTGCATGTCAATAGTGCATGTTTGGTGATCTTCACCCCCTGCCACATACCCTCGTGGTGGCTCGCAGAGTATTACGTAGATGTAAGTGTTTTGCGTGTGGCAAAGCCGATCACAAGTTCAGTTGCTGCAAGTACAGGGAGTACAAGTGTAAAGTTTGTAATAAAGTGGGGCACCTTGCAGTGGTATGCAAGGCAAAAAGTGTTCGGGTAAACAAAATTAATGATGACTTCAATTTCTGTGTTAAAGAAGTTACGGGTAGAAATTTAGGGGTGCGGCAATAAATAAAACACGACTCTCCGTTAAGGATTGACACAGTACTACTACTGTTTTATTGAGGAACAGATAAAACAATGCCCTCTACAGAGCCACAAAATGATACAAACAAAAGATGACTGATAAGCGACATTGTAAGAATTTTGCCATTCATATAATATAAGTTAACACCTCTCCTCAAAATGATACAATGTGGATATGAAAAAAAACAATACACTGCATCAGGCACTTTGAAGAAAAAAAATGATAAAGACAGTGACAAAGCTACCCCTTGGACAAACCCATTCCTGAGGAACACATTTTTATCTTTGTTTGAGGCAACAACTTAGTCAAGATATCATCTATATTTTTCTCAGTTGCTATGTAATGGATAATTACCTCCTTATTGTTGACACACTCTTTAACATAATAAAACCTCATACGACAATATTTATTCTTGTCAGTCAACTTATTTGTCCCTGCTAAAGCATTGGCTCCCTGATAATCAGCATACATATTCACTGGGCAATCAAAACTATGGCCTAATTCTTCCATTAAATCTCTTAACCATATTACTTCTTTACAGGCCTCAAACAGTGAATAATATTCAGCAAGCATAGTACTAATAGCTGTTATTTTCTGCTTTTTGCTTCTCCAAGCTACAGCTCCCCCAGCCATGAGTATGACATGTCCACCTACAGAAATTGAATCAGCCCTGTCATTGGCCCAGTCAGCGTCACAGTACACTTTTACATTAAGGGATGGATCACCTATGAAAATTAACTTGTGACTCGCTGTCCCTTTTAAGTACCTGAAAACTCTTTTGACGGCTTCCCATTGAACATTTGTGGGAGTATGACAGAATTTACTTAAACAACCAACAATGAAGGACAGATCTGGACGGGTGCAAGTACTAATATATAATAGTCTCCCAATGGCTGCACGGTACAGTTCTTGGCTCACTGGCTCACCTGATGCATACAAGACTGCCCCAAAAACACCTGGGGTACTTACACTGTTACATTCTGACATACTGAATTCCTTCAGTACATCTAGGATGTAATTTTCCTGGTCAATTTGTTGCACATCTCGACTGGGTCTAGCAAAACGTAAACCTATAAACATAGAAATTTGGCCCATGCCTTTGGTTTCAACAGCATCACTCAATCCAACCTTCAAATGATCAACAAAATATGTGGTCCCACAAATTATTATATCATTAGTAGTTATAGTTATATTATATCATCAGTAATTATAAGTTCCAACATATCCCTCTCGGTGCACAAATACACAGGGATCAGACAAACAACACTTCAACCCCAGACCCAACAGG
The DNA here is from genome assembly GCA_963169105.1 of Ceriagrion tenellum. Classification (NCBI taxonomy): domain Eukaryota; kingdom Metazoa; phylum Arthropoda; class Insecta; order Odonata; family Coenagrionidae; genus Ceriagrion; species Ceriagrion tenellum. The sequence goes on from OY720632.1 coordinate 199,431,577, forward strand.
ATTTTAACCAAGACTTCATTCCACACTTTGCCCGACTGTTTTAATCCATACAAACTCTTGTTGAGTAGGCAAACATTACTTATATCCCCTTCTTCCCACATCTTTGGTTGTTCCATATAGATAGCTTCTTTCAGAACCCCATTTAAGTAAGCAGCTACTATATCTACATGTTCTATCAACGACCCTTTGGTGACAGCAATAGCTAATATTACCCTCAAGCTGTTTTTATGGATTACAGGACTATATGTCTCCCAAAAATCACTCCCATATTTTTGCGAGAAACCCTGAGCCACAAGACAGGCTTTATAAACCATCTTTCCATTGGGTCCAAGTTTTGGATGGGGAAAGATCCATTTACACCCCACTACGTTACCACCTGGTGGCCTCTTCACAACAGTCCAAGTGTTGTTCCTGGCATGGTTCCCCATTTCCCGCTCCATTTCCAGAGACCATTCCCTACTCTTCATGGTCTATTCTGTGGACCGTGGTGGCAAGATATGACCACCATGTTCATTGACAGAGCACCTGGCATGAAGTTTGCAGCATGGTAGTGGACAGCCTGGTGCCGGTTTCCGTACCCGCTCTGATCGTCTCGGAACCTCCGGGCTGACTCGGTCTGCTGCTCCTACGCCGTCCTCTTCTGGACAACGGCCACCTGAGTCACCCTGACCCCTGGGTGGCGGCTGCAGCTGCTCTGCGCCATGGCAGTCCTCTCCTGGACGGTGGCCAGCCAGACCACCCTGGTCTCCTGGCAGCAGTGGCTGCTCTGCACCAAGGCCGTCCTCTACTGGATGGCGGCCACCTTGATTACCCTGGTCCCCGGGCGGCAGCGCACCAAAGCCATCCTCTCCTGGATGGTCCGCTGCCTCCTCGTCGATGAAATACGCCAGCTCCTCGCGGGTCGGGTAGATTGTGGCATGGGTCTCCTTGATCTTGAACGGGAAGCGACCCTCACGAAAAATGAAGTCCCGGCTGTTGAAGACACGTCTCTCCGACAGGCTCCAGAGTCTGTAGCCCTTCGTGCCTTCCTCGTAGCCTAGAAGTATGCTCTCCACTGCCTTGGCTGCAAATTTTCCCTCTTGCCTCTCTTTAGGGATCCAAGCCCATACCTGGCAGCCAAATGTGCGGATATGCCCCAGGTCTTTTCTCCCAAGTTACATTCCAGTCCATTTCTCCAGCGGTGCCGAGAATTGTATGGCTCTCGATGGGCATCTGTTCCGAAGGTAGCAGCTCGTTTGAAGTGCTTCAGCCCAAAACCAGAGGGGAAGTCCAGCTTGAATTAGTAGACATCTCACGGCATCACACAAGGTTAAATTCATACTCTCGGCTAGCCCATTCTGCTGAGGGGTGTATTCAACAGACTTTCTATGCATAATGCCATTTTCTTCCAGGAACTGCTGGAAATTCCATGATAAGTATTCTGTTCCCCTGTCCGTCTGGAACTCCTTCACTCTTCTTCCATGGATGTTCTCTCATCTACTCTTGATTCGAATGAAATGGTCAAGGGCCTCACTTTTCTTCTCCATTGCAACGATGGCCACAAATCTTGAGTACTCATCGATAAAGGTGATTATGAACCTCTTCCTCCCAATTGATTCTGGATTGATTGGACCCATGATGTCCGAATGGACCCTATGCAGAATTCTAAGGTCCTCTCCATCACTACTGTGGGGAAATTTCTTCCTCTTCATTTTTCCCACAACGCATGTGTCGCAGAATTCTTCTCCTATTTCCCCTTTGGAGCACATTTCTGACAGAACCTCTATTTTGTTCATCACTTGCATGTTAGATGACCAAGCCTAATATGCCAGGTGGAATGCGACACCCTTGAAGCTTTCTTGAGGTTCTTCGCATACTCTTGTTTCAGACTTTCGATGGACGCTCCCCCAACAGTAGAAATAAAGTAGAGTCTGCCCACTCTGTGAGCTTGGAACACCAGTGACCCTTCCCTAAATACCCAGTTCACACCATCCTTAGATCTGAACTCCAGTCCCTTCTCTTCTATTTGGCCCTGAGACACCAAATTGTCTTGTAGGTTTGGGACAGAACATTTGTTAGTTCAACATCTTTTCCTCCACACTCATCTCTCATATTAATGGTCACTGACCCAATGCCTGCTATCGTTAACGGTGAACCATCCCCAATCTCCAATTCACCAGAATATTCACGCATTGAATGAAATAGGCTTTTCTTCCCAGTCATGTGGTCCGATGTCCCACCATCAAGGATCCATATTTCACTCTCACCTGGTGTGAACTTCCTTGCATACAGTGCGACGTGCTCCCTGGTTGCAACTGATGCCTTCTTGGTGTAGTCGGGGTTGTTCTTCACTTCCTCATTTTCCTCTGAGTTTTCTTTGAGCTTTGGACACTCCCTTGCAATGTGTCCTTCCATACCACAGCAATAACAAAAGAACCTCCGTCCGTTAGGTCTTCCCTGTCCCTTTCTTGACTTGCCTGCACTCCTAACCTTATCACTATTCTCACTTTCTTGAATGTTCAGGTTGTCGTTTTTCTTCGCAGACGCTCTGTTCGCCTTGAGAGCTTGGTGATGTACTTCAGATTTGGCATTTATTTCTTTTTCACTTTCTAAAAGCACCTGCTTCATGACAGACATCTTGATTTTTTCAGGCTGGGCGCACAGGGTTTTGACAGTAATGTCGTATTCTGGCGTTAGCCCAGACAAGCACAGGTAGGCTAATTATTTATCACTGATCTCCATATCGTTCTTCTGGAGCATTCTGTTCAAATTGAGCATGGTGTTAACATATTCCGTCATGCGGAGGTTACCTTTTGTCATCGTGGCAAGCTCTCTGTTTCGTCATCGCTCCGCACTCCGTATTTTGATGGCATTGCTCTTCAAGGGCTTCCCATGCCTCAGAAGCTACCTCCGTTTAAAAGATATCATTCATAAGGTCGTCCCCTGTCGTCTTCATGATAAGGGCGAGCGCGGTGTAGTTTGACCTCCGTCTTGCGCGTAATTCCGTCGTGGTCGGAACGAAGCCGTCCTCATCACCATATCCGACGACGGCCTGCCAGCACTCCTGCTTCAACATTTCTCTCTTTACTCTGGCTTTCCATATCGGATAATTTGTCCGGGTCAGCTTCGAAATTGTCGCCGTGTAGTGCTCCTCCGTCGCCATGTTGGGTGTTCACTCCTTACGCCGGCCGGCTTCTTTCACTCCGAGAAGAACGGTTTGTTTTAATGCGCACACACTACCAAACTAAATTCCTACACACAACGTTCTGGGCCCATAACCTGATGACTTCAATTTGTGTGTTCAAGAAGTTACGGGTAGAAATTTAGGGGTGCGGAAGTATATAAAACACGACTCTCCGTTAAGGATTGACACAGCACTACCGCACTACTACTGTTTTATTGAGGAACAGATAAAACATTGCCCTCTACGGCGCCACAAAAATGATACAAACAAAAGATGTCTGTGATACAAACAAAAGATGTCTGGTATGCGACATTGTAAGCATTTTGTCATTCATATAATGTAAGGTAACACGGTTAACACGTAATGAGAGAGAGGAAGTGACGTTGTTTAATGTCAAGCCCAAGGGGGAAGTTCAGCCATGGTTGGTGAGGCTTCAGGTTGAAGGGGTAGATTTTGAGATTGAAATTGATACAGACAGTGGTCTGTCAATAATCCCTGAAGCCTTGTTCAAAGAAATGTTACCGAATGTTGAAGTGCGTCCCGCAAGTATAAACTTAAGAACTTATGATGGAGGGTTAATTACTCTCATTGGGGAGGTGAAATGCAATGTTACAAGAGATAATAATGAGAATGAGCTAGTTAAATGTAATTTCCTTATTGTAAAAGGAGGAACCAACCCTTTGTTGGGGAGAGGCTTGCTAAAATCATTCAACTTATTGACTTTGAATGTGGATCAATTACTGTTTGAAAAAGTGCCCGATTATGATTTGTTTGAATTTCAGGATCTTTTTAAGTCGAAGCTTGGAACCTATTCCACAACATTGGTCGACCTGGAGGTGGAGGAGAGTGCAAAGCCCATCTTCTGCAAACCGCGTCCAGTGCATTTTGCCTTTAGGAAGGCAGTGGAGCAGGAAATTGCCAGTCTAGAAAAAGAAGGAGTAGTCACCAAAGTAGACAGGTCAGAATGTGGCATGCCTTTGGTAGATGTGAGAAAGGAAAATGGAGGATTGAGATTGTGTGGGGATTATAAAGCCACCTTAAATAGGTACCTCAGGGATGTATAGCATCCATTACCCTTCATTGAACAGTTGTTTTCTGCTCTCCAGGGTGGTACTTCACAAAATTGGATTATAGGAATGCGTATAATCAATTGGTAGTGTCTGACAAATCCAATAAGTTGTTGGCATGGAGCACACATTTAGGAGTATTTGAAGTAAATAGGTTACCCTATGGTATTAAGCCAGCCTGTGCATTATTCCAAAGGGAAGTGGAAAAAGTTTTGCCAGGAGTGCCTGGGATGATTAATTTTGTTGATGATTACCTGGTCACAGGGGCTACCAAAGGGGAACATCTCAGGAATTTGAGATCAGCATTAAAGAGGCTCAGGGGAGTGGGATTCCTGTTAAACTTAAATAAATGTTATTTTTTCAGCCGCAAATTAAATATTTGGGGCATATTATAAGCAGGACTGGTCTGGCTAGGGATCCAGATAAAGTTAGGGCCATTTCTGAGATACCCAGACCACAATTGCAGAAGGAGGTATGGGCATTTCTGGGAATGGTAACGTACTATGGGAGGTTTATTCCCAAATTATGTGCTATTGTCCCCACTGTATGATCTACAAAAAAAAGAAACAAAATTTTCATGGGGAAACAAGTGTGAGGATGCATTTATGAAAGTTAAAGCGAACTTGGCTTCAAAGGAAGTCTTGGCCCACTATAACCCAAAGATGCCTCTTAGGGTCATGTGTGATTCTTCCCAGGAAGGACTGGGGATAGCTCTGGTGCAAGTTGGTCCAAATGGTGTGTCCAGACCAATTTGTTATGTTTCACGTAGGCTATCCAAAGCTGAAGGGAACTATTCAGTGGTGCATAGGGAGGCTTTAGCTGTGTATTGGGGAATATATCAATATCAATCAAAAGGCTATATCAATATTTAATGGGAAATAAATTTGAGCTTATGACTGACCATAAAGCCCTGACGGCATTATTTGGAGAAAGTAAAGGAATACCTTTGATGGTGGCTTGTAGATTGCAAAGGTGGGCTGCAAATCTATCAGGGTTTGATTATGTGTTCAAGTATGTCAAAGGTGAAGACAATGGAGTGACAGATGGGCTGTCCTGGTTGCCTCTAACTCACTCTGAAGAGAGTGAAGAGGAGGAGCAGGTGAGCAGCTTCCATTTCATAGAAACATCTATTCCCATTAGTGCGAAAGATATTCGGGCAGAGACCCTAAAGGATCCTATTCTGAAGGTGCTCAGGTATATGGTACAGGGATGGCCTAAAAATGTTGAAGGCAATTTAATGCCATATGAGAATAGAAAGGTGTAATTAGATGTTGATGAGGGTGTTTTGATGTGTGGCCACAGAGTAGTGATACCTAATTCACTGAGAGGGGCAATGTTGAGGGAGGTTCATGCCTCCCACATGGAGGTCTCTAAGATGAAAGCTTTGGCTAGAAGTTATGTGTGGTGGCCAAATTTGGACAAAGAGTTGGAGGAGCCAACTAGATCTTGCCACTCATGTCTTATGAATCGCCCAGACCCTCCCAAGGCAAAGTTAGTGAAATGGCTAGTAGCAAATGGAGTTTTTCACAGGATTCATATTGACTTTTTGGGCCCTGTTTGGGGAAAAGTATTTTTCTTAATAACATATGCTTATAGCAAGTGGTTAGAGGTGTTGGAGGTGAAAAGGAAGGCAGACACATAGTGGGTCCTCACAGCTTTGAGGGAAACCTTTGCCAGGTATGGGTTGCCTAGCCAAATTGTAAGTGACAATGGGAGGCAATTTATTTCAAAGGAATTCAAGGGATTCTGTATTAATAATGGAATAGTCCATTCCACATCTCCACCTTTCCATCCAGCTACGAATGGGGCAGCAGAAAATGCAGTCCGGTCATTCAAGGCAGGATTAAAGAAATTATTGGGGGACCCAGCAAATAAGGGATGCAAGTGGGATGCTCTGGTGGCAAGGTATTTGCTTGCGTATAGAACTACATCCGATTGTACCACAGGGAAGTCCCCGGCTAGTTTGATGTTTGGCAGAAACCCCAAAACTAGACTGGATTTGATCCATGCCAGTAAAGACAAGAGACAGGAATCACATAGTGGGCAGGTTAATGGTTTTAACGGGAAGCGGGAAGACCAGTTTGAGTTGGGTGAGCAAGTTTATGTCCTGGATTATGCTACTCCCAATAAAAATAAATAGAAGAAGGAGGAAATAGGAACAGTTTTGGGAAAAAGGAATTACCGCTGTAGGATTTTAGATAGTGGTCAGCTATGGATTAGGCACACTGACTAAATAATTCGAGTTGGTAGTTTTTATAACAGCCAATAGGAGGAGTTGGGAAGTGCAGAGTGTGGGCATTACTCTGGGGGCTCCACAGGGAGTTTTTCAAGTGGGGTGCGGGAAGAACCTCTGCCTAGCCCAAATGGAACAGATCAGGAGGTGGACGAGCCACCACAGGAGGAGAGTAGGGCGGCAGATGATGACTTGCATTCTCCCATCACCAGGCCAGGAGACCAAGGTATGGAAGAAGGTAAGCAGGTACAAGCAAAAGAAAGTCCAAAAAGAGTAAGAAAAGCACCTGAAAGGCTAAATTTGTAAATAAATGATAGGTGCTGGGAAAGTTTTGTTCAGTGTTATATAATGTATGCTTGTATTGTGTATCCATATTTATTTTGGGAAATGTGTTCGGGGGTATTGTGATATATTGCTGTTCTTTTGTTTGTGTATGTTTTTGATCGTCATTTTTGGGAACAAGCGTCACTTCCAGGACGCTATCAGCGGGTGCTAGAAGCCATGCCTGATGTACGAAATGTATCTTTTTGTATCGTTGATATTAAGTCGTTAAATTGAGTTTTACAAAAATCTGTTAGTTGTTACATTTAGCAACTTTAAGAGAACTTGAAAACTTGCATAACCATGAAGATTAATTGATTCAAAATTATAAGAGTAGCTTAATTGCATGAAAAGACCATAATATTATGGCAGTTGAAATCCCATCAATGCCTGTCATGAAGTTATTGCTACATGTGGCATTAGAACTTTGTTTTAAAGGAATAAGAGGGAAGGCAGTGTTGAAACAGTATGGGAGAATACTGTGGAAATATTCAAAGCTTTCTTCTAGAAAATTTTGTTCATACACATCTTCCCAGTCATTAGAATTTAACAATAGAAGATAGAAAGAATATAACAATAGAAGTACTTGAAGCTCTCATCAAACAGAACAGGTGGTAAACATTTTACTTATCATGGGAATTTAGAATTTCACAGAAAATGGTCATTTTCATCAGAGAAGAGTCTCTCATATGAAGTTTTATAATTTATGGAAGAACTGATTGCAAATGTGGAAATTAATGGAAAATGGTCGGAAATATGAGACATCAGAACATTTGTTTCCACAGACATTTAGGCCAAATTGGTAAATATGTTACTTAACTAAAACAGTTGCAGAAGTATAACTGACTCTAGTGGGTTTGTGATATTCAAATTAAAAGAAGAAAGAAATAATAATAATAATTTTATTTTTTCTGTAGGATTTTTTACAAATCATAAAACATTCCGTTTTTCTTTAGAATCATTGAGAACATTGCAGTGAAAATCCCTGGTAAAGATAAGTGAGGGGTTTTCAATAGAGCTGTGAATTTTATCCAGAAGTTCAGACAGATTGTCGAGGAAGACACTGAAATTACTAGAAGGAGAACAATAGATAGTTGCAACATGAAAAAGTGGATCATCGAGTTGAATTTTGGGTTATACAAGATTCAAACTCTTGTTCTTCATTAAGAAAATTGTGGGAAAGTTTCACAGAGAAGTATCGTAGATTCTCAGACACAAGAATTAAGACACCTCCATTTTTTTAAAGTTTGACAAAAAATATCAGTGATAACATAACACATGATGGAAAGAATTCACTTTATTAGGTGTAAGCCAATGTTCATTGAAGCAGATTACATCCGGATTGTTCACTCTCAAGAACTTCTAGTCAAGAGGTATCTTTCGTAGAAATTGAATGTTTATGTGTATTACCTTTAAGTGCTGCACTATTTCGTCAGCTTTTTGGCAAAGTTTGGGAAAAAAATAGTTACTATCATACATATACGTTGTTTGGCCAAAATTCTGGTTTGAGTAGCTTATCAGCAAAATCATTACTGACAGAGATACGGAATGAGGCATGGTTCCTATAAGACACCTTTAAATGTTCAATCTCGGCAGATGGGTCATTTATCCACGGCTTTTGTGCTTTAATATACTGTAGCACATTATCTTCTGTTGTGTCAAGTCGAAAGTTCCAAAGATGAATATGCGAGCGTCTTGGGATATCCGTAAGGGAACAGTCCTTGTCTGATGAACCCATGGTTGGGGGAGGACGGTGCTTGCATTTGTCATTAATAGTAGTGTAGCCATCGTTATTGTCAGTGACTTGATTGCCTGAGGCACTATCAGCGTGTCCACCTGTGGAAATATCGGCAGGAGATTTTTAAGATGGCAAAATGCCAACAATATGGGTACCTGGAGGGGTGGGAGGAGGGCTAGAATTCTAAAAAAACATTAATATTTGATTTTTTAATGAAAATTAATACTTGAGACCCCATGGCTGACACCTTACCAATTAATTTCAAAAACTCACTTTTGACACAAATGCAACATTTGTTTTTAAATTCATGCAGACAGAAATCTATCCTTTGAAAATCTGGACATATCCTTATAAATGCTGAAATTTGGCATCCCTATGTTTATCACTTAAAGGCCATAAGTTGACCACTAACAAACTAATAGTGGGCAATAAACACAGCAGACTAATGAGGAGTCAAATATAGACTTTAACCCGGTGTGTCAGTACACTGCATATACCTCCTAGTGGTGGGTCGCAGGCAACGGTATGCTGGCTCTCAAGGTAGTCCCTTCAGAAGGGATCCTAGCTTGAGAAGAATAATAAAAGCGGCCTAGGGTATTGCTATGCTTTGGTTTCTCTTGTGGCATTTTTGCGACAATGTGCCAAAACTGACCAGTAGAGCACCGTAACCGTTAGCAGGGAAAGCTGCACATGTTGTGGGTACTGCAAAGGCTGGTAACCTTGCATACTCTATTACAACTTACTCATAAGAGTCACAAAGTAGCCTCAGACGGCCGAAGCTACGATGGGCAGCGGAAGCTGAATAAGGTTGGCCCATCAAGATAATGGACTTTGCGATACAAACTGGACTATCAGCACTCGGAATGTGAGAGGAGTATATGGAAAGGAGCATGAGTTGTTGAATGAAATAAAAGTGAGACGAATGGATGTTTTTTGTGTATATGAAACTAAGCGCAAATGGCGGGATGTTGTTATTATAGATGGCAGTGGTCTGGCACTGTGGTCAGGAGTGGTGATGATAATGTACATGGCTGTCAAGGTGTAGGACTCATTCTTAATGAGAGAGCTAAGTTACAAAAAAGGAAGGGAAGGCAGGGGAATAAATGTGGTAAAGAACAAAAGTGTATATATCGTGTGGGATGAGAGTGATATCATGGACTGCTGGAGGGAGTATTTTGAAGAAATATACAATAATGCTGCAGGCGCTGAGGATGAGCCTTGAGTTGTAGTACCCAAGATATGTGATAGAAAATGATAGAAAAGGAGATCAGTGAGAATGAGGTCATTACGGCTGTGAGAGTATTGTAAAATAGGAAGGCTGAAGGCATACATGCAGGCGTAGATTGCTCTCATCCCATACGATATCTATACTTTTGTTGTTACTGCATTCATTCCCCCTGCCTTCACTTCCTTACTAGTAACTTATCTATGGTATCCCATTTTTGAAATTAATTAGTCAGGTGTCAGCCATGGGGTCTGAAGTATTAATTTTCATTAAAAAATCAAATATTAATGTTTTTTAGAATTCTAGCCCTCCTCCCACCCCTCCAGGTACCCATATTGTTGGCATGTTGCCATCTTAAAAATCTCCTGCTGATATTTCCACAGGTGGGCGTGGTGATAGTGTGAGCCTTGACAATAAGCCTTTTTTATGGAGTTAGATTCTGGTGCTGGAATTTCAGTTATCCCTAAATTGGTGTATGATGAGCAGTTTTCTACTTGCAGAATCCAAGAAACTGATGTTCGCTTAAGAATGTATGACAACCATATTGTAGTTCCAGTTGGTGATATTAATGTTCAAATATGTTATAAGAATATATGCAAACCTTGTAGGCTTATTGTTGTAGAGGATGGTACCTGCCCTCTGTTTGGAAGGGATTTGATGGCCGAGTTCAAATTGATCGAAAATAATTTATTTAACTGTTGAGTGAATGCCATTACTTTTGATAAAAATTAAGCCGAATTAATTCATAAATATGATGGGTACCTTGTTTAAAAAGGGCTAGGTAAGTTTAAATACGAAAGAGTTTCTCTAAAAATAGATCTCTCCGTCAAGCCGATATTTTCAAACCTTGGCCAGTACCATTTGCTTGTTAAAGTGGATGTTAAAGTTAAAATGGATGATGAACTGGATAGATTAGAAAAGGAAGGTGTGATTTCTTTGGTCAAAATTCAGATTGGGGAACACCTTTGGTTCCGGTGATGTGGCCAGATGGTCGATGAGACTATGTGTTGACTACAAGGTGACAGTAAATAAATATTTGGGTGATGTTAAGCACCCATTGCCTCGGATCAAGGAGTTATTTGCAGCACTACAAGGTGGGGAGTATTTTACTAAGTTGGATTTTCACCAGGCTTATAATCCTAGAGTTAACTGATGAGACTAAAAGGTTGTTGGCTTGGAGCACTCATAAGGGAATATTTGTCCCTAATAGACTGCCATTCGGTACCAAGCCAGCCTGTGCACTGTACCAAAAAATCATGGAAAAGGTTTTACAAGGGTTAACTGGAGTTATAAAATTTTTGGAATATATCATGGTTACTGGGGAAAGTAGGGAAGAACATTTTAAAAAATTGGATGAGGTTTGCAACAGGCTAACTAAGACAAGGTTCACTCTAAATCTAAAAAAATTCGACTTCTTCCAGTGTAAGATTAAGTATTTGGGTCACGTGATAGATAAGGAAAGGTTGCATAAGGATCCGGATAAGATTTGTGCTATGGTTGAAACACCTAGACCAAGGAATGTGTCAGAAGTGAAGGCATTGGGATGGTTAAATATTATGCAAAATTTATGCCAGGGTTATCAACTGTGTTGGATCATCTTCATAAATTGCTTAAGGCAAATACACCATTTTAAGTTGACCATGGACTGTGATAGGTCATTTAAGCAAGTTAAGTCTATTATCACTTCTGAACAAAGTTTGGTCCATTTTGATCCAAGTGTCACTGTGAAATTAGTCTGTGATGCATCTAATGTAAGGCTAGGAGCACTCTTGTTTCAGGTATATCCTGATAAAAGCGAAAGGCCGATATGCTTTGCTTTACGAACTTTAAACCAACAAAAAGGCGGTACTCTGTAATCTACCGGGAAGCTTCAGCTATCTCCTGGGGAGTAAATAAATTCTATCAGTATTTGATGGGCCGTAAATTCATGCCCTGTTCAGATCATAAACCTCTCCTAGCTCTTTTTGGCGAAAAAAAAGGAGTACCCCCGATAGCAGCGGGTAGATTACAAAGATAGGCGTTGTTCCTTAGTGGATTTGAATATACCTTCCTTCATGTTAAGGGGAATATGAACTCTGCAGCCAATGGGTTATCCCAATTGCTTTTAAATGTTACTAGCCTAGAAAGAAACTACTATGATTATTTTAACTTTTTATTTGTAGATAAACTGTCCATAACGTCAACAGATATTAGATGAGCAGTAAGAAGAGATTTGATTCCAAGCAAAGTGGATTTATATTGTAGAGACAGTTGGCCTACAAGGGTAAATGAAGAGTTGAAGCAATTTTTTCGACATTTAAATGAAATTACTCTTGACAAAGTTCTTTTAATGTTGGGTTACAGGGTTATAATTCCAACCAAATTCTGCCAGCAGGTTTTACATGAAATTCATGGGGCACATTGTGGAATGGTCAAAATTAAAATGCTTGCACACCAGTATTTTTGGTGGCCCGGGTTGGATGAAGATATAGAACTCTATGTTAAAAGCTGCCATCCTTGTTTAAGTAATTCTCGGTCTCCTGAAAAATTAATTTTAATTAAGTTTGACAAAGCTAAACATGTGTTTGACCGCATTCACATGGATTTTTTAGGGCCCTTTAAAGGCAAAATGTTCTTGATCATCATTGATGCCTACTGTAAGTGTCCAGAGGTTTATGAAATGACAAAAACAGATTCACAATCAACTATCGAGAAGTTAAGGAATAGCTTTGCCTGCTTTGGACTCCCTAACGTCATAATTTCAGACATTGGCAGTCCATTTCCATCTGGTGAATTTAAAAACTAGCGTGAAAGCAACAGAATTCTTCACAGGACATCTGCTCTTTATCACCTATCCACAAATGGGGCTGCAGAGAATGGTGTAAAGATCTTTAAGGAGGCTTTAAAAAGATTATTAAGCGATACGAGACAGGTTGTGTGAAGCGTGTCTTCCCAGGTTAACAAGTATTTGTTTTTATATCGTGCAACAAGTGAAACCCCGTCAGAATTGATGTTTGGATGTGAACCGAGGACAAGGTTATCTTTCTTGTCAAGGCCCTTTGTGGATAAATACAGAGAGAAACAAATCGAATATCACCATGGCCACAGAGATATAAATGTTAATGCCGGGGATGTAGTGTATGTAAAGGATTACCGTACTTTAAATAAGACAACCTGGACAAGAGCAATCATTGTAAAAGTGTTGGGTTTTAGGACATATTTTTGTGAACTTGCAAATGAACATAATATTGTTTGGAAGAGGCACACAAAACAGATTATTAGAGTTGGGGAGTTTTACAGTGATATTGGTGTTGATGCACCGTGGCAAGTCTGAGGCCAAAATTGGGAACTCCGTAACTGAAGTGAATTCTAAGCTAGTAAGGATTACTGATAATAAGTTAAGTGAATCTTCTTCCCTTTCCATCCCAGAGAGTTCTACAGTAAATTGCAAGAGTGACACACCACTGGTAATTATGAATGATAGCACACCTACAACTCTTATTTCTGAGTCCCAGGAGAGATGTGAGAAGGCTTCTAGTAAAACATTTGCACCAAATATTTTGTTTAGACCCCACAGTCTAAGCCACCAGTCAGACTAAACTTGTAAAAAATAAAAATTATCAGTAAAATTGTTTTATTAATGATGTGGGATTATTTTAATGTGTTATGATACATGTTGCATCGTGTTGAGTAATTTTGACAAGTATTGTAAATTTTAATGCACATAATACTACATCTGAGCTAGTGTTGGAGGGGTGAAATAAACCTAATTTGTATTAATGTTCTAAGAAAAATAACTTATTTATGTAACTACTGTGACTTAGTAACTAACTCATTGGATGCTTATTGATTGTAATTGTTGTGCTGTATCCTGAACTGGGCTAATAAAAGTATACCTCCCAGTCAATTGAACGTATTTTCACGGTATTACACCATCCATCTATTGACGAGGCCTCAGGTGGCAAAAAGCCTTTTGGCCACCGAAATAGGTCTGACGTGGCCACATACAACCTGCGGCTATGACCACAAAATGATCCACGTAAATGAAAACATTTCCACGACCTTGGAAATGATTTCATTGACATTTATCCGGAGTGCGGGGTCTCGTGGCTCAAATGAGGAATTTATCACGGTAACAAGAGAAAATCAAGATTTTAATTAGACATCATCTTAAAACTCTTAATACTTAAGTACCGCTAAGCTAAGTGTACTGATGCATGTTGACACATGAGTACCTCTAGGCCAGGAAATAGAGAATTGGAAATTTGATCGAGAATTTGGAAATAAAAAGGCCTACGAGACTTCCAAGAGTACGAACATGTCGTCATTGCACCATTTCATCTACCTTAACTGACACTACTGGCCCATATCGAGATTAACACTCCCAGAGAAGCCGGAGTCAAAACAATCGTCATCGATTCCAGAACGACATTAGATGCCTACCATGGTGACGCAAATATATGTGGTTGAATGATGAAATAACATTTCTTTTATTTATGTTTTCAAATTTCATTTCGACGTCAACGTAATAAGATATGTTGGTCTGGAGCAATTCCTACCTTTCATTTCTTTATACTTATATATGCTTTCGTACCTCCCTTCACCTCCCCTTTCACCCTCGCCAACGCAACACGTAAGTGTTTTGTTAACTTGACAGATGCATCATGGATCTGCGATTCATTGGTTTGGGTTTGAGATTAGTCCGTGAAGGATCTTGGGAGTGTCGGACGGAAACCATATTTTCCTAATATATAGGTTGATATATTCTGGAGGGAAAGGTAACGTCGTTGTATGTTTATTGCGATGTTGCCTTTCCAGGGTTGCAGTTGTTTCTTTTCTTATGTGTGTAGTTGCAGACCGTCATGAGTCTTGTGTTTTTGTTTCTTTGTGGTGTAAGTGACCAAATTGAGTAGTTATCGCGCAGGTGTTGAACAGTTCTCGGGATAGCTGTGTTGATGACATAGATACTGCTGGTTGAGAGCTAATGTATCGTTGAGTGTACAGCGAAGGGATATGAGCAACTCTGCACGTAAAAATTCTCGTCGATGATTGACGACATGCAGGTAATATGCTAAGGATGCCGTGTTTGTGTTGTGAAAATTCATAATTATCCGTATCTCAGTAACGGGGGTACGTCCACAAATGCAATGACTGAGTGTTCATCGTTTCTTGTGCAACCTTACGGTTTTTGATCATGTTTCCACTCTCCCAGTGTGTGTTCTGGTTTGACCCAAAAATTACGATAAATTGGAATAGTTCAGTAAGTAGTGACGAATTTTTATTTTTCACTCCTAGATAAGGCATAGACTATCACGTCGTTATAACGCTTAATTTTAATAAGCGTAAGCTGTTTCAGATGTTATGCGTGATTGCTTCCGTAGCTTATTGCGTATGAGAGATTTTGCCCTAAATGGCCTAATACTACAGTTATTTGAAGGAAAATCTCGTGTTAATCCTCATGATGAAATGCGTCTTCTTATAATGTTAGTTTTAATTATTCGTGGGAATTGGTTGTAGTTCTTAATTTATCGATATCAACACGGTTACATTTTTGTTCTCGATCAAGTTGGAGAGATCCAACGAGTAGAAATCGAAGAGGTTAATTCCTGGTTTTCAAGTAAGTGTGGTGGTTTACTTGCGGCTACTCTTGTATTAGCTCTTAATCGCATCAGTAACCTCGCCTAGCACTGTGCTGAATTATTTCAGGATTCTCCCAGGATTCATGTGTCGCGTTTTCGACATGTTCTGGTCCCTTTTTGATTCTTACTTTAATTTTGCATCCCAGTTGTATGGTTGACGCATATTCTAAATGATAAATGCTTTCAATCAATTCTCACCTACCGATTAAGTGTAACCGGTTTGAATTCAAAGTACATCGTCCATAACGACAGAAGTTCGGGGATTGTGTTATGGATGAGCTGGTAGATTGTAATCACAGTAGTTTCGACTAGGGAAATTCTAGATATGCTCCCCTGATTTCCATATCCTCGATAAGTCAGATGTATTATTTAGATTTATATTACATATATTAGAAATAACTCGAATGTTGGGTTAATGACATTCTGCTACTACTACTCGCCAACTAGCTTTGGATATTAGTTTTGTTCTTTAATGGTTACACCTTTGAGTTTTCGATGTCAGCGGGTCTGCGAAAATGAGGTAATTATATTGGCAGAATATTCTTGTAATATTATTTAAGCAGTAAGTACTAATTCCTGTGGTTTGTCGGTCGCGAAAATTACTCCCTTGAAAAATGCTCATTAAGTTTTCTGCTGCTATTACGAACTGTGGAGAATATCATTTTCTGCCGTGGAAGATATAAAATTGATTGTACAATTTTCTATTATTTGTAAGTGTTTCGTTACATTCCCCTATTGAGTGAGGGATCAACTAGTCCCGTTTTTATTTTTTCAGAGAAATTTGAGAATCGTCACGATAGCTACATCAAATTATCTGCCGCGAGTGATGGTGCTGCCTCTTGTCGTCACCTCAACGCGTGCTCGGGATGATGTCCGGGAAGCCTGAGCAACAACCCATTCAGAATGTGGTAGTATACGTGTCAGCCGGTGATAATTTCGCCCACTCCTACTCAGTCGGCCAGCAAAATGTGGCTTTCCAGCATCCCCAGAGTGGGGGATTTACACAAGCGGCCCCCTTGACATGCAAGAAGTCAAGTCTGAAAGCGGAATACGTGAACGGTAGCCCCAACCCTGGAGGGTTATACACTCCTCCCTCAGTGCAACCGAATGGTTACGCCAGTGCCACCAACTTGGCCTACGGCAGTGGAAACGCGGCGGCCGCAGGCATCCTCAAGAACGTGGGCGGTGGGCAACATGTGTGCGGGCACGTCGAAGCCCTCCCTCCGGAGGAACAGCAGCAGCAGATATGCGGATATGCCTCGCCCGCCCTCACTGCGCACCCGGCGAGGATCTGCACGGGGACCGCCTTCATCGACAAGGGGCCTCGGGCACCCGCGGCTGCCGACGCGGACGTCATCCAGGGGAATTACGTGGCAGCGGTGGCCGTGGACCGGGGAGCCGCGGACTTGGGTCCCCGAGGCTTCGTGGCCCTCTGTGGGGAGGGCTCGCCCACGGCCGGCGGGGCCTCGGGGCCCAGGGCCTCCTCGCGCTGCGACTCTGCCCGCTCGGAAGCCGCCGAGTCGAGCTGCAGCAGCCTGAGCTCCGACGGCCAGCAGGAGGCGGCCGGCCCGCTGGTGCAGGCGGCGCACCCCACGGCCACCGCCATGGTGTGCCGCGCGGGGCAGGTCGCTTTGGCCTCTGCGGGGCAGATCCTCCTCCAAGGCGGACCCGCTGCCGCCGGCATAGCGCAGCTCGCGTCCTCCGGGGGGCTCCACTTCTCGTCGCCCGCCCAGGGTCAGCACCACTCCCAGGAGGCGGTCCAGTCCTACATCGCTTGCCCCGGCGGGGGCGTGGTTCTCGGCAACCAGGCGGTCGTCCTCAACGGGCAGCAGACCCTCGGCGGGCCGGGCCACCACGCCACCGGAAACCTGGTGCTCACGATGACGGTGCCCCAACTGGTGCCCGCCGGAGCCCTGGCCTCGGGAGGCTCGGTGCTCCAGGCGTTCACCACCGTCGGCTCTCTGGCCCCGCCCTCCGCCCCCATCGCGCCCCCCGCGGTCACCTTGGCGCCTGGCGGCCCCGTGAATTCACAGCCGTTGCTGCACCCGTCGATGACCACGCCCCCCGCCATCACCACCACCCCCTTGCTCGTCAATTCCTCCGCCGCAGAATCCACCGCCACTTCCTCCTCTTCGATCGGCCCGCGGTGCATATCGATTCCCCTGGGATGGAAGAGACTGCTCTCCACGAGCGGTTCCGTCGTCTACGTGAGGTGAGTGAATTCCCATCTCCGCGAATACCTCCCTCCCACGTCCGATTGGAAACACGTTCTTACCATTATCCACCGCCTGCTTAGCTGCGAAATGTGCGCGTGGATGCAGTGTTCTCATCTAGCCGGCCGTAAGCTAGCGAACTAGCCTGTGGGTGGGTAGTCCTCGGTGGCTCAGTTGGCGCCTCTCTCCTGCTCTGCTGCTTCAAACGAAGGAGTTATATCTGCAATTACCCCGTGCAAACCCATGCAGAGGATTATTTTCTCATACTGCCTCTGCATTAAATTTTACACGTTATTGGAATGAGTGTAATAGCTGAAATGAAATTTGTTATGATGTACGAAAATATGAAATGGGGCTTGAAAATATTGTACAGGGGGTAGAATTTCACTAGCGTAAATTACACTAAATGCAAGAGATTTACTTCTGCAAAGATGATTGGAGATGTAAGAGGTTTGCAGAGGGAATGCGAATTAATGATGCTAAGTAAATCAATTCAGATTCGTTCGATAATTTATCACTTTAAATAACGAGTAAGAGAATATAATTTAAATGATTCAATAGGAGAGTACAATCATGGTAATGGGGTTGAATTGAATATTCTGTATTGTCTCCATAGGAACTACTACATGATTTTGCTTATCTCACCATTCTCATTTTGAGTTCAAAACTACACTGGTGAAAAATAGTCGTGTCTTAGAAAGGAAGTGGCATGATGATAAAAAGTTACCAATTATGTGTAGATTAAGACCAATATTTATCACTGAAAGTGGCAATGTCAAAAAGTATCAGCAGGGACCAAGGAGGTTGTAAGGAAATGGAGGTGACGAGAGCGACCACCCCCTGTGGCAAAAAACGACCATCTTGCTATGCTCGTGTCCTTCATTCCCTTCACTTGTTTCAGTCCACCACTCGTCCACTTCCACCACTCGTCCGCTTCCACCACTTCTACTTTGGATGCGGTACTGAGAGGTTGTCTGACGATCATGACTGTTCTCTGCGTTTCAAGCGACTGTACCTGGTTACAGCAACCAGTGGCTAGTAGTTTGGTGTAGCCTTATCTCTCCTCAAGTTAATTTTATATTCCTCTCAGAATATATTTGCAAATCCTGATATATTAGTGGAATATATGTAGTTTATCATCACGATGGTCACATGTTCAGCGTTTGGCTGTACCAACCGAAGCAAAGCAAGAAGTGAAGTTTGTGAGCCTAGTAGAGTGCCTACATCCCATTAATTTTACTAGTCATTGCTAATTACAGTTGTGTAAAATTGTTCTTTCGTTCTGGGCTTTACTGATGTGAAAGAAATATTCGCCAAAAATCCGTTGAACTTGGTTCTCTTGGATCATGATCACTTGTGTGGGTTTGGTGATAGATTTTAATGTAATTTCTTTTGTTCATGTGGAATAAAAAGTACCACTCATTATGGTGGCTTAGGCATTTTCTCATTAATTTCAAATTTACTACCTCACGTGGCCGTAATAGCCTTCGAAAATACTGTAGTTTGGTCCTTCACGTGGTTTAGCTTTCCTCCTCTTTAGTGAAGTTTGTGAGCCTTGTAGAGTACCTACATCCCATTACAATTAATCGCAGTATTTAATAGTCATTACTAATTTCAATTGTGTAAAATTGTGCTTACGTTCTGGGCATTACTTATGTGAAAGACATGGAGATTAACTATGCCGTTGCTTATAAAAATCCTTTGAAGGGCTTGAAAATGATTTTTAAATCTTGTTAGATACCTGCTCGCTATCGTGAAAGTTATTATGTTAATGAGTCAATCTTGTCATGATAATGGCTTTATAATTGGGATGTTGTGATTTAAATGCTTAGTTGGCCAAAGTGAATATTAACAAGTTGACATCGTCATGATGATGTGACTGATATACCTTTCGCATTTGCACTTATTCTTATCCATGTAAAAAATTTTATTAGGGGTTTCCCTGACTTATTTAGAGAATATTGATAATATGTTTGCTCTTCCACCTGCATTTGAAACTGATATTGAATCAAGTTTCACAAACTGTAATGCTGACAAATATTTATCGCATTTAAGTGTATAGAATTTTCATTTAAATATACAGTTTTCCATTCAGCATTTATAAATGATTCAGTATAAATGTTGCTTGAATTCAGAATGTTCTAGGTGGTGTGCAAATAATTTTTCCAGTACTAGACCATTTTTCCACGGAAGGAAATGGGAAACCCCACTCGTAAGCACCGAAAGTCGCGTCATATTCCACAAAACTTTTAAAATGCATATCTTTAGCAGAGGTGCATCAAAATTTAATGCAACGCGAGCTTGTATTTGTTCATTGAATGTGAAAAAAAAACTTTCATAAAGCAAAATTCCTTCCTAAAAGCAGTACTGGAACGGCGTTTCAGCACCAGGGCACCCATGTACACCTGAGATTTATGAAGCTACTAACTGGCAAATTGAACGTATGTACGTTTGACCTAACAGTAATTAGTTTATTAAACCCAATAAAATTCGAAGGAATGGACCTATGGCATTAGAAAGGCAAATTATTGTCGCCATTTACTGCTGCAGGTCAGCACAATGTTCTGAGCATAGTGGGCGTGGCTATTCAATCCCATCAACCCTCATTCCTGCCACGTGCATTCCTAAGCGCACGAGCGCTCTTGTGGCCTCCATTTCCTTCCAACCTCCTGGGCAGGGACCCAGTAAATAACTTGTTGGTGTGTTCTATCTCACAAAATTTATAGCTGCCCTGAAGTTCTAGGTCATACACAACCCACCTCCTCGCCAAAAACTGTTAATCCCACTCCAGACTAAGTTGTTACAGCTTGTAGCTTGTCAGAAAGGGGGAGTCACCATTTCACTTTCTTAGCTTTAGGATCACCTGCCATTGTGTAAGTTTGTAAGGTGACATTTTTGAAGGGCAAACCCTTCGTTTCATTCGACCCATCCTATGGAATTGCCTTGTGTATGGCAATATAACCATCGAGAGTATGCTGTCTGGGATTAACCCTTCCCCTAAGCTCTGTATGAATAAGGGAGCGAGGATGGGACAGTGTGGACGAAAGGTGCTTTGTGAAGTTCAGACTAGAATGGGTGCAAAAGCAAAATGCTACCATGGGTCAAAGGGATGAGTTGGCTTACCAGTGTGTTCGAGGATTCCTGTGCCTGAGTCCAATGTGCATCAGCCAAAGGAGGTTTAACCAAAGATAAGGGGAAAAATTCTTAAAGCCTTATGCAGATTTCATATATTCCTTTAGTATCACAAATCTTTCAAAAATATTATCCAGAAGTCACCCCCTACGATACTCAGGGGAATGGATAGCTAGAGGAAAGTCTTTCCATGGCACCTGAGGAGTATAAACATGTATGTAATATATTGAATAGGTACATACCTTTTACAGGTCTAGATATGACTCTCAACTTCTCATTTTTTTGTTAATCTTTCTCCAGAAGCTCCTGTCCTGCAGCTGGGCTTTTAAAGAGGTTTATTATTCCCTCAGCTACTGTTCTCAGTTTTAGGTTTTGTGCATGGCCCAATTTCTTAAGACTGGGTGGGACAACCACAACTTAATGATTTAAGGCAACTAAGGATTTAAGTTAATGGAGAGATTTAAGCAACCATAACACATGCCCATCGAAAGCATACTCTGAAATGCCTTAGTGTGGCAAATAGAGAGAAAAGATATTGTTAACACACTAAGAGATTCTATGTTTGCCTGGAGTATTCAGCAGTGCCAGCAATTTGGCTAATTGATAATCTCTCTTTTTTTTGCCTCACTAGTGGGTGTAGTAACTAGTTGAAGTAACTGCGCGGCTAGTTCTGTGGTTCTTTGAAAATGTCCAAAGTAAACACCTTTTTGTTTAAAGTTTGGCTTTACCCCGTGGACTGTGGTGCTTAGTGATAGCATATGTGTATATCTGGCATCAAATGCATGTTACCTGTTAGGACAACTTGCTCCTTAAAGCCCCCATGAGATTCACAGTGGGAGAGGACGCCTGGGTAACTTAATTGGTTTGAGCACTTGGCACGAAATTGAGGGCTCTGGGTTCGATTCCCAGTCCAAGCAAATGATTTTTCCACTGTGAATTTCACACAATTGTGTAATTGATAATTGCAAGATCACTACTTACATCCACAATTTTAAATTTGTTACAATGGTGATTATGGCACTTGGTTTCTCAAATTAATATTTTTGAGCGATCGCCCAAAAATGTTATAATTTTACAGGTAGGTGAATAAAATTTTTGATATGCATACTAGTGGAGTTAATATTCTTTTCTATTGAGGTCGTGAAATGTCTTAGCGAGATGGGTCTTAGAAATGTTTGCTTCAATTCTGGAGAGGTGTGCTTCTCTCTTAGGGGTCTCTGTCAATGTGGAGGAAATATGCCACTGTTTGCCCTTTTTGTCTAACTTTTCTTTTTAGATTACACCATAATGGGATAATTCCACAATTGTTTAAAATGAATTCATTTGGGGTCAACTGAGAGTCAGTTAGTGTTAATACACAGTGTGTTATTTTGACTCAAATATGAATTTTACAGAAATTTTTTAAATTACTGAAAATGTATATTTTTGAAAGTGAATTTAATATGCTGCCCAGTTCTGGATAAGGTATATCATAGTGTGTTGGATCTCGTAAATGTTATTTATGTCATTATAAATGATTTGTTTGGAACTTATTTAAAAATATCCGGTTTATATTTTCATCGAAACACTGATGGTGGCAAGTATTAAAATACTTATTAGCAGCTTGGTTGATTCAATCTCTCCTTGCCTTGGAAACCCTGCTGTACCCCTCCTTGTTTCGCCACTCTTGGTTTTTAAATTGATTGATAACTTTACATTTGCTGAATTAATTCAACGTTACTTTTGTTTTGTTGAACAGTGCGTGCCTGGTAATTTAGGAATAGCTTTCGTTTTGTTAGAGCTGAGTTATTTTGTGTCTTGAATTTAGATGTGGTCTGTAGAATCGTGCACTTTTAATCAGTAAATATTCTCTTTGCCTCTGTGCAATTTTTTTATCATTCTTTGAAAACTTGGAACAGCTGAGTGATGGGAGTTCAACTTGACTGTACATATGACCGGACATGCATCTCTTCTTCTTCTGTCCATTTCACATACTTCATTTGTTTGTGAGCACTCGTATTGAGTGCCAAGCCAAACAATACTTCTCCTCTGAATAGTGGCCTATTGTATCTCATTGTGCTTTAAATGTTGGTGACCTGCTACTCACAATTCACCAGTTTAACTGCTATTTAACCTGGTCATAAACCCGAGGAGAATTCATGCATAACATTCGCCGGTAAAGTATTTAATATTTTTTTCTGCTGCATATGTTTTTTGTGGTATTTTTATTCATTTTTTTTCGCTTGCACACCATGTTTTCCAGTGGAGAAAGAATAAGGATAAAATAGTAGTAAGTGTAATTCAATTTTAGTTTTAATCATTACTGAAAGATGTCGTCAAAAACGATTCCTCTGCAAAGTGGTAATCACCCCTGTTAGCTGTATCATAAGCTATGCGAAATATTTCAGTGGATGAGTTTCGCCATAGTACAGTTCGTTAAATTTTTCTGTTGACATCATCGTTTGTGTGATGGGTTGGGCACGTCTCTCCCGTGTGTCATTCTGAATGATAAAGTAACCGTATGGATGGAAAGATCTCCTAAACACGTTTATTCACTTACTTGTCTCTGTTGCTGAGATTCCTACGATCGTCACTCCGTGTGATTCTGTCGTTGATACGCATTAGCAGCACAACTGTAGGCCCAAACATCCTTTGCTATTATAGTTCACTAATATCCCCATCCCCGTCAGGCATGGCGGAATTTAATATTATGTATGAAAAGTTAACCATCATTTCCTCATAACTGTCTTTTTTTATGCCCAAAGTTTCGTATTTTGGGAAACTTTGAGAATTATTTAGTTAGGGAAAATTTAAAATTCCTTGTAGTACTAACCGTTATTAAAATATTTGAATCTCCTTTTCGGTCTCTATTATATACATCGTATTTTCTGCGATTCGCACATATGCCCTAAACCTTGCGTCCCGAATTTCCAGTGATGTCCTCAGTATAGGATACTCTAAACTAACAAAAAATTATTGTGTACCTAATTGATTGAGAATACCTCCTCAAACTAAGTTCTTTCACCATTTAAGGAGCGTTCTTGACTCAGAATCCTCCCCACTCCTGTCAAGCATGATGCAATTCATTGTACTGTTTAGAAAGATTCTTATTAATTCCTTGTGGACTTAATTTATACATACATACCCATCACGCCATTCCCTTCCGGGGTAGGCACAGTCAAAATTTTTCACTCATTAATACATAATTGTACACCTAACTCTGCTTCAATAATTTCCTCCATACTGACCTATCCTTGCAAACCTCTTTTGCCTCATTTACCACATACACTTTCATACACGCCTTTCTGTTTTTAAAACTCCTTATATTCCTCCTCCTAAGAATTTCCTCAACCACATTCAAACACAACTTTCTCGGCCTACCTCTACCTCTCACACCATTCATTCTACTCTCATATATCTGTTTCATTATTTGACTCTCATCCATTCTCTCAACATGGCCAAACCAATGAAGCACACTCCTTTCATACACGTCCATTACTGGAGCATTTAACCCACATTCATTCATGACCCACTCATTCCTGACCCTATCCATCTCACTTTTGCCGAAAATACTCCTCAGATAACTCATACCCATGGCGTTTAGTCTACTCTTATGTCCATCCTGACATACCAATGTTTCACTACCATATAGCAAAGTGGGAAGAAGTACACTTTTGTACACAGCAATTTTCGCTTCCTTAGACAAGCACTCACTCCTTGATATGCTCCACATGCTACCTACCACTTTCCTTCCAGCATTCGCACGTCTCTTTATCTCCTCATCTATTCTTCCATCTTTTGAATACATCTAACCTAAGTACACAAAATCATCCACCTGTTCAATTACTTCATCATTCGCCCTAATCACACAGTTATTCTCCCCATTCTCCTTATCAAAAACTACTACTTTTGCCCTGCACGCATTTACCTTCAATTCCATTCTCTCTCTTGATTCACAAAACTTATCTAGGAGCTTCTGTAATCCCTGTTGACTATAAGATCAAAACAGCATCATCCGCATATAGAAGAACTCGCACGTTTACATTCCCAATCAAAACACTGTCGTATTTACTGCATGTGTCTCTAACACATTTATCCATAAATACATTAAACAGCCATGGAGACATTACGCATCCTCGCTTTATACCCCGATTTATTACCAACCAATCACTCAGAACCCCGTTAACTCTTACACTTGTCTTACTATTGTCATACATCGCCATCGTAACATTTAATAACTGCCCATTCACTCCATAGTCTCTCAAAACCTTCCACAACTTCTTTCTATTTACTCTGTCATATGCCTTCTCTTTTAAAATATGCAAAAATTGTTAGACACATAATTTGTGACTCTTGAACGATAATATTTTAGGATGGAAAAAATATAAAGTTCCCATTATTAGTGTAGAAAATCTTTTTCAAATATTCTAACATCCCACCGGACTTATTCCCAAGCAATCGAATACTTTACGACTCGTACTTGCGTAACCTAATGACTTTCCTTTGCTTCCATCGCGAAAATAATTTCAACACGCGCTCTCATGTTAGCTGCGAAACTTCAAAGAAGAATCGATTCTCAGTGGTTTCAGAGTACATCAAAAAGATAGCACACAGAATTACCGAAAACCTCGAACCGACATTCATCAAGCCAAATATGGTATCAATTTAGTAATGGTAAATTTCCGTAGCGTAAAGAACAAACGTGCCGAAGTGGAGCTTATATTTGAAAACGCATGTGTAGGAATTGGAACAGAGAACTGGCTTGCAGAGGATATTAACGATAGCGAAGTTTTTCCGACAAGATATAAAATCTATAGACGTGATCGACCCGATAGCACTGGCGGTGGAGTATTCATAGCAATTAAATCGTATTTCAAAGTACCGCACACATATTGGACGACAATGGAATAGAGAGTGCATGAACTGAACAAAGACAACTACACAATCTATATCAAAATTCTATTAATTTAAATAACAAAACAAAGGAGCTTGCGGAGAAAGAAATATACGTTGCTCAATGCTCAAAAGCGAACAAGATAATGTTCGCTACTCTACGAAACTTCAAGAAAAAAATCCTCGGTGAAATACTAGATAAAAACCCCAAGTCATTCTGGTCTTACGCGAGAGAGCTCCAGGGCGAATCTTCGACAGTAGAGTCTTTACTGGATACAAACGGCAAAGTGGTCACCAACAGTATCGACTATGCCAATTTATTAAACCACTACTTCGAAAGTCTATTCACTAAGAATGACACAATTCACTATTTAGACATTCCTGACTATAACGAGCCGATGGCTGACATAACAATTCAACCTGATGGAATATTTAAACAACTGCGTTTGATTAAAAGTAACAAGTCACTGGTCCAGCAGGATTACCTGCACCCGTGCTGATGGAGTTAGCGCCACAGTTTGCTCGATTCTTAGAAATAATATTTAACAAATCATTATCCGAAGGCAAGGTGCCCCAAGAGTGGAAAATACCTAGCGTCACTCCGATATTCAAAAATGGAAATAAAAGTCACCCAGGAAATTTCCGGCCTATATCGCTAACATCACTTTTATGCAGGATCCTCGAACGCATTGTCGTTAGCAATATTATGACATTCCTGGATAATCGAAACTTCTTTCATAGCAGTCAGCACGGCTTCCGTAAGGGCAGGTCCTGCAAAACACAGCTTGCGCTCTTCCTTCATATCTTAAAATCAGGTGTATCGATTAAGCAAGTCGACGCGATATTCCTTGATTTCAAAAAGGCATTTGACGAGGTTCCTCACGAAAAACTCATATATAAATTGTAATCATGCGGAGTTAATAGAAAAATAGTGAATTGGATAAGTGACTTTCCCAGTGATCGAAAACAAAAAGTAGTTATTGATGGTTTTAGCTCTGATATGGTTGAAGTCACGTCCGGTGTTCATCAAGGAAGTGTGATCGGCACTCTTTTATTCATTATCTATATTAATGACCTAAGTTCTAGAGTTAGCAGTAAAATAAGATTTTTTACAGGTGATACAGTTATCTACCGTGAAATGAGCGTAGATGCGGACTTTGAAGTTCTGTCATCTGACCTTAACAACGTTCATTCGTGATGGCGGGGGTTAGAATTAAATATCAGCAAATACACCACAGTGCACTTCCTGCGAAAGTCATCACAAAAATGCCATACCTATACTGTGGGTGGAGTTAACATAAAATCTTCAGATGCTGTAAAATATCTTGGAATTACTTTAACTTCTGATATATCTTGGGGAATACACATACAAAGCATATTTGGCACAAAATCAAGGAAACTAGGTTTTATTAAACGTATAATAGGAACGTCCTCGGATGAAAAAGTCAAAGAGAGATGCTACTTCTCTCTGGTTAGGCCACACCTCGAATACGCCGCGAGCATTTGGGACCCTGGTCAAATAGATCTAACCAGAAAAATTAATAAAATGCAAAGGAAAACAGCGCGCTTCGTTAACAACTGCTACGAGCGTACATAGTGTCTCACAACTTTTAGAGGGATTAAGGTGGGAGCCCCTAGAGACTCGGAGGCTGCACGCTAGGCTTAGGTTGCTTGATAAATTCAGAACTGATATTTTTCAGAACGACATAGACAATATAATCATGACTCCGCACTACATCTATAGGTCTGACAGATGCGATAAAATAAGAGAGATACACTGCCGATCAGATAGGTACAAGAACGCGTTCTTTCCGCGAACAATAAGCGACCACAATAAAAATTGAGCGCCACTAAATACACTCCTATAGTACATGTCACCATTCCATCTCCGAAAACTTACACCTTTACACGGCTGGTGACCTAACACTCCCTGCCACACGTCCACGCGTCGGCTCGCGGGGTATTATGTAGATGTAGATGCTTCAGTTTATGGGAATCCACCATAATGTCAACTCTACAATGTATAATTCCGAGCCGTCTGTGCAATACCATGGGTTTTTCGAAAAATGCGAAATTTTCGAAGATTTCCAGGACATACTCCGTGGGTTTTCTTGGTTTTTGCCAGATTTTACTGGTCGCTGGCCTCCCTATGGCCGTATTTTGAAATATTAGTCGCATTAAGTGTTATACAACTGCTTTCAGCCTGTCGACCGTAATCATACAACCATCTCCGAAAATTTTATCAGACTTCTCTTTAGTGTTTGAAAATGTCAATCATCGACGCGTCGGACCTGGAAGTTCTGGAAAACTCAGGTAAATAGATAATTGAAATTCGCTTGGCCCTGATCCATTTGAGGTGACTAATGAGTGTTTTTTTTAGGAGACAAGCGTTTTTGTGCGCCAGGCTTTTTCACATATCTTTACCTGTATGTATATACTACTCTGCAATTCGCCTAAATTTCTTTTAATGTGCTGAGACAACCTTTTCTTTTAAGTATAGTTTCTGGAGTCTGTTATTTATCATCTTATTCGGCCAATATCTCCGTTGTTTTCGAATGAATGTAATTAAATCTCCTATTTTGACGTCTGTGTCTGGGAAATAATAACAAGAATGGCCTTAAATACGTGTGTGTCGTCTCGTTGAATGTCACTACGCCTTTAGACTTTTTTATTTGGATATTTCGGAAATGTTTTGCTAATTATTCGTGCCTTTAATTTTCGGCTGGAGCCAGCATCAGTGGTTAATTCAGATTCGAAGACAAATGGCCATTATTTGGGGTAAAGGATAAATTTCTCTGTATAAAAATATGCTACCCATTACTCACAATGTTACTGCTAATGCTGACCCCTCACTCATAATGTTACCTCTTCAGCATGTTTGTAGCAAGATGTTAATCACGGCGCTATGCGCATCGTGTTGCGGATGTTTATGAAAGAACGAAGGATGTGAGGAATTTAGTTTTCCAGGGAAAGCTGCCTCGGCCCATTGGAAGACCCGGGAGGAATTTCTTTATTGCAGTGATTCCATTCCTTCTAAAAGTCCTCCGCTAGTGTTCGGTTTACGAGAATTTGGAAGATGAGAGTGGGCTTTTAGTCTCCCATGTTTTTGCCCTGCAAGGCTGAGGCTCAGGAAGTAAAGGCAATGAAGGAAATGAAATTAGCAAGTGAATGCAATGAAGTAAAGTGAAAATAGAGTTCTAGGGAACGTTTCCGGAGTGAACGCCCGAAAAAGCGTATAATGCGACCCTAACTCTGCTTTACTGCTCTCTCTTATTTGTAGAAGTACTATTTCACGTCTTTTACTGTATAGCCTTGTGCCTTGAAAATTTAGGTAATGACAGGTTATTTTCATTACCCAAGTGTGCTGCTCGCTTTATAAGAGCGCACTTCCCTTCCATTAGTTGCTGACCCTTCACTAAAGGCAGCGCACTTCAAACACACGGGTAGCGTATTCAATGTACGCTGAAGAGGAATTAAGGACTTGATCACCGTCTCTCCGCTCTAGTCCTACCCGTGCTCCTTTTCAGCCAAGATGTAAAACATGTATAATGTAACTAGTGATTTTTTGATTGCTATGTAGTAATAAGCTCACGACTTTAACTGCGTAATTTGACCGAAATTATGAACGAAGTGCACAACATTCAGCCGCTGACTATTGCGTGCCTACTTAATGCCTAGTAAATACCGGCAGATTACAAGACATATCTCCTGCGCGCATCGTTCCATTCGTTGTCGTTCGTGTGTGGTAGAGTGCGCTGATGTTCTACGATCGGCACCAATTTGCCTTTAAGGAACTCCTACTAGTGGGTGCTTATACGTGCTTCTTGTATTTTTTCTTTCACTCTATTTTATGCTGAAACATCCTGGGATTTTCCTACTTATACCTACTTATGACTTGACAGTTTGTGTGGTAGCCAGTCTCCCCCGGTCGTCGCTGTGTTATGTGTTATCTTCGTATGATTGTTCATGAGCACTTCTCGCCTTCTTCTCCAGTTTTGATGTTCTTGTATTGCATGTGAGTGAAATGTGTGCATGCCAGGATAAGGATAGTTGTTGGATGAACTCGGTGGGTGTAGAGTAGCTGAGAAATGTTTAAGATAATAGGAGGAGGGATGGGGTTAGGAATGAGATGGTCGTGAAAAAGTATGAAATGAGTGCTTCGGTAGTGAATTGTAATGACAAAAACATACTTCATTGGTTTGGCATTGTCGATGGAATCGATAGGAATAGAATTCCTTTAAAGCTTTCTGATAGAGAAGTGAACGTTGTGAGAGAAAGAGGCATACCTTGAAAATCTTGTGTATGGCGGAGGGAAATTTGATTAGGTGATGCAGCGTTGGAGTACGAGAGAGTATGTGTGCAGCTATGCGTGAATCTGACAGAAGCGAAGGAGGTGTGTTATAATTAGGCAGTAGTGAAGGAATTCAATGTGAGCCAGTATTCTGATCGATAATTAAGCCCTTTTGAGTGTGTATACCCCGAATGGTAACGGCGGTATACATAGGTATTGGTCATCTTTACATTTTTGTTTGGGAAGTAGCTATCGAACAGGAAAATGAATAGGAGTCGTCACAACGACGCTGAATGTTGCGGCTCCGAGCGCGATCATCGAGAACGCTCTGTAGGCATACGGTTGTTCGTAAATTTATGGGGCTTCGGGGGACGCTGGAATATCATTTCTGCCGTGTAAAATACCGTATGTGTTAGGATAATTGTATAAAATAATGCCTGTGGCTGGGTAATTTATATTAAAATGAACCCTGAATGTATCTGAATGAATTTTTAGTGTGCTCCAGTAGTTTTTGGAAAGCCTTCTACAACTGGTTGGATTTCAGCGGTCTATAAGGCTGTTATTCCAGCATGATTACGAGTGTAGTCGTTATGGGATGATTATTTTGATGGGGAATTGTAACGTCCGGCAGATTGTGCCCTCATTGCGGAAGAGGGCAAGGAGAGACGGAGCGGACCAACGGGTCCCCTCCTGGTGTATACCAGGAGGATTATTACCCAACGCCACGGCTGCGATACGAACAGCGGTTGGAGATACCGGCTGCTCCAGGCTGCGGGTGGTGGCCCATGTCGGCACCAACGATGCGTCTGAGCGTGGAGCTGATGAGATGTCAAATTCCTTCTGGGATTTAAACTCCGAGGTGGAATGCGTCCGGAGGGCATCTGGTGTCGATTTGCGGCTGACCATTTGTAGTGTTGTTCCGCGGACCGACCGCGGTCACCATGTTTGGAGCAGAATTGACTGCCTGAACAGGAGGCTGTGGGAATGCTGTGTAGGCATAGGAGTAGAATTCGTAGATCTTCGACTGGTGCTCGGATCGTGCCGAGCTCCCCTCAACCGTTCTGGGGTGAATTACTCCGCCCAGACGTCAGAACGGGTGGTTCATAGGATTTTGGAGCATTGTAGGTATTTTTAGGCTAGAGAGTATGTCAATCAGTGGGATTCAAAAGTATAGACCCGATAACAGCCTCCGAGTAAATCCGTGTAACGTAGGCCTTCATTGCCGGAAAAAACTGAAGAGAAGCACCAATGAATAAATGTTACTTCCATAGGGAAAATAATTCTAACACGCTTTCTAAACATAGCTGCGAAACTTCAAGAAAAACTCACTTCTCAGTGTTGTCAGAGAACGTCAAAAAGATAACACACAGAATTACAGAAAAGCTCGAACCGACATTCATCCAGCTAAATGCGATATAAATTTAGCAATAGAAAATTTCTGTAGCGTAAAGACCAAACGTTCCGAAGTTGAGCATATATTTGAAAACGTAGATACAGTCATTGGAACAGAGAGCTGGCTTGCAGAGGATGTTAATAATAGCGACGTTTTTCCGACAGGATATAAAATCTATGGACGTGATCGTGAACTGTCGTGGTCTATAGAACTGTCGCGTTGATGAAGGACTAATTTTTTATACATTAGTCTCGAAGAAATGACTGTACTCGACACTGGCGCTGATTCATCTGCATACTATCCAATAGTGTAAAGTTGTAAGGGATAAGGTTTTAGGAGATGAAATGGTGACGTGCATCATAGGAGTGTATTTGGTGGAGCTCAGTTTTTAACATCATTGGTCGTTCAGTCCTAAGAATGGTTGACGGCAACCCTCCACCCTTCTCTAACTATTGCTAGCTTCCTTATAGCTCCCTTCCCTCTTGGTATATCTTACTATGTAATATCCTTTTTATTTGGTTCTTGAGCATTTTCCTTGGTCTTCCTGTGGAGACTTTTCCCTCTATTTTACGTTCAATTAGGTTCTTCACAAACCTATTGTTTCTCGTGGTGTGTCCCATCCATCGGGTTCTTCTCTGTATGGTGTTCCATATGGTGTCCCTTTCCTCTTCTACTCCCATGTACACTTTATTTCTCAATTTGTCCGTCCATTTTATCTTCAGCATCCTCCACAGCACCAATTTTCGAAGGCTCGTAGTCTTTTCTGGTCAGCTTTTCCAATGGTCCATGCTACCGATCTATAGAGTGCCACGCTCCACACGAATGTTTTCACATACTGTTTCCTGGTTTGTAGTTCTATCTTCTTTGAACACTGCAGTTGTCTTTTTCCCAGGAACGCCTTCTAAGCTTGGGCTATTCTCCGCTTTATGTCCGTTATACTTTTTCCGTCCCTCGTGATGGTACTGCCGTGATAGTAGAAGGAATCCATTTGCTCTGATATCTCTCCTTTCAGGGTGACTTCTACATTGTTTCTCTAGGATTTTAGTCGTTGTTATATTTATTTTCATGTTGTATACTTGAATAACTTTTGTCCATTGCGTCTTGTGACCTTTGAAGATAATTGCAGTATCCATTGTAATTGCATCGCAGTCCAGCTGTGACTGCGATGTCGTCTACGAAGCAGAGCATGTTTGTTTCTTCTCCGTTTATTCTTCTTCTATTATTTCTTCTAATACAAACTTGAAAAATGAATGTTTATGTGGTGAAACCGTCATACCTTTCTGGGATTTATGTTTCCTCTGAATCACCCATTAATTTGCTCTCGAATACCAAATGTAGCATCCGTTACTCTGCGGCCTTTAAATAATATTGTTTGGTCATCATTAAAAAAATGCTACCGGTGGTAGCATTCATAAAAAATGCCCAACACGCGATTTTCATTAATCAACCACCTCAAAATACAGTTTTTGCGAGCTACTAAATTTTTTTGAGTATTAAACCATCCAGAATAAAAATCAACCAATACAAATAAACCCTCCGCACCTTTCCTTCAAAATAATACTATTTCTAAGAACGGGTTAAAAGAGTGCTGCACAAATGCTGTTCCAAACCGTTACATCTTGACGAATGGCAATTTTTTACATTGATCCTTATTGACCGACATTTCACCGTGCACTGATGCTCATTCCTCCCCATTTAGTTTTGGCTGTCCACTTTCTTTCCCATTTTAAGTTCTCCGTGCTTTTTCTCTCTTGCGTGTGCGAAACAACGCAGTATATTTATAGTTCTCTGGTATCAGGTGAAACATAATGGAACTCCCTCATCATTGATCAGTAAGGGAGTGCGATTGCATAGTTCCACAGATTTATTTGGCACCAGCGAGGTTTGATCTCGATTACCTATAGCCATCTACAAAAATGGTATCCTTTATGTTAGGAAAATGCTTGTTACTTACATTCTGTCTGCGATTTAAACCTTTAAATACCCCATTAGCAAGTTTTTTCACTTGTCCCCTAACCGCTATACACGCACCCCTTGGGTTGGCGCACCGCGAAATTGGAATCAGCTGTTTGCAATGTACTCTCCTTTTCTGAGATTCGAAGTTGGCTATAATGTGTCAATCATGATTGGATATGCTGCTGCTTTGTATCTGGACTGTTGAGGCCGCGTTCTGCTTCCATGTGGTCTCAGGTGTTGTGCTAGAATTTCAAGTGATGGCCGCTGTGACATTGCTACCTCCGCTCTCGAGCACGACACCTGCTCCAATGAGCCGAGTCTCGTAATTGTCAACGTACACATCCGTATTGGCTTAGCCCATCGTGATCGAGAAGATGTCATTCATCGTAGCCTTCCCCTCTTTCGATGCCATTCAATTGGCGCTGTCATAGAAGAGTGGCCCGACACCTTTTTGCTGCCAACGCTACGCAGTGGGTGGAAATCGTAAATAGCTGGCCAAAATTCATAGCTCGGTACTTTTTGTCAGTAAATCAATTTTTCTCACTTTATGTTGATTTTTTCATCCTGAATCAGGATCTGTTACCAATTTTGACGTAGGCCATTCAGGGGCCTCTTAAAAACAATGGCGGTAATTGTAAGCTCCTCTCCGGTAGTTAATGAACGTTTAATCTTCATCACCATCTGTAGATATAAATGGAGTATACTATGTTACTCAATTTACTGTTTTTTATATATCATTTCCCTGCCCAAGGGCCTCTTTTCTCCCAAAATATCGTTGCGATTCATCGACATAAAATCGAACATCAAATGTAATGACAAAGCGAAATCAGTTTTTTAATTAAAAAATATATATATACGTATTTCTTCATGTTTATGTTTATTAAGAAATATTGGACAATGGTCTCTGGTTTTAAATGAATCAATAAGTTAAGCAGTATCAAATAATATTTATTAATATTAAAATTAATGTGAATCCCTGCCTTTAATAGTCATCCACACCAGCAGTACAGCATTTCCGTGGCCGCGACCGCTTAGGTGTGTGCGCACAGCGGTGGCCGCGCGGCGAACGTCGCCACCAGACGGGCGCGACCGCGGCTCAGGCGTGTGGAGGCTTTTACCCTAAAGAAATATTGTTGTTCTTTTTTCCTCCTTTCCGCTCCAATTTTGCTCCCATCGGTTGGTTTCGTCTATGCATAATTATTGATATTCCCTTGAAAGGATGAGTTTTTTTAAACATTTCTTTCCAGTGCTTTGTATTATCCATGGTTAATTGAAGAGCCTATCTTTCAGTTTTTTAATGGAATACCGGGAAGCTATTCGGAGATGGCTTTAAGAAAATCTTTTATAACAATGAGGAGGAGACAATCCGAAAGAATATTTTGTTTCATCAATATGCCTCTTTTTCATCTGCTTCAACAGATACATTTCTGATATCTTTGCTCCAAAAATGTAGCGTGTTTGTACATGTCGCAAGATCACACAATAAATTTGCTCTTGTTGCGGAGGAATCTTACCTTTCAATTTACCATGGTCAGGAACAATTTGGAACTTTGAGATGTTACCAATGTCATAACGTTTTAGCTCCTTTATTTGAGAATTTGTGTTGCGCTCTTCTTATATCGCCACGTCTTTTGTCTCCCCAATCTATTGAAGCCGTATTGGGCGGTTAAAACGGGTTAAAAATTGCCGAGGAATGCACCAGATTGATGCATCTATTTGAAAAAGTACTAGCTTATCTTTCACGAAAATTAATAACATGATTCATTTAAAGTATAGCTGTCGTACCGGTATCAATGGAGTAGCCTGCAATTGAATCTTAAAAATCCCTTAATATGCATTTCACACATGATGACGATTAATTACTGCAATAAATACTGAGGGCAGCTACTGACCTAGGGTGGAAGGTCAAGGAAGATATTTGCAAATATCATTGAGAAATTGAATTATCCTCTTCTGCCAAACGTGATTGCTTTTCTCGAACCATGCATTTGTCCTTTTGGATTCTTCCCACTTGACGAAGTATTTATAAAAAAAATGCTCTTCATAAACTTCGCTATCTGATTCTTATTTTTTGCGTCTCCAACCAGTTAAAATTTATCATGTAAACATTGCAGTGCAGATAATTTCTTAGTCTCCATTGTATCCCCTTGTCCTTGAAGAATTACATCGTGCCATACTTTCCGTGTGACCTCTTTACTGCCCATTTCCTCGGAGATATTAGAGAAATACAGCTGAAAGGTTCGATGGGCTCCGTAGTTGGTACGCCCGAAACCGCTTGAGTCTGAGCACTAAGGATGAGAACCGCTCTTGCATCTTACCCACATGCACATCCTCGAACTCCGAGAAAAATCGCATTATACCTGTCACCGTACGCATAAGGTCACGAAGACTGTGAGGATGTTCTAGTTACCTGGAATTCTATGAGAGGAGAGTCAAGCGCCATCCCAAACCCTTATGGTGGAAACTTGATAAGAAGGGTTATAAGGTGCGAAGTAAATTAACTGCTTCAGTCCGTACTATACAGAGGAAAGGAAAAACACCAGACCCCATAGGCTTAAACTGAATGGCTTGCTTCTCTTATGAGGAGATTCATTTGCTAGTGGTGATAATCACTGACGTTTAAACCCTTCTCTAACGTTAAAGTTTCTTTCTGATTTCCTTAGCACTCCAGTTGAGTCACAAGCAAATCAGAAACCTCCGCGGCTGATCACCACGCCGGGTGGTGGCGCTTCTTTCTCAGGCTTATCTATTCCATAGTGGAAGGGGAGCCAGTTTTTTTCTTAATGGAGACTTCACAGTTTAACAGAGTGTAAATATGTCAGGGGCTCCCTGCGGCTATCATCAAGTTTTTTTCTACGTTATGGAAAAAATGGGTGAAAATCAGAATATTTTAATTTTTTAAATAATAGCTGTAAAATTCCTTTCCCCCGGACTACAACCTTGACGCGGTTGAAGGACTTTCGTGTTCCAATGACTCCAAGAGCTGGACTGGCGGGAGCAATCAATATTAGTACAACTTCACATTTTGCGATGGCCAAAAATAGAAAAAAAGCATTCGTAAAGTTTATTAATTTATCATGTAGTACTCCATCAATCCTACTTTATGTAAGGAAACCTGGTCACTATTGATCATAATTAACGTTTAATGTCTGTTTTAAACATTTAAAAATAAATATCTCGCGGAACATGTGTACTTACTACCTGCGAAATGGGTTGATGATGGTACACCAAAGTTTTTCGTTGAAAACTCGTAGAAATTGGTTTCTATTTTAAATTCGTCTAACTAGTCTCATACTTTGACTCCTTCTACATACTCTGCTCTTGGGGAAACCCCCAAGTAGCAGTGGCGAAGCGTGATTTTTGGTTTAGTCATCGCAGACGCAGAGGGTGGGCCGTTTTATGTTGTACTAGATCATTACCCCTCCGCAAAACATATAAAAGCCTATATTTAACCTTAAAATTAAAGGCTTAGTATTTCGCCTGGTGATACTGATAAATGCTTGCAATTAATTTGTTTTTGGTTGTTTATGACTTCAAACTTATATTTTAGTGTTTTTTTAACAGGACAAGTGCTGTGATGGACACCGGTTTCCGCGGAACAATGTTCGCCTCCGTGGGTCGCCAGACCGCTGTTTTCGTCCTTCGGCTCTCTTTGCGCGTCCGCTATGGCTTCATTTGGAGGTGCGAAATGCAATTCCAATCTCTGCAAAAAGAAGTTCCATACACTGCTTAACTTCGATCGCAAATATAGGGGGGTTTTCCGTCATAAACTCGTCGTTGGGCTGAGGGTGGTGAGTCTTCATAAAATGGGAACACCGTGTCAGATATTTTGTGCATTAAGTGAAAAAGGAGAAATTGCTTTTGGGCAGGAATCATACATTGAAACAATACAATAAACTGCGTTGAATTACGACCATAAGTTGTTGCCTAGCGGCTGTACTACGAGTGCTAACTAGTGCGGGCACGAGTATACGCTGCGGGGGCTAAGTTGGCGTCACAGAAGTCACCTGTGTACGCTTCCGCAACTGGGTCTGCGCCGGAGCGGATATTTATAAGCCCATTTCTAAAATGCATGTTACTACGAAAAAAGGTGTAGTTTTTGACAAGGCGAATTACACTGCCCTAGAAATAGATATGTTCACCATACTTTGGCGAATCTCACTGAACCCGCTATTATATAGGTAAGTTGGTGGCCGCGACTCTGACGCCGCGCGCCGCGGCGAATTAATTTTGGAAAATATCTGCAAAATTAAATGATCATTAACATTAACGGAAATAACAGTTATTCCATGTTAGGTAAAACATATTAGCCATAATGCACGCAATTAAATATTAATTTGGTGCAAGGGGGCATTTTTTATAAGCCTTGGCAGGTAATATTCTAAATTTACGCTAAAAAAATGTAAGAATAAAAGACGCTATTTTGCAATGAAAAGAAATGCCTTACTTATACATACTTACATACTTATACATACAACTGCACTCACCGTGTTTTTCCAGTGAATTTTCTATAGCTGTGGAGTAGAAGTCTTTTCCACCTGTGATGGTCGCTTGGAGTTCTTCTTCAGTGGACAACAAACCGAGGCTACTCATGCGTTCTTCTCCTGCGGTAGATATATTGACAGTATGTATTCTTTTCAAGGCAGAAAAACTCCTCTTCACTGAACCAGCTGTAGATAATATCGAGCAGTTAAACTTCGCCAATGGGAAAACCTCAAATGAAAAGTGCTTTCCAGATGCTCATCTTTCAAAAATTGTCTTAACATTTTTGGGCTTTTGTCTTGGAATGTGACAGTTCAGTAGAGTCAGTTGATTTTTAAGTCCTTATTGGTCAAAAATGTTGGTACAAATTTTCTCACACAAAAGTTTACCCGAAAAATGTTTTGATTCAGAAAAAGTTGTAAATTTTCTTGGATTTATAAGTTCGAAAAACTGTAATTTTTCCAAAGATGAGAATCGCTCAGTCAAGTGACTCTAAAGGTTATCAATAATAGCGAAATATAGCTTTCTATATTTTTCTTCTCGAGTCAGAGCTTTGTCTATGTCATTGATAGTTCATTTTCTTGAAAAAGATTGGGGTCCTAACATGGAAACTGTTTTTTTCCCAAACTGCCTTAAAACCGGTAATCTCACTCTTGCTACAGTTGTCATCTTCTGTGATCGTTTAATTGGCTAACTTTAGGTTGCAATCAGTGCAATGAACAAAACCTATTCTGTTAACTTTTAAATGTTTTTCAAAGTCACGAATAATATTTAAACACGTCATTATGTCAACCTGTTCACTTTGCAATATACTGTAAATAATATCAGTTTGCACGAAGAGAGGAGAAAAAGTGTTCAGGAGAAATACAGGTTGGAACTCTTCCAAAACATTCATGAAGGCGTACTGCGCACACCTGTCAGCTGCTTTCCACTATCAGTCTTGTCATGAAAACTTGAACAAATATTAATGATAAGTTCCCGAAATGTTTCTACATTGCAAACAAGCCGAGATGTAAAGCACCACCCAGTGGGCGCAGATGATGGAATTGACTTTTTTTAAAAGTACTCTTGAATAGTATATGCTCTTTTACTGGAATGAGACGAATACGTAGAAATTTCATTCGGAGTTGAAAAAATATATTACATTCAGGGATTTCAACCATTCCTTGAGACAAGTCCAAGTTCAAACCGAGTGCTAGGCAATGTGTATACAAAGCCATTGGATACTCCTCCTGTACCTTAGTTCGTAACCCTGATAAATGGTCCGACATTACTGCAGCTCCATCATAAGTCTGAGCTATAATTTTTTTCCAGTTTGTACATTTTTACGTAATTTTTAACGTGCTGAAGCAAACCGTTTGCTGTTCGATCAGAACTGACGTCTGAAAACTCTATAAAGCTCTCTTTTACAACCCCTTCATCATGATTTACATACCTCAATACAGTTTAGAGCGGGGACCTGCTTCTTACATCAGTGATCTCGTCCAATATAATGGACACAAAATCAGATTTTTCCATTTTCTTAACAATTTTTTCACGAATAGTATCACTGATTACACTAATTAGCTCATTTTGTATTTTGCTGGACGTTCCTTTAAATACTGTGGCCGATTCTAAATGCTCGTTCAACACGGGATCCCACCTTTAGATTTAAGATTTATATGTAATTTCCTTTGTTCAAAGATTCATCCTTCTCGTAATGTCCTCGAAAAGGAAGTTCTTGTTTTGCTAAGATGCACGTAACATCAATTAAACGTCTCAAGAGATCCCGATTCTTTTGTTGAAATTCAGATATTTTTGTTTACAGACTATGAAAACAGAAGACGGCCAGCAAAATAATTTTGATAAAATTTCACTCCCGCACAGCCAGTTGTGGTACTCGTAGTTAGAAACAGCGAAGTGCCTAATATAAGACCTAGTCTTTTCTGTGACTTAACATGTCAAATTCATTAGCGGGGGACACGGACGTCCACTCTGAATGATGGCTATGGTTTCTGCTCAAATGGCAGTGAACTAAATGGTTTCCGTTGTAGTTTCACAATCAAAACACAATTTTCTTCAGCACACGCCATTCCGAATGTGACATTCACAGTATCACACAATTTTATCGGTATCCGTGGGGTGCCACGCAATCGGTATTACATCACGGCATCACACATTCGTATCGGTAACCAGACATTAATCAGTCACGCTGAGAGCCGCTAACTTGTACAGAATTGTGAGGCGCGATGAGTTCCACACTAGGCAAGAAGAAGGAACTGGCTTATTTTCAAAGGACGCAATCCCTTACTTTCTTGTTCTTAGGCCGAAGATGCAACAACGTAACAGCTGCGATACTTTGAATGAGCCCCCGTCCTTCCCCTCGCGTCCCGCGATAGGTTTTTAGGCGACCCCCTAGCCCTAAATTGGTAACGCGATTCGTACACGACATATTAGACATTTTTCGACGCTAATGTCATTTTCGACGCTATTGTCATTACATAGTATGTCTAAATCATAGTCGTTTAAAAATAAACAAGAGTGGAATGTACAAAGCGTCGATTTATTTCATGTTTCTCATTTCCACTAAGTAAAGCCTGGAACTCTAACTGAAATTCTTTCCATCCCATCGGACCTCTTCACCCATGAAAGGCATTGAGTCGTGAAACAATAACTGACGGCGTGGGCTGTAAGACGTGTTAATTATGTGGGCCTCTCAAGAACTTCTGAAACTTGGACATCTCCGATGCTCATGTCGCGGAATGTTTGTTAAAGATTGAGGATGGGTTGTCGAGACCTATTGAGGAGTGGGTTGTACTCACATTTTTGACCAAAATTGGTCCGTTTTGACCCTCCATGGCGTCTGTTGCCATAACCGTGACGTAAACTGGCTACCGTTGTCTGACAACAAGCAACGTGGATACCCATAGCGACTGAAAATCTCAGTCCGAAGTAATGTCAAGATTCGTCCCGTCGTGGCCTCTGGAATGGCGAATGCTTCCACCCATCTTGTGAATAGGTCGGTCACTACCAGGATCCTCACTCCAATGACGCACGGCGGCAACCCAAAATGCGAGTCAGAGAGACACCCCATCCCAAATATTTGGGCAACGGGCTCTCTCGGTTCGCAGAGATGTGCGGTAGGCTTTAGCGAAAGCGGAGCCGACGGTTACTCGTCTCAGTTGTTTGGGGGAACCAAACTAACACGAGCACTTCGGGGAGGTGGAGGCCCCATAGAGGTCCTTTTGACCTCTATCCGCCTCATTGGTGTTGGCCTCGAAGGGGCTGCGGTTTCGCTAACCTTCCCATCCTAATCCCTTCCTTCCCCCTCTTCCAAGTCCCTAGGTAATAAGCGGAAGCTTGCAGACCTGGGGACGGAGGTTGTAACCCTGCGGCGAGAGCCAAAACGCCTGTTAAAGATTGAGGGTAAAAGCTCTCTCTCCACGACATGAAAAGTGATCCGATTCCGCTGGTATAGTTATAAGAGGAAAAAATAAGGAAAAATAGAGAGAAAAATTAATTGACAATTTAAGCATGTTGAATATAGGGTAGGTGCAAATGCAGCGAATCAGTAAATTATTAATGCGCGAATTTAAAATTCCTCTATATATATGAAATAAACTTAATAGAGATTTAAGTTTCAGTCCATATAATCAGTAATAGTCGATAATCACTTAAGGAGCCGTAAAAATGTTAGTTCAAAGCGATACCGTAAGGTGTAATTGTGCATCGTATTGTGTGAAACGATAGGCCGTAACGGTGGTGGCGATCGGAAATACTGCTCCATAATTTTGGTTGCATAAAATAATAACACAACAAGAACATTCAACCTATGGCAACAAATAAAGCCTTTCGAGTCTCAGGTGACACATCCATTCCCTTCATTGCTTTGAAATTTGTCCAGCGACTCTGGCGAGAGTTTCCGAGCGCAGCCGATGCGACGAATTGAGAGATGAGTTGCCTTGCTTAACACGTTGGCCGCCGCCAGTGGAGAGGTAGGGCGCGGCGGGGGAATACCAGGGGTTACTTCCACCGAATTGGATTCTCTGAACTGGGAGAATCTATTGCGCGAAGTTGGTCTTTTTACGTAATTTCTTCGACAGATTATGGAACAGCAACCGTCGTTTATTAAGAATTTGTTCTTCCACACCATTTCTATTTTCTGCTGTTATGATGGTTTTCTGGTCTTCTTTGAAACAAAATTTTTTAATGTCTATGTATTAGTGTCGTCATCGGCGCATCCGTTGATGACCGCACCCCTCGCCACTGCTTAGTAGCCCTCTGTGCTTCTTTGATTTTTTAGCAGTGTGTTAACCACTTCTTAAAGCCATTGTAATCTTCATTGCATCTTTTGGTGGTGATCGTCTTGATTGCCTCCTCGAGTTTCCACATTTCCTCAGAATTTTTTCGGTTATAAAATCATCACAAAATGAAAGATATTTTATCAATTTGCACGGTTTTTTCCCACAAACCTAGATTTCGAAAATTCATGACATAATCAAGGTACATAGGTTCATTTTGCGAGCTTGGATATGCATATATAAATATTATTTAGCAAAAGGTTCCATGTTTAAACATATATCAGCACGCAAAAATGAACTGGAAAATGACTAAAGTTAGTCGAAACCTAGATCGGTGTAATAAAACGGTGGAAATTCACAAAGCGTCTTTCGTTTAGTGATAATATTATTATTTCCTCATTTACACGAGGTATAGCCTTTTATGTTAAACTTATGTTGTTTGTTAAGTCTGTGGCATCCAGAAAATCAGATATATAACGAGGAAAACGTGTAATAAGTATTAAACTTTGATGTACCAGGATTCCACTTTCTCCCGGCGAATGACTGCTGTAAATTTTTCCCGGGTTTCCGTCCGGGTAAGATGCTCCATCTTCTCCAACACCGACGTTTCGATGAATGACTTTTTCATCGTCATCAGGGCCGTTCGGTCATCGGCCCTGATGACGATGAATGAGTCTTGGCCCCATGGCCTCCGCCATGCCAACCCGTTACTCATACGCTTCTTCAGTGCATTGCCTCGAAGGGCGAAAACAATCGCTACACATGCTCTTTGCATGAATTTTATTTTGAATGGGAATTGTGCTCTTTTTAATAATCAACCACTTCCCATCACCTTTTCTTGATGTGCTAATCTTCCTAAATGCCTAAAAGGATACTAAGAAATTGACGGCCCGCAAGTGGCAACAGCGCTCAAACTTTCACCACCCCTCTCGCGAAGACGGCCGCCTCACCGCTGGTTTGGTCGATTGTTTATTAACTCATTAAAAATCGATATCACAATATGGGTTTACGATAATAATTGTTATTAAATGCAGCTTTAAAGAGCTTCAAAACAAGACCGAGATCTTTCTTCACCTACTTTTTATAACCAAGAAAAAGTTGTGTCATAAATTTGATAATTCCTTTTTTATGGCGAAATAGAAAGAACTGAACGTTTAAAAATGCATTAAAATATGTTTTTACTACACAATACCACAGGTTCATTACGATTAAACTTCAAGTTTCTTCACTACTAAATGTCAAAGAGAGCGGTCCGTTCGAAAACACCAAAAAACCGGCAGTTTTTTTTGTTCTCACCGCAATAAAAAAGCAAGAGTGTATTGTAAAAATAATCGACAACGTTTAACAGTTTTACTCAAATCGACAGTTAAGCAAAATAAAACAAGCTAAAGTTTGGTGTAACTTGCATTCATAAAGGTACCACGGTTCATTTTTCAGTGTCCAAACTCGATTCTACATAATTTTTGCACCGACAGTTGTCCTAATTCGTAAGGGTCCCATATACTAGCGGTGTACTCCAAATGCTGTCTCACAAGAGAAAAATGACATCGCTCCTTCAATTCCTCGTCATATTTTCCTAGTAATCATTTAATAAACCCTTTTTTACGATTATGCTGTCCACGCATTTCTCGTGTGTGCTTCCCCCACAAGTCCTGAGTTAGGGTAACTCCTAAGTACTTAACTGACTCTACATTCATTAGTTCGGCTTAATTAATTGTGTACGTCTCGTTGGTTAAGCTACTCTTC
This sequence comes from Ceriagrion tenellum, assembly GCA_963169105.1. Lineage (NCBI taxonomy): Eukaryota > Metazoa > Arthropoda > Insecta > Odonata > Coenagrionidae > Ceriagrion > Ceriagrion tenellum. The sequence continues at coordinate 199,475,307 of OY720632.1, forward strand.
CTCCAAAAATTCATAACAACGCACTTATTAAATTTTAATTCTAACTGCCAAGTGTCGCACCATTGGTTTATAACATCGAGGTCTTTCTTAAACGCAATTCTATAATACTGTGTGTTAATATCCCTGTACAATACTGCGTCGTCCGCCAGAAGGTGAATTTGACTCGTAACTACGGTGGTGATATCATTAATATACAAAAGAAACAATTAGGGACCAATGGCACTTCCCTGGGGTACACCGGATGTGACTTTAACTGTATCTGAACTAACACCATCTAGAACTACTCCCTGTTCGAGGTTTCGTAAGAAATCTTCAATCCAGCATTTTATGTCGTGATTAACAAGGAATTTAGAATGCGGAACTTAATCAAAAGCTTTATTGAAACAATAAAACGTTCAGTTGGACGAATTCTTCTTCAGAGGAAAGAATATCGTAAAGAAATAGAGCAAGCTTGGTTTCGAAAGACCTGCATTTTCGGAATCCATGCTGGTTTTGAATAAACAAGTGCTGACTATCTAAATACCTCATAATTGTGCTGACGGTTATATTGTCTAATATTTTGCATGAGATTGGCGTGAGGGAGATAGGCCTATAGTTACTAGGATCTTCTTTATCGTCGCTCTTGGAGATAGGAGTAACGTTCGCGATTTTCCAATCGTAGGGGACACGATGTTCTGCTAGAGATTTTTCATGTATTATTTTCAGGTATTACATGGTATTTCTGACGCTCCGTAATTTTAAACGCGGGTCGGATTTTGATCGGGATCGAGCGATTTCATGGTACCAAGAGATAGCAGGTGACCTTCCATTCCGCGACCAGAAACAATAATAGACTGCGTTGGATTTGTATATAAACTTGGTGTAGGATCGGTATTAGTCTGAGGGAAAGTTGTAAAAAGTTGTTAAGAATGTTCGCTTTTTCTAATTTGTCGCTAGTTCTTTCTCTTTGATCCTTTTAGTGACGTTTCCGTAGATTTATTGCCTTTATCATCCCTCACGTATAACCAAAATGCGTATGTGTTTTCTTCCGAACACCACCTAATATTTTATGTTTGTTTTCCGGTAATGCTTTCTCTAATGCCGCTTTTGCTATTTTTTAACATTATTATATTTTTTGCAAATCTTCACTTCTTCGTCGGTGGGATCCTGATGGGCATTCTTCATTTTTGCGTGCAAGACTTGTTGCTTGAGAGGTATCCGGACGTCCTCATTGTGACACCAAGGTTCCATATTGATCTTTTTCAGTTTACTTAGTATTGTATCAATTATGGATATTTGTGTGATGGTACGGGAAGTATTATATGTGTTGTTAGCAGTACGGTTTTAGCTTACACCATTAAACTATCCAAGTGGCTGAAAAAGTTGTCCAATTCCGTTGCAGCGTGTGGTGAGATGACGAAGGTGTATTCGACATATCTTAGCCATAGAGTTGATTTCTTGTCGTAGGCGTTGAGGGTATCCTTCTCAAACTTCTCCATGTTGAGGTTTGCCACTACTGGTGATGGTGGCGATATCATCGCTGCTACCTTCGTTTCTCATTCGCTCCTCTCTGCTCCTCGCTCGTTGCTCGCTCCATCGCTGTTCCCTCTGCTCCGTCCCAGGAAGACTTTATGAACAGACGGAGGGAGTCGCACAATCCCTTATGTTTGCCGCCTTTTCTGAATCTATATTTCCTCCAGTCTATCGAGGGAACGTTGAAATCACCACCAATAATAATATTACTTTCGGTATGTTCACGAATGAAATGCTTTAACTGTCTTTCCAGCTGCAAAACTGTGTTCATACATGAATCGAGTGGTCTGTAATATGCTCGTATTAAACTTCTTTTTCTTGAGCAATGAATGGAATACCTCACACATTCTGCGTGATTATGTGAAAATATCGCGGATCTGCTAACGATCTCGTCTTTAACAGCAATAAACGCATGTTCTCCCGTTCCCATTATTCGGCCTTTTCTATACATTGCATATGATTTTGGAAAGATTTCGTTCGACAACCAACATGTTTCTATCACTATACGAGCGTCCGTTGTCAGTGAAATCAGATAGTGAAAATCAGCGACTTTATTTTTTATACTGCGCCTATTGACGACCACTATGGAAATATCGCTCTTTGGTTGCGAGTTCCAGTTTGCTTGTTTAGAGTAGATTAGTTCATCGATGGAATTCATTTTTCATGTACTTGAGCCGCGGTTTCTATATATTTTGGATACTAAGCTTATCTGATTTTGAAAAAAGCTCCCATTGGTATCATTATTTACGGCGACCCCTTAATAACCCATGCATAATCCACTCTCTGTACTACTCTCTACTTCAAACAAGTCCTATAGTGCTCGGAGATCAGTTACTCCTTATGCGAGCGGATTTAAATGCTGATTTTATACAGCAGAGCACAGAATACCAACACAAGTCAGGTCCTCATGGCTTGAATTGCGATGCGATCGAAAATTTGGCACAATCCTGAATTTGGCGGAATTTAAGATGGATATTCGTTAAACGCAATTGTTTACTACAGTGGTACCTCGACATACGAGTTTAATTCGTTCCGTAACCTTGCTCGTATGTCAAATTGCTCGTATCTCAAAGCAATTTTCCCCATTTAAATTAATTGAAATGCCATTAATCCGTTCCAGCTCCCAAAACACCACCTCAGTTGTTTTTGTTAAGTGTTTTTGAATAAGAAAAATGTATTTACAAGAAGAAACATTTATTTATAAATAACAAATACATATTCTATAAAAACATAATAAAAGAAAAAGTGAAGTGCTTACGGAAGCGCTTATTTTTCGTCACTGGTCTTCGCTTTTTTCGTCACGCTTTGCTCATTTTCACCTGCAGATCGTTTTAAAATACTGTCCAAGGAGGTTTGTTTCTTCCTCCCTTTCAGGATATTGCGGAAATGAGTTGGGCAAGTTTCGTTGAACAACTCCGATGCATGACCAGTTGCAACTTTTTCGGGGTGATTTTTATCCACGAACTTTACAACTTTCTCCCACATTCCCAAGATCTCCTTTATATCTCTTGTAGAGATAACCTCCTCCATCTCTGGCTCCTCTTCAAAACCAATTTTTCGTTGATTCACCGTATGCTGCTGCGAATGTAGATCGTGTAACTCCTCGGTTGTAAGCTCCTGAGACTGTTCCTCGACGAGTTCGTTCACATCTCTCTCATCCACCTCCAGACCCATGGATTTTCCCAGAGAAACAATCTCCTCTACCACAGACACTTTGGGTTCCAATCCTTCGAAGGCCCTTTCAGCTACAGCCTCAGGCCACAACTTCTTCCATGCAGAGGTTAAGGTCCTCGTTGTAACACCCAGCCAGGCCTGATCAATAATTCTTAGGCATATTACGATGTTAAAGTGGTCCTTCCAGAACTCTCGAAGGGTAAGGTTTGTGTTCTCCGTCACCTCAAAGCAGCGCCGAAAAATGTGTTTGGTGTACAACTTCTTAAAATTAGAAATCACCTGCTGATCCATGGGCTGCAGGATAGGAGTGGTGTTGGGTGGTAGGTAGAGAACCTTTATAAACTTGAACTCTTCGAGTAAATCATCTTCGAGATTTGGTGGGTGAGCAGGGGCATTGTCGAGGACGAGAAGGGCTTGCATGGGTAGGTTGTTTTCCTGTAGATATTTTTTAACAGAAGGGCCAAACACCAGGTTTATTCACTCCACAAAGAATTTCCTGGTGACCCACGCCTTCGGATTTGTCCTCCACATAACTTGCAGTTTTTCTTTTAAAATCTTATGTGACTTAAAGGCTCTGGGATTTTCCGAATTGTATACTAGCAGAGGCTTGATTTTGCAGTCGCCACTCGCATTGGCGCAAAGTGCTAGAGTTAATCTATCCTTCATGGGTTTGTGACCTGGCATCGTCTTCTCCTCTGCCGTTATGTAAGTCCTATTCGGCATCCTTTTCCAGAAAAGCCCTGTCTCGTCACAGTTGAAGACTTGCTGGGGGATGTATCCTTTGGCTTCTATCAGTTCGGAAAACGTTTTGATGTAAACCTCAGCTACCTTCACATCCGAATTTGCTGCCTCACCATGCCTGACGACGGAGTGAATGCCGGTCCTTTTCCTAAAGTTGTCAAACCAGCCCCGACTGGCTTTAAACGAGTCTTCCAATTCTTCGTTTGTGGAAGTGTGTGGGATCTGCTTCAGCAAATCACCGTAAATCGCTCGTGCCTTCTCACATATGATGCTTTGTGTTAAGGTTCCTCCTTGAAGCTGCTTCTCTGTCACCAACACCATCAGTAGTTTCTCCATCTTTTCATGGAGAGAGGTCCGGAGCTTAGAAATTATTGTAACGCCCTTAGCTGGCGTTATACCCTTTATCAACTCCTTCTGTTTAAGCACAGTACATATCATTGATGTGCTACGCCCGTACATCCTCGCCAAGTCAATTACTCGCACACCTTGCTCATGTCGTATATCGTGTATCTCGTATATCGAGGTACCACTGTATATACATTCGAACATAAAATCGACATCAATTTTCTCAAATATCCATTATAATGGTGGAGAACACATTTATTTGGAAATAATGGAAGCAGATCATAGTGGAACGTCATTGTAATGCAGTTTCATAACATTATTGCGAGTAATTGAGTCAATATTTGAGTCGCGGGTGACAATAGCCGCGCTATACCTGCCTGTGGGGGCCAACTAATCGCAGCTTTTGTTTCCCCTCGGGAAACTCGAATGCGATTTGGCCTTTCTGTGGCCGGCTTGGTATCGACTGCCTGAGAGTGGGATCCTGCTAGACATGTAGTGATAGGAAAATCGCTTACGCCTGGTCCGAGGTGATCACTAGCGGTGCAGACGCGTGGACTTGATGCGAGTTTTTTAGTTGCACACCGCGGCACTGCCGCTGGAGTTTTGGACGTCGGCGGCGCGTCGCAATTAATTCGGCGGCAGCGGTGTGACCTAATTTTCCGGCGACGCGGCGCTCATCTCTACTCTGGGTGTAACCAATCCATCAGAATCTTCATTTCTGTTTAGTGTTCCATATGATCCTCCTTTTCTACTCTTCTGTAAACGTCTTCATTGCTTAATTTTTCCGTCCATTGCATCTTCAGCATCCTCTTCTTGCACCGGGTTTCGAATGCTTATAGTCTTTTCTGGTCTGTTTTTCCCATTGTCCATGCTTCCGATCCATATAGTGCCTCGCTCCTTTGGAATATTTTCAATTGCTCTCTCCTCTTTCATAGTCCTCTCTTCTTTGAAAACAGTATTTGAACAGCCACTATGAACACATCCTGTAATTTATAGCTAGATATATTTGCGTAAAATCTCATCAGCCGAGTAACTCTTTCTACTGCGTCCCTGTAAGAGATTTGTCTTTGAAACGTGGGCGTCACTCGGATGATTTAGAAACCACTATAGTGAGTAGGTGGTAGGCTAAGATATGTGGTGTGGAGGAGAATAGGGATATTACGGCGATGTTCGTAGAGAAAGACAGGCAAGGTAGTGCTTGGTTAGGCGGGTGAGGGGGGGAAACTTTTGGAGGGGGCAGAAAATGTGGTTGAAACGAGTAGCGAAGGGAGAAGGGATGCTGAATGCCGCTGCAGAGGGCTAAGCGAGGAGGGAGGGAAGGTAATGGGCTCCATAATTGAAATGAAGACGCGTTGGTCGCATGTCATATTGAAAAATGAAATCTCGCGACAAGGGCCTGGTGGTTGCTGATTAGTGTGTTACCTTGGCTTACGAACTTCTTTCCTGTCCCGGTGTCGTAGCTCGAAAGTTTCGCATATCAAGACCCAGTTTTCTATTTTCGTGTTCTGCTAGACGTTTGTCAAATATAATATCCAAGGAAGATGCTATTTCTGAAGCTAATTATTTATAAATTCGGGCCGGAATTTCATCCCGGCCAGATGATTTCTTGGGGTTAATGGATTTCAGGTGACTTTCTATGCCGCGACAAAATTATTTATAAATTCGGGCGGGAATTTCATCCCGGCCAGATGATTTCTTGGGGTTAATGGATTTCAGGTGACTTTCTATGCCGCGACAAACATATTTATGGACTGTATTAGATTTTTTTTACCATCAAGTCAATGTAGTGGCGTTATTCTGAGGGCATGGAGTGCAGACACTTTGAAAAAAGGTGTTAAGGATATTTGCTTTTTCTAATCTATCGCTAACTCTCTCTCCTTGACCGTTTCTCTGTTACGTTTAGACGTAGAATAATTTAGATTTATTCCCTTGAACCTCCCTCACTTAAGACCAAAATGCCTTGGGGTTATGTTCCAGAAATTCACGTAATATTTTACTCTTGACTTCCATGAGTGCTTTTCTTAAGGTCCCTTTGCTGTTGTTTTAGCTTTCTTACATTTATCATAAATATTCTTAAGTTCCACGTCGGTTAGATCCTGATGGGAGCTCTTCATTTTTGCGTGAAAATTTCTCTGTCGCCTTAGAGATTTTCGGATGTCTGCATTATCCCACCTAGGTCTCGTATTGACTTTTTTCAGTTAACTTAGCATTCCGTTCTTAATGCCACACGCGTGATGTTACGAAATGTTTTCCACGCGTCGTTTGTAGTATGGTTTTAGTTTAGATGACAAAACTTATTTTAAATAGGTCGACAGTTCCTGTTTTAAGCAATCGAAATCCGCCTTGTGTTACAAGTACACTTCTCTTTTTGTGGCTACCCTTTTGTCAGTATTTATATGAAATTTAGTACTTACTGCTCTGTGGTCACTAATTCCGCTCATGGTTTTAAGATTTAGGACGCTTTCAGTTATGTTTGTTGCCAAAATATCTAAAACGTCCTTTCCTCTCATGGGTGTTGATTCTAATTGATGCAAAGAGTTAGATGTAAAAGTATAGAGATGAGTGTCGCAGATCTTCTTCGTCGCAACTCCTAATCTTTTCCACCATTTTTGAAGCTATACGTCGTCCAGTCTACAGAGGAAATGTTGAAATCACCACCTATAATAATATTACATTCGTTGTTTTGATTAACGAAATGCTTCAATTGTCTTTCTAACTGCAAAACTGTGTTTAAACTTGAATTTGCTGGCCTGTAAAATGCGCATGTAATTATTCTTTTCGGCGAGCACTTGGTGGAACACCACATTCGTCACAGTCGCGATAGAACCTCTTTAATCTGTAGTTCACCCCCATAATTGTAGATTGTGGAAAATGGGGATTCCACGCCCAAGTAGTCAAAGAATACATGCAGTCGCCTCCGTGGTCTGCAAACGAATCAGCGCCCCCCCCTCCCTTATTTGCCCCCCCTCCCTCCCCTCCTCCCCTCCTCCCCTCCTCCCCTCTCATCGGATCTCATGTCCCCCACCCACCCTCTCCCTCCCTCCCCTCCCCTCCCTCACGCGTGCTGTGTTATATTGATCGCAATCCGAGAGAGAGGGGGAGGGTTAGTGAGTAGTTCTCCTTCCACCACCCCTCCCCCTCCCCCCACTCCCATTAATGGGTGTGTGCACAGGTATGGGTGTGGGTGGGTGGGCCAAGGAGGGAGGGAGGGACGATCACCACCACCCGCTCCCTCCTTGGCCCACATTTCCCTCTTCGACTCACTCACTCATTCGACCGCCCCTCCCGATTCCTTCGTTCGTTCGCGGGGGGGACTCGACCTCAACAATGTCGATGCGGGTGACGTCACATTCTGCACATGATTCTCGACTGGTCAGAATCCGTGTGAGATAAAAGTCGGGGTGGCGATCGTCGGGGATAAACGGGTAAACCTGGAATTGTCAGGGAATTTGGAAATTCTGGAAAAGTCTGGGAATTTTTGTAATAGTCGGGGAAAAACTGGAATAGGAATCCTCGTTATTTTTCTACCATTACGTTTATCGGCCAATCTTTCCTGCCCTTTATTTCACCAATTGAAACTAATGTCCGTCGCTAACGTTCATGGAGTAAGCACCATTAATTCGTGGAGTACTGATTTGTGAATCTTATTAGTTGTGAATTTTAGTTATTTAGGTGTGAATCAGGCGTAAAATGTGTCTCTTTTGTATATCCTTATTGCGTTATTTGCCAAGTTGTGTTAAAGTCATGATCACAGTTTATTACGCTCATCACAAGGAATCCGAGGCAATGTTGTTCAGAAAATTTTACATCGCATTTTGTATTTTCGTTTCCGAAACTCAGGTCGAGAAGTAGCCGGAGCATACTAACTTATAGTTAATTCACGTTTGCTGTTCTAAAAATACGAGACGGTGATTAGAAAATTTAAAACTGCCCTAGAGAATTTGATTCTGCAGAAAGAAATATTACAATAATAGGTGACCTTTTGGCGATCGGTCAGAGAAATTGGTAAATCTATCAGGGAAAGGTCAGGGAATTTGAAAATTGGATATTAGTAGCCACCCTGAAAGTGCATTTGAAATATTCTGATTTGGCTTAGAAAGAAATGAGAAGTTAACAATTTTTTTCACGATCTAATGTTATAAACGAAGGTCATCATTATCATCGATTCTTTGGCTCCGTGATTCCCTCATACGAACGCTTTTACGGATTGACTGCATTTCGTAACTGTCGACTGCACCATTATCTTGGACGGGGTGTGCGATGCTCCACGGCGACTGTGTAAGTCAAAACCCAAAATACACTGTTTCGTGTGCCTTGTCCGATAAGTTTGCCCTGCTCCAGTGCTCGACAAGCATTAACAATTGGAAAACAACATTCAGGTACAAACTTCGCAGATTAGTGTTCGAAGATATTTCCTCGAGTAGTGAAAAGCCTGCTGATAATAGTATTTGCGGAGAGAAATAGGACCTTCGTACTTGGTAGATTTTGTTTTGTGTAAATTTATTTTTTTCCAGCTTGAAAAGGGATATTTCAACCCTAATGGTAGGTGGCAAAGGTGAAATTCAACGTAAAGGAGGGAGTCAAAGTCGGTGGGACTGCAAAAGGGTTCTTTAAAGTTCATTCTTATCGTTATGGGCTCTGTAAATGCATGATGATCAGTACGAGAAAGGGAGATGTGAGGTCTTAAAACCGACCTTTTGGGGGAGACGCAGATGGGAAAAATATCTAAAGGAGAGCATGCCCAGAGCATAGAATATTTATATGCAGATAATTATTTTCAAAAAGAGGAGTTAAGGGTATGACTAACGAAATGTCTTTGAAAATGGACGGACAAGATATTGAAGAATACGAGATAAATAAAATAATTCATTCAGGAAATCAAAAAATGGGGTGAAAGTGTTGATAAGTGTAGGATATGAGAATTGAAAATAGAGGAAATTTGCAAATAGCCAGAGCATGGGCAGGATAGGCTCTGGTGGGTTATCAACTCTCGAAATGCTTAATATCAGTGGATTTCAGCAGATGTGATGACATCGGAAGAGATATATGCTCGTTATTTATATTATCTCTTGTCTTTTGAATGATTATTCGAATGAACAAGCGCATGACGTTCATGCACCCTGTTGTTCCTTATATTCGACGAATGAAAAACTGTGCTTGTTACGAGCGCACGACGTCCATCTTGGATATGTTGGTTCTTTTTAACCACCGAAATTCAATGGAATAAGATTGTTGTTTAGAATGTAATGAGATGTGAGAAATTCGGGTAATTTTGCCAAGTCGATTCTTGCAATTTGGGTCACCTCAAATACTCGTCCTTTCAAATCATTCCAATGCTACCCGAAGTTTACCCTTTCAAATGATATGCTTACAGCCATGTTCGGGACGTTTAATTTTGATTGTTACTGAGGGCAATATTTGGCTGATTCTCCACAATATAAAGAGTCAGTTTATACTATTTTCACTAAAAATGTATAACTGCTAATCTCCTTTTACTCTTACGTCATTCACAGTTTTACTTAGCTGTTGTTTGTTATCACAACTGCCATGTGATGGGAAAAATTAAAACAGTTGACCCGTATCAAACCCGCAATCAATCCGCTTTCACATTCCCACAGATACTTTACATACTTGGGGAATAATTAGGCTGATAGTGCTATCGGCTATTGTTCGTCGTGTCTGACATATCTTCATTATGACAGGTGAATTAAAATTGCATTAAATTGTTCCTCTGTCAGCGTTAAAACATTAAGGTACTCCCTCTATCAGAAGTTCATTTTTCCCAGTTCTTGAACCAGGCTTTTGATCTCTTGACTACTCTTTCTTCACTTTATCCAGGGTCCGAACATACCAGTTGCTTTCTACGACACGCCTGTAAATGACACCGTAATAACGGACACTGTGATGGCGGTCGCTCCCTCCGGGAAATCACTGACCGCTGGACTGCCCTCGGATACAATTAAATTTACGATGTCTCATGCATAGTCCACGCCAAAATGCACCATCAAACGATTAAAAAAAACACTCCTTCCGTCGATAGTGGTCGATACCCAAGAGCGATATGGCAGCGTCGCACAGTGGGCTGAAATCGAAAAGAGCTGGCCAAAATTCAAAAAGTGGATTTTTTCATTCTGGAAGTTGAAATTTGGCATAGTGACACCCCTACTAATGGTGCATATGATGTGTGATTCATTTTGCATAACCCTTCCGCATTAACATTATACAAGGGTTTAAAGTTGAACAAATTTTGCAAAAATATCCAGAAATGAGATTTCGCTGAAAATCTCTAAAATGAAGAGCCAACGGAACCTTTTGTAGGTGCTTATTGAAATAAAAAATGACATTATTTTAAAGAACAAACTTTTGTCTTTGAAATGTTTAAATTTTGAATGATTTAGAGGGATATTTACCCTTTTAATAGGACAAAATGGCGGACCCTATTTTTCACTGCTTTTCTGGCTTTAGGTAGAAAAATAGTTGAGAGGGACACGGAGTAACTGTAAGTAACTTACATCACGCTATTCACTGAAGCATGTAGAATGCGAATTCGTTGAGAAAGTCTGCGGCAGTCCGCGTAGCCGAAAATAAACTCGGTTTTTCGATCGCGCGGCGGGGTCCAGCCTAGCGCGCCAGCCAATCTGAATACAGTGACACGGCGAGTATCATCATACGCTATTCAGCCATGAACTTAACTATGGCGATTTTCTAACTGTATATGGTATAAAGGATCGCTAAAGGTGCTATAATAGTAGTTTGATAAGACAATCCATTCTCTTTCACATGGTCCGATAGACCTAGTTATCTCTCTTCGAATACATTCAAGGAGCTAAACCAGGCACTTCACGCTAACATTTAAAGCTGTGAACAATTAGTTCAGCTTCTGTGGGCAACATGCAGACCCCATTGTACATGCACATTATTTTCCATCGGCTAGAAGCTGGTGTCGCACAACCATTCTTACCCCCCCCCCCCTCCATTCCGCAATCCCTCCCACCAAACCCCTCCGTGCCACCCAGTGAGTGTTCGCAATAGGGGCGTTTTATGACACCGCGAGACAGTTCGTGTGGCCTGCTTCAGCACACGATCTTTGTCTTTTGCTTATATAGTACCCAGCATTCACCGAAGGATGTGTTCGGTAGTAGTGACGTCAACAATAGCTATTTGTTCGTCGATATTAACCAGTGTATTACAGAAATTACAGATATGATCAAGCATTGCTTGAGTAAGGACAGTAGTTTGGATAGCATGAGCCATAAGGGATTAGCTGCGGTTCCTTTCTCCAAGTATCTGGATACCAATTACAGATACACCGAAGCAGCAGTGTTCATGCATCAAACTATGTTGGAAATGGGGTTTGATGCCGTTAAATGCAATAAATGTTGAAAATTATCTAATTTCCACTACGGTCGCGTGTGACTACAATGGATATACTTTTTACTCTGAGGCTGTAAGGTATTGCGGAAAGATCATCCACTTCCGAAAAATGGATTTCGTTTTTTTAACGGGACTGCATGATTTATTATCATGAAATTATACTACACAACGTGACCCTCGGAATGATTGAACTTTGTCATTTCCTCATGATTTAATGTCATTTAATATGCGCCACCGGTTTCGTAAGAGAGGAAGATAAAGGAAATTTTCTTCGTCTATATTTATATAGTGGACGAAGAAAATTTCCTTCATCACCTGAAGATGTAATTCTGCTACAAAACTGGTCGTGCGTAAATTCATGTGGAAATTACAAAGTTTATTTTTTCATTGTGGCACAACGAAATAATTCTGTAAGGTGGAGCCAGAGGCAGTGTCTTTTATTTCACATTGGTCATTAAAAAAGAATACGTCATTGTCATGAAATTATAATGCACATCGTGACAACTGAACAAATGAACTTTGTAATTTTCTCATGATTTAATGCGCGACCGGTTTCGTAAGAGAGGGAAGATATAGGAATGGTGTGGGTGTGCAGTACTTCCCAGGAATAAGAACCGAACAGTCGGATAGAAAAATAAGTGATATTACTAGTTACGGTGATGAAAGTGTAGTGGTAATCCACGGAGGGACAAATGATTTAATAAGTGCTAAGTCTAATGATCACTTAATTGGTTTTGTTTGGAATTTAGCCACATCAGCAAAAATATAAGTTTTAAAGTGCCACAATTGTCATTAGTGGCATCCTTCGCAGAGGGGATGTATACTACAAGAGAATCGACCGTATAAACGAGGGAATTGACTGGGTTTGCTCGCAGCAAGAAGTGACCTTGGTCGATCCTAATTGTTGGATAGGTGAGAGGAATGTGGGCCGCGAATGAGTGCATTTGAACAGGAAAGGATCCCAGATTATGTCAAATTTGTTTTAAAACGTTGCATTAAAACTGGGAAACTTGTAACGGATGCGAAAGGTGGAACTCGCAAGCTCGACAGATATGAAGGAAGTGGATCGCAGGAAGTGGTCAAGCTTGGTGAAAATAAAGGTATGGGTTTAAGAGTTTTGCTGGTTAATTGTCGTAGTATTCTGCATAAATGAAGGGCATTTGAGGCGTTGATTGACGCATGTCATCCCGACATTGTGATCGGCACGGAGTCTTGGCTAGGGGGCCATATTATGGCAAACGAGATTTTTCCGCAAAATTTTAGCGTTTAAAGAATGAATAGAAATGGACGAGGAGGAGGTATATTTATCCGTGTCATTAACAAAGTAATAAGTTCTCTGGAGTGGGTAAGAAACGATTGCGAGAGGATGTGTGTTCGGGTAAAAAGTAGGAAAGAGGGGAACATTTTAAAAGTAATATCGGTGTAGAGAAGCCCTGACGAAGGAATGGGAACCGTCGACATTTTAGCAGATGTGTGTTCCGAAAATCCCGAGGGACACACTCTCATCGCTGGAGATTTAAACCTTCCTGGTATTCGGTAGTCTGGAGACGCGGTCACGGTAGGGGGTGGGAGGGTACAGGAAGCAGTCAACCGTCTCACGAACGAGGAGGGCTTTGCATTGGCAGTGAGAAAACCCACTCGCGGTGAGAACACCTTCAACGCCACGCTGTTAACCCTTTGATTGGATTGGATATTTGGGGGGGCGACCGACGGCTAAGGTCATTAGCGCCATAGGGGATAGGTAAGGGAGGAAGGGTGGATAGAAACCTGGCGTCGGCTTTAGCCTGCTCTTAACGAAAGGCGCCAAGGGGACCGCGGCTTAACGTCTCATCCAACAGACGAGTAAGACATCCCTCCTTAAGACACTCAAGTAGGGATCGGGTTCCTCTGAAAAACATCCGCCATTGCAGGGATTTGAACCCTGGCCGCCCGTGTGGTAGGCGAGTACTCTAACCACCACACCAACCCGACCCCCTTTACCTTGTAAATGCAGCATGACGTTATATCACGCCAGTTTTTTTAAGCTGGCGTTGATTACGTGATATCACGCCAATGGTGCCGTGAGTGTTCCAGCTTTCACTAGGAAACTTGCAATAGGTCCCCAAATGAAATCTGGAACACTCAGGGTACCCATGACGTGATATCACGTCATGCCGCACTCATAGGGTTAAGGCCAGATAATTGGGTTCGGAGAGTCGATGTCTTTCCGGGATTAGCGATTATTCAGCTGTGTATGCATATCTCAACTGGGAAGGCGCTCAGGGTGATGGGACAGAAAAGAAATAGACAATATGGCAACATAACCATGGGGAAAGTAATGTGCTCCAGTCGTTGTTGAGGAGTAGATATCCTGGGTGGGTAAGGGGAGGTCAAGACGTTGAAGAAATCTGGGATGGTTTTAAGAAGTTAATGGAAGAAGGATTAAACCTCTTTATTCCAAAGAAAGTTATCAAAGCAAATACTGATCCTGAATTTTGTAACAAAAAATCAGATCACTGAAGAGAAAAGTTAGGATCAGTCACAGAAAACGGAATGAAAGCTCGGATTTGCTAAAAAATTATAAAATGTTAATCCCCACATTTAATAGGGGGAAGAAAGTGGCCAAGGACAAATTTTTGTAGACCACAATCTCGTAAGGTAACGGCTACCTGTTTTTTTTAACCCATTGACTTAGTATTTTTTGAAAGATCGCCTTTCCTTGGGTAACTATTTATTTCTTCAAAATTTCTTCAGATTTTATTTTTTATTTCTAAAATAATTTATTTTATGGATTGGAAATTTTAACCCATAAAAATATCACTATTATTCATTAATTTTTATTATTTATATGTAATTTACCGGTAATTAATTAGAGGCACCCAAATATCGTAATGTATGCCAACCGCGATTCACTGTCTCTTTTAACTAGGGCCAGGTTAAACCTACCAACCGGCGAATCGCCGTCTCTTCAAGTCGATGGGTTAAACAGACGAGGGGGAGGAAAGACAATAGGGGAACAATAGAAGTTTAAAAAAATGAGGATGGAAGTTCCATCATGAAACCCTAATCACAGATGACAAAGAGAAGGCCAATGCCCTCAACGGTTGGTACGCAAGATTTTTTTCGGGGATAGAAAATGGAATGAACACGATGAATGATGTAATCCTAACTATAGGACAACAGGAAGAAAACGGTTTAGTTATTTCGAGACAGATTAAAACCTCAAACTCAGAAATTTTCGATAAACTTTAAAAAAATGCCAAAGAATAAGTCAGTAGCACCCGATGGTATTTCTATTGATTTAAAGAAATCGGGTGGTCTGGCCGTTTCAAATTACATTAGCCATTTATTCAATGTTACCTTGAATAGCAGTGTCTTACCTAGTGACTGGAAGAAGGCCCGAGTAATACCAATCTTCAAAGGCGGAGATAGATCTTGTAGAAAATTATACACCGGTAAGCTTGACTTCTGTAGTCTGCAAGTTGTGAGAAAAGATGGTGGAAAATTACCTTTGAGATTTATGGGAGCGCGATAATTAGTTGTTCAATCGTCAACGTGGATATAGAAAAGGCCACTCACCTGAAACTCAGCTGATAGGTTTTTGTCATGAAATTGCCGACTCCGTAGATGCGGGAATATAATTAGACGCAGTAATAGGCGATCTGTCAAAAGCCTTTGATAGAATTGATCACGAACGGCTTATGCTTAAGATGAGGCAGTTAACAATGCAAATAGATGGAAGAGTGCTCTTGTGGGTCAATGAATTCCTCAAAGGCAGGACACAGAGGGTTAAAGTAGGAGATGAATGCTCAGAGACAATGAGAGTAACATCGGGTGTTCCTCAAATAAGCGTCCTTGGACCATTCTTGTTTTTAATTACCTAAATTCTCTCCCTGAAAAAATAAATTCCTACATAAGGCTTTCGTGGATGACTGCATTATTTATCGGAAGATAGATAATCAGATTGACCATGAAGCCCTTCAGGACGACGTGAACAAGTTAAAAAATTGGGTATCGAGAAATGAGATGGATATAAACGTAAAGAAATGCAAATATGTGAACTTCAGCAATAAAAAAAGACCGGAAATAGAAATTTCGAATGCTCCGGTAATTTAATTCCAAAATCGGACAGCTGTAAATACTTTGGAGTCTATTTAACTAAGAATTTAGAATGGGGTTTAAACGTGTAACAAATTGCTAAAAAAAGCTCTCAAAATGTTACATTGGGTAATGACAAACCTCAAAGGGAACAGCACGACAACTAAAGAGAAGGCCTAGAAAACCCTGGTTCGACTAGCACTAGAGTACGCATCTCTTGCATGGGACCCACACAAGAAAGGAGAGGTGATGAACTTAAGAGAAGGTGCAAAGAAAAGCGGCCAAGTATGTGCTAGGGAAACACAATAGAACAGAGTGAAACAAATGCTTAGAGTACTGAGATGGGAGAGGGGTTTACAGGTGAGGAGGAAAAGGCTAAGCGGGAAGTACAAAATAGTGAGTGAGGAAAAAGGATGGGATGAATTTGGGAAGGACATAATACAGCCGAACTTTGCGAGGAAAAATAATCTCCAGTTAAAGATAAAGTGCCGATCACAAAGGACAAATTTAGAACAGTTCTCCTACCTGTATGGGACCATGCGGGACTGGAACGACCTACCAGCAAAAATATTTCAGCCCTTACCAAAAAAATTAATTATTTGTAAAAATAGGTGAAGTAGAAGGTTTCAAGGTTAATTCTTTCACTCGGCCGTTTTTATTGTTACCACCAGGCCAATGGCTTACTTGTAACAGTTTAATTGTAATAATAGTAATACATTATAGCGAGAAAATGTTTTCCTTTAAAAGATAAACTTTCAACATTTCGTTTTATTTCTCTTTCAACATTTGTAATTCCACCTGTCGTGCAATCATTGTTCGTTTTGACAATTATTATTAGCTGTACTATGCTTAGGAGAAATTCAAGTACCAATTTTCCATTTACGTTTATGACAAATTGGAGTCGCTATCGCTCCGGCTCATGATTAATTCACTGCTGAAACTATGTGTTTGCTACTGTATGCATTTATTTGTTATAAGATGGTTGATTACAAACATTTGTATTACTTTAACTTGACTCTTTAATTTTTAATTAGTTTGTCAATGAGTGTATGAAAGTTAAACTTATCAATCGAGGCAAGGTTTTGGTAATATCAACAAATATTTATTTGAAAATATTCATTTTGATGATCCAATATAAGTGGCCCTAAGTTCCTGTTCTTGAAACGATATCTTCACCACTGAAGAGACTTGTAGTTATTTTTAAAATTATTTCTGCTCTCTCTCCCTATGTTATTACTAACGTCAGAGTTTTATGTACGCATAAGGTTATGTATGTATTGAGATCAGATTAATTTTATCAATACCATAGGAGAAAAAATTTCCCATCATTGTTTTTCATTCCACTTGCTCTTTACTATAAACGTCAACCACCTAATTTTTACGCTAAGATAAAATTTCATCATACATGACGAAACATCAGTTTTACTTAATTTTTGAATTACCTATTTACTTCAGGCTAAAAAATGCAATAATAGACGCGAACGCATTGCAAATGGTGAATATCCGTCTATCAGTACGGAGTGAGCGTTACGGTGAAATAAAAAAAAATATTCTATCGTAAATGGACGAACAACCTCTCAAAAATTTTATATTATATGGATAATAAAAACAAGGTAAACTTAGTAACATAATTGAGCTTGAAAAAATGTGTAGCACTTACAAAATTTCAACTATAAAATGTTTATTGTTAAATTGTTTTAACAATTAATAGTGTAATTGCTATTTTAATTAACATTTGGTTAAATCAAAACTTTTAGTTTTAAAACAAGCCATTGAACGTCGTTTTACGTTGGTTCTTCCCTGAGATATGTGATTGCGAAAATCTAATGGCAGTAAAAATCGCCATTTTGAAAACCAGCCGTTATTCAGTTGTTTTCAAAATTTTCGCAAAACCCTCGAAATGGTATTCATTATGTCACTAGGCAAACGTTTCCTCATAATTTCGTCCAAATCTGATAGGTCAAGGGTGACCTTTGGTCTTAAGTGGCGTGCAATGGCTCATATGTAAGTGAAACCCGAGATGGATTTGAAAAAGTACAATTTTTTCATGTGTAGTGTTCCCCCAGTCTCTGTCAAAACTTCCGGCATACTTTTTCGTGGGTTCCATTTTTTATATTTTTCAAATGCACTTATTTGTGTTCTATATAAAAAAAATAAAAGTTCGTACTCAGCCTATTCTCTTCCTGATGTATAATGAAGTAATTCCTTTTTTCCTTCATTTCAGGTGAGTGTCCTCGTCATTAATCGGGCTGCCGAAAATTTTGCTGTTGAAAGAACGGTAAAGTTAAAATTGGAGTATTGCCAACTGAAGTGATGGGGTAAATTAAACGTGAGTTCGAAGAATCCAATTTTAGAGAGTAGTTTTTTTTTAAATTTGAGTATTTGCCCATGTTGGTTGAGCTAAGCGAAACAAAATTGCGAAATAGATGAAGGAATTATCTGTGGATTATGTTTTAATGGACGGATATTGATTTAATTCACCGCATTAAGGCCGTTTTCGAACTTGAAAAGCGCATAGTTAGCTTGCTATCAAGCTATCTTGATTCCAAGGCAAGCGAAGTGAAATCCTTACTGGACACTTTCGTAGCAGTTCTACGGTGGAAGAGACATGACGCGGCCTCCATATCGTGAAACATACGAAAAGCGCCATCCGTGTCCATAAATTTTGTGGGTGATTGAAGTCAATCACTTCTAAAATGCTTCCCATCATTATGTGACAAATTAAAAGGGAATATTAAAAAAAAATCTTATTGCGTATGAATAAAATAATTCTTATATATCATAACATGGTGAATAACGATTTTGCTTCCATTGCTAGGGGCTGCTGAAGTGGACGACATATCGCTCGGTGTATTTCACCACAGTCAACGTCTTTATGCACAAAAAGGCATTATAATATTTTTTCCCTATATGAAAAAACACGTAACAATATATTAATGTATTACACTCCGAACAAACTAACTATGATCTTCGACTGTTGACTGATAAAATACGCGCGTTGTAACTAACATAATTAAGTTGAAAACAAATTATATTTACTCTAATGGTTTATTGTCCCCCTTCTTTGATGAATGCAGTGAAAACCTCTCCAATGCTCAACTTTATTAACGATAATGATGTTCGTCAGCTAAAACTAATGCTGCTAATGATATTATGGCTACCTGATAGTACTTTCCATCGGACCATAATTCTTTTAATAAGATCATTTTTTTTCCTTCCAGAGCAAGGAAAGCAGAATTTGTTTGTTCAATGAAGTAAACAAGGACGGAATATCTACAATGTTTGGAATTATTCACAGAACTATTAGGCACCAAATCTTTTATCAGTATATTCGCATTTGGAAAGCCTTTAAATATAGCGAATTCATTGATTTTTCCGCAAAAATTAATAAATATCACACAAATATACGTGATAATATTAAAATAGTATTCATTTGAAAGTTTCTTCACTTCTATTTTCCATACAAGCCCATATTGTCACACCCCGAGTTCTAACTTAAAACATAGTAAGCACAGCAAGTCTGCTTTTTCATTTACTAGGTATCTAGACAATATGGCGTCTGCGGTCACTTGAATTTGACGTCATATCCGCCCAATGAGTTCTAGGTTCCAAGGGAAGATTTCTTGATTTGCCAAGTTCGAAAACGGCCTAAGACCGCCCACATCGCAAAATACTGCAACACTAGATTTTTATTGAAAATTATTTTGCTAACTTCCCGGAGGCTTTAATTTTGACGTCAGTGAGTTTGTTAAAAGCGCGTAAGGCATTACTGCTCCCGGTTCATCTGCGATTCTTTACCTGAGGTAATGAAGTCTTGAATTTATTAGTTTTAAATAGTCGTAGTGCACGTAATACTGATAAATACCTACTTATGTGCTTTCGCTTATGGATATCTACCTGTAAACGATCGTTCAAATTTTATTTACCTCAGTGATGTACCCTGAAATGAAGTTCAAAATACCCTCACCTTACTGTCCTATGTAGCCACAGTTCGGCTTATCGCGTTTTTTATCGTCACTTCGTGCACAGCGTGGGCTTCTTTTTAATCGATTGCGGCTTTGATTTATTTATTGTGTTTAATGTTCACCCAACGTGAAAACCATAATTACAGGGCGAACAAAATAGATACAATGACAAAAAATACCACTCAAGCTGGCTGAAGTATATACAGGGTGTTTCAGGAGGAAAGTTCGAAACTTCTGGAGGAGGTAGGGGAGGTGATTTTAAGCATTTTATATCATAGCAACATGGGGTCGCCAATCCTTAGTTGCCGAGCAATGGCAACGTAAACATTTTTCAAGAGTATTCTGCAATCACAATGAAAACACCCAATTTCAATGACTAGTATCGATTGAAGAGATTTGAAACCATTAACAGTGGTGCATAAGATATGTATTGTTCTTGTTCTACTATCTTCAATGCTAACGGTATCTTATTTTCAAGATGGCTCTCGAATATTCGTCGAAATTTAATTCCTCAAAAACAAATAATGTACGATAGCGCTATCAATTGCAAATTTATCAAAAAAGTTTAAGAATGACAAAACTTTTAGTAAATTTATTTTTTAATTCAATGCCGTAAAAATCACATCTCTATCATTTAAAATGCGGAAGATATGGTAACTTAACTGATGTTAATACAACGAGTGTACGAATGTTCTTGTGGATAAGAGCTTTAATTTGCTTAGTAAACGTCGGCAATTAGTGACACTAATCAAAACTTGCCTTTGAGAAAAAGAGCCGAGGAGAAAATGCAACCAAGGTCATGTTCTGGTTGCTGAGAGTTACAAAGTTAACAGTCAAAAAGACAACAAATACTCGTCGGTGGGGTTAACAATATGGACGAACCGTTTCTCCCAATTCCTAAGTAATACATATTCTATTTAAGAGTGCATTTTTGCTATTTTTACTCTTCACAGTTCTAAAATAATAAGTCCTCTTTTGCCTACCCTTATTCGTTGGGACTATTAAGTTTAACTTACTTAATAATTCCTCACACTCGCCTTTGTTGAAGACACCATGCAAAAATAGCAAATCATTCAACACTCTCCTGTCACCCATTGTTTGGAGGTTAAAAATATCTAATAACATATTATAATCTACATAATTTTCAAACATAGGATATATATGGTGGTGAGCGTAATACAAATGCCTCAAAAAGCTCTTTTAGACTCTCTCAATCATTTCATCATATTTCATAAGATGAGGGTTTCAAGAGGCTTCGCATAGTCTCATCGCCGCTTGCACTCTTAGTCAACGATAGAGGAAACAGCAATGAACTGAAATCTCCATCGCTAATTCTACCACTATCCTTCAATATGAAAAGGTAACTTGGTCTGATTCCCCTCTTTATTTTCTCTCACCGACCCAGGTTTCGTTATATCATGTCATTTGCAAGGTACATACCAAGTTACCTTTTTATTGTGAAGAACATTACGGACCCCCGAGTTACGCCGGAATCAGTATCTCATAATTACCGAAGTTCCCTGCTTTGCACTTCGCTATGTTATCTGCACACCCAATTTCGGCGGACCAAAATGTCAAAATGCCTGAAATTTAGGGTCTTGAAACTTAAACTTTTCCTTTTTATGCAAAGTTGACATATACAGAATTTGGAGCCAATGAGCCACCAGCAACCCATGCCGCAGGGGTGCCAAACTTTCAGTTTATAGATTGAGAATTGTTTTTTAAATTCTATTTAATCCGATACATATTGTTTATGTCGATATATTTTGTCAGTGATAGGTATACGCTTCCTTTCTGAACATCTTTCGAGACTAAGACATCAATAAATTGGCGTTTATATAACATAGATAATGGATGGTTATCAAAAAGTGGGACAGCCAAAAAGAGAAGCTAAGGGGCCATTCGACAAGCAAATGGTCGTTTTGGGGGGGTTAGAGTATTGGCCACGGTTGGTCTCGAGGGGGAGGGAGGGGGGGAGGTCTGGCGGCGTACCACGTGGCCGATTTGGATGAACAAAAACCCGATGACGAATGCTGATTTTCACTCTGTGGTCGCCCGCCCACTGTGCCTAAAATAGATACAAATTTTCGCATTTTGCATGTTTAATTTATTTGTGTAATGTTTCTTGTAATTACATTTTATACTTTTTTGTAAAATACGTAACGTTATTTTAAGTAATACACAATCCTTTTCCAACCACAAATGTGGGACGAAACTACACCCGATGCTTTATCCTCCTTAACATTCTGTCACCCTCCAGCCCTTGCGACTTACTTGGATTTCTGCTGTGATGTAACAAGCGACCACTTCACCTTCCATCCTCATCTCCGTGTACCTTGTTACGCCCCTTCCCCTTCTGGATTGTCATGCATATTAGGTCGCGACCTTTTATCTGTACTTAGAAAATGACTGCCGCGCAGTCGAAAAGTCCTTTTACTTATGGACTAAACAAAGCTGTCTCATGTTCCTTGACATTTGTCCATTAAGTAACGTTTGAGTCTGTATAATACATCCGCTTCAAGCCCGCCAAAGCCTTAACAAACATGTCTTCAAGATTCTTCGCATATTGTATCTCTATACTGCCTGAAGAATTTTGTAGGACTTGAAGTGAAAGAATAGTTGTAAGAAATTTCTGGAATGCTAGCTAGAAGATTACGTTTTCAAGTCTTTGACTGAGTTAAATGGTGTAGTTGAAAGAGCAGTCGTCCTCTACTAACTTTTTTTTAAGAAGGCAATTAAAAATTGTTAATGAAAGCTCAACACCCGTCTGGTTACGTTTTATTACAGATAAATCGCCCTGAAACCAATTAATCTACGGTGAAAGTTCATTATTGCCTTTCTGGTAGGTATCATTAGCTCAATATTTTATGTGAGGAAAATGTTAATAATGATTAACATAATCTGTGTATGGGTAGTAATCAATTTTATCTATCCTCTTTGTTTATTTTCATGATGGAAACTCGAAGGGTAATAAGTAAAATAGGAAATAGCCGAGAAAATTACAGAACACGGATACGTCACCTACGTGTAGCTTATCCTCTCTTTTTGGCCGTCCAACTTTTTGATAATTTTGACTATTATTTTTGTCCTATAAACGGCAATTTATTGATGTCTTAGTCCCGCAATATGTCCATTAAGGAAGCATATTCCTATCACAGAGGAAATATATCGAAATTAATAATATGAATTGGATTATAAGGAATAAAAAAAAATTCTCTCCCTTAAAAATTGAAAGTTTGGCGTCCCTGCGCCACGGGTTGCCGCACAGTGGGCTGAAATCGAAAAAAGCTGACCAAAACCCTCTGTAGCCGTCTTCATCGGTAAATGATAGCAAATTTTTAGGAATTATCTATTTTAAGATGTCATGAAACCTTTTTAGGGTGATTTGGAGCCTTAAGGTCATAATGGGGTTGAACGGGAGTTAAAAACATAGAAACAGTGACGAGGGTTCCATGCACCCAGGAGCACGCTAAAATTTATAAGGCAAGGATATCAGTGAAAAGATACGATTATTTAGTGCTATGAAAGTATTTCCAGCAAAAACTAATTCAAAACAAGTTAACCATATTTTTGAAACGGATGGATGGGTCTGGAATATTACATTTTGACACATTTTAGCCTAAGAAAATGAGAAAAATTATATTGCCGTTAAGGCTTTGACCATTAGTGATCAAAACTCTACATCTCATTCAACCTCAATTTTGGAGTCAAAATCGTCTGAGAACGTCATTGCTTCATCTCCTTCTCTTGCCCGCGCACGCTAAAGGATTTTTGAATTCCTCTTGTATATTCCTCGACAGCCTGCGAGGTACTCTCCAAGGACATGAAAAATAGGGTTTTGATGTTATGAGTAATCGATTGAAATTGTCATGATTCGTGGCCAATCCTGGATATTTTCCACGTTTGTTGCTCCCAATATCTTCTTACGTCCTTGTTTCGCGCCTCAAAGGCCTCCTCAGGGAGCTGACCAATTGGTAGAATTTAATATTTGATTATTTCTCCTCCATGAGTTAATACTTTGTGCGTGATTAATGGCATAGAATACCATTGATATAGATGAACATAAAATTTTGTTGTATATTGGGAATATTTTGATAAAACTTCGTCATTGATTTTCTGCCCACTTGATATGGCTTTCAAAGTCATTGAGAGGCGGGTAATAAGTTGTCCGGAAATCTCTGTGTAACAAAGTTAGGTATATGCATAAGACAAGAATTCGATAGGTGACACATAGCTTTACAAGGTGAATTAAATGAAATCACGAAGTAGAAGGTGAAAACTTTAGTTCAAGTTAATGCCAATGATATGGACAGTAAGTGGAATTGAATTGAATGGTTGGAAAAGACCCAGCTATTTCAAACTCGGAACGATATTTCTCGCAAGTACACGCATGATATACCTCCATGAGCTTTGGGTTATAGAAATAGCGTCTCGCTGTATTGTCGTCATTGGTCGTTTTAAATCCTGTTTTAGGCAAGTCCACTATTAGGCCCATTCTGGAACGGAAAGCCTGTTACATAATCTTCTACACAAATTAATGGCAGAATTCGAACCAATAGCAGACCGGCAGTATTGTCGGAAAGCCCAATTTATAGAATTGTAGCAGGTGTTCTTCGAACGTGTTTCAAGTAAGAAAATGAATCTGGGTGCAGGGAGAAGCTGCATTAGATCAAGGGTTCATGAAGAGACCGCATACCGTTTGGTTTATTGCCGTCTTAGTGTCTCGCGGCATGGTCTCTGCTCCTGGGATTAGAACAAAGCGGCGGCTAAGTTCTTCGTGCATGTGCAACGTCTTCGAGATCTCTTGGGAGTGCTCGTTTATCTCGCCAGCGGAGCTTCTAGTTTCAACTCACTTGTAGAATGAAATGTCGTGTAAGTTTACGTGGCGATTAAGCGGCCTGCCGATTATCTTTTGCCCCGTTCATACTTCCATCGTATGTTGTTTGAATGCGCGATCAGACGATGGTAGTATCTATTTCCTAATGCTGTCACTGAACAATGGTGAAGCGCTGGTGCCGCGAGCGGTAACCAGCAATGATGAATAACGTTAATAAAAAAGTTAATGTGACTGAAACTGCTGAAGCTAATAAAATATGAGTGAAACTTATGATGCTAATTTAATGAATTAGCGAAGAAATGTGTCATTTGCTAGGAAATATATTTCGAAAGCCTCAAAACGCCTTAGGAATATGATTTCCTTTTTTCAATCACTTGCTCTTTACTTATTTTTCTCTATCCCCTGGTGAGGGCAGCACCGAGATACTGTAGTGGTCAAGGTCCTATTCTACGATGGAACATATATACAAAGGCAATGAGTGAACGGGGCATTTGCTCTCCGGACTGTCAGTGCTCTCGCTCTACAGTCTACGAAGTCTAGGGCTCGCGGTTTTGTTTCCTTGAATCTAGATGTACATATCTGAATGTAGCCGAAAAAATTCTCAAATTCTTTATAGGCGGTCTTGTATAGTCAACGTAGTGCTTGCTTTGGGTGTCAGCGCTCTGTGGACTGAACGAAAAAAGCGGATCAAATTTTTTTTCATTTTTTATTTTAAATGAGGCAGTGGAATATTATTATAGTAGTTTCCAGATTTCAAAAGACTAAAGCCATTTCAGCTGTAAGTGCTTTTTAATATCAGCGGACATCTCTGAAGTTTATAAAAAATTGTCAGAAACCTGAGCTGCTTTTTTTCTCTGTCGACGCGTTTTATAGTCACGTATGAATTTTACCAACACGTTACATAAAATTTTGCATTTTATTTGAGGATGAGTGATATTAATTTTTTAATTGTTTACTGGTAAATATTCCCGCCATACATGGCAAAACTTAATTTAAATTGAACCGTTATGTGGGTAACGGCATACGTCCTCCTTGTTCTCACTACCAAAACACTTCGGAACTCTCGTTCTTGAAGGAAATGACAATGATTCTTTGAGGTGTTGTTATGAGTGCGCATTTAGAAAATACAAACTCTCACGTGGCCCGTGTGGGTTTTTGAGAAAGTCAGAAAATAACCAATTCCGCGATTTTTTCGTAAGTTTCGACGCCATTTTTCGCAGTGTTCCTAAGCTCCGGTTGAGAGATCCTCTTTAATGTCGCCTCTAAAATATGCCCTAGTCCCCCCCAGACGACAAGGTTGCGAACCGGTGGTGTGGAACGGGTGCTGGGATGGGACATTACGCAGCCCTAAAATGGCCATTTGCAATAGTGTAAACGGCCTGTCTGTGATGTGCAAAACTTCTAAGTTTGAGCGCTGTTGCCACCTAAGGGTTGCGGGCCCAACCCGTTAAACATACGCTTCTTCAGTGCATTGCCTCGAAGGGCGAAAACAATCGCTACACATGCTCTTTGCATGAATTTTATTTTGGGTTGCAATTGTGCTCTTTTCAGTATTTCACCATTTCCCATCACATTTTCTCAAAGGGCCTTTACTTGATGCACTGACCTTCGTCACTGTGCCAACCGAGATTCCAAGACATTTACGGCCCGCAAGTGGCAACAGCGTTAAAACTTTCACCACCCCTCTCGCGAAAACGGCCGCCTCAACGCTGGCTTGGGCTCGCTAAAATACTCAGTTGTTTATTAATTCATTCATAATCGATATCACAATGTGGGTTTACGGTAGTAATTGTTATTAAATACTGCTGTCAAACTACTTCTTAAAATTCTTCTTAAAGCTACTTCTTACTTAATTAAATACTGCAATAAAAATCGAGTTTGTATTGTAAAAATAATCGACAACCACGGTTAAACGCAGAATAAAACAAGCTAAATTTAGGTGTAACTTACATTCATATAGGTACCACGGTTCATTTTTAATCAGTGGCCAAACTCGTGTCTACATTATTTTTGCACCAACAGTAGAAACTACTTGAGTACCGCTCAAGTACAAAAACAACCATTCCACCAAGTCAACTACCAACATTGACAAGTATATTGTAGGGTATTCCAGATATTTCCACAGCATTGATGTGCTTAAAAAATCATAACGGCTGATGACATCCACTTATTATAATACCACCAAGGCCATGAACAAGACATTCATCATTTCTCACGTTTAATTACCATGTTCACAATAGATGTGCTAATCATATCGTTGAACAAAAAAAATCGTTCTGGTCATCGAACACAAAAATCATTCACAATGTAGAATACTAATGTCTATTTACCTTACCTCGCCGAACTTATCAGTGCACAAGTCAGCTCACAATGCAGAAAACATTGATTTAGGGAGGAGTCCAAAGCAAAGTCTCAGGAAAAAAAGTCATTGGAAGCATGCACCGACCTAATCGATGCAAAAGTCAGATCACAGTGGACCAAAACACTGATTTTGAGGTCTCCCTCTGAGAAGTGCACAGAGCAAACAAAATAATGGGGACTCTTATCGAGCTCCCATCGCCGTCCCGGGAGATCTTTCCAAAGACAAAACTTAGCCCATTCATTAGCCGTAGATAATTAATAGCCTAGCTTAAATAGCCTAAAATAATAAATTCATTAGCCCATAAATGACACAAAATCACGATTAGCCAAGGGGAAGCTGCGAGCAAATTAGTTCCACTAACTCATAAAAAATGAAAAGAGACAACACACATCTTTTATATCACCCACCAGACGGACTTATCTCTCAGGATCGGAAAGCCGAAGAAATACATTTCTTTATCCTGACGGAGTCCAACAATGTTATCACACCGCCAATGCAGCACAATTCTTTTTGCCCGGCATTTTGATGTCTCCTCCTAACGTGAATGGGATGCAATACATGCAAGTCACCACCACACGATTGTATAACTGTGAGATCCTAAATTTGGCATAATCAGGAATTTGGCGGAATTGCGGCGGCGGAATTTGGCGGAAAGATGGGTTCCACTATTCGTTGAGTACGTTTGTTTACTTGAGTCATTAGTACATATAATGAACTTCAACGTTCTTAAATATCAATTAGAAGGTGTATAATACACGCAGTTGGACATAGCTGAAGCATAACATTGAAACATCATAATATTGCCGTTAATAACTGTATTTTGATCAGTTAAGTCAATTTTGAATTCTTGGGTGCCTACACCAGCGCTACACGCTGCTAGAGTTGCCTACTAATAGGAAGTTTAGTTTGTTTTCCCTCGAGAAACTCGAACGCGATTTGGCCTTTATGTCGCCCTTTTGGTGTAAGCCACCGTGTAACATCATGATGCATTCCAAGTGGCGGTGTTTCGTAGGTGACGCAGGCGTTTGGTGCGGCGGTTCGGGGCACGAAGTGCTCTAGATTGCAGATTGTGGCCCGTGCTGGCGCCAATGACGCCATTGACCGTGGATCCGGGGAAATCCTTCGTTCCTAAAGGGACTCCGAGGTAAAGCGGGTAAGTGGCGACGCTCGCAATGTGTATATGTGTAGTTTTGTCCCGAGAATCGATTGTGGACCCCTGGGGGGTTATTACAGAACTAATAGCGACGTCGCTATGAGGTGCAAGTCGCTATTATTTCTACCCCAAGTTCTCATAGCGATCCAAACGATAACGGAACTCAAAAGGCCGTCTTTATCAAGAGCAGAGTCGCAATATTAGCGACCCAAAATAAAACCCCCCTCTAGAGGGGTCTTTATGTAAATAGCGGCTATGATGGTGTAATTGCGAAGGGTTCAATTCTGAGATCATGCAAGGTGTATAATAAAAGTCAATGGCTGTGTGAAGAATAATGTGACTAGATATGAGCATTTATTATTGGGCATGTTGCGATAGACGTGTGTGCCGCCGATAGCGCCGCCGCACAGTGGGACGTAAGCGAAACAAGCTGGCCAAAACCTCAAAAGTCTTTTTTTTTGAGTCCGGAACTTGAAACTTTGCACAATTATTGCCAATAGATTGATGCATATGATGACGCATTCAATTTTTCATGGGTAAATTGCGCAAACCAAATAAATGATCTCAAAGCTGAACAAATTTTGCAAAAATCGCCCGTATTTAATTTTTCCAAAAATCGCCGTACTCAAGCTAATGTTGAACCTTTTGTAGCAAAGTTATATAATTAAAACTTATCAGTGATATAAAAAAGTTCTTTCTCTTTAATAATCATCTACTTGCATGGCCAAATTGTTGTATTAGCCAGAGATACGTTACAAAATGGCGGACCCTGGTTTTCGTCAATTTTTTTCATTATCTAGTAATATAAAAAAATGTACATCTATGTACACTGAGATATTTTCACCACAATTTCAGCAAAGGCTTAAGAGTTTAAATTAAAGAGATCACCTGCGACCGCTTGCGACGCCAAAAATAAAATTGATCTTTCAATCGTGCGGCCCAGTCCGGAGCTGCGCGCTGGCTACGGGGACGCCGTTCTTGAAAGGTGTTGGAAAGGGCAAACCCTGAACCTTTTCTAGCAAAGTTATGGAATAAAAGCTGAAGTGTATTAGTAAAATAATTCCTTGTAATGTATTATAACCTGTTTTCATGACTTCACTATTATTTGTCGTCCATACATAACAAAATGGCGGACCCTGGTTTTCGTCAAAGTTTTGTATTTATGTGGTAATATAAAGAAATGGACATCGACTGACCCTGAGATATTTACACCACAATTAAAGCAAAGCTTTTAAAGTGTGAATCCGAAGAGATCATCTGCGATCGTCCGCGACAGCGCAAATAAAATCGATTTTTCGATCGCGAGCCCCAGTACGGAGCTGCCCGCTGGCTACGGAGAATGCTGTGACGCGGTGTATATTGAAAGGCGCTATTGTTCTATAACCTTCGTTACGGATATAATAAGTCATATTGACTTAATAAGCCATATAATTACTTCAATCTTTTTTCTTGTTTCAGACTTATTAATAATATGTTATTACTAAATAGCTGGATAGCACTTGAACATACCTCGTGTAATATAACTGTTTTACTCGGAATCAGATGAAGAATTTTCCTCTTCGCTTCCAGAATCCAGCATTTCCTGCCTGGCTTCTTTTAGTATGAGTAAACTACTCACTTCCATTGACATACTCCTGGTCATCTTCGTCAATAATGGTCCGGAGTTGGAAATTAATGGGTCCGAGGTTAGGAGTCTTCCTTTCCTCGCCCACTATCTCAAGCACTTCCTCATTTGTCTCACTTTCCGTCCACCGCACCTTCTCCATATCCACGTTTCAAATGCCTGCAGCCTATTCTCGTCCTCCTCACCGAGAGTCTTACGTTTCTGCTCCATACAACGCTACGCTCCATATCAAGCTCTTCACCAGCCTCCTCTTCACGTCTTTGCCTCAGGTCCCCGTCATCAGCTCTCTTCAATTACTAAACGCCTCCTTAGCTAACGTAATTCTCCTCCTTATGTCTTTGCTGCTATGCCCATTTTCTTCAAGCGCATTGCCCAAGTTATTGACACCATGAGGCGGATTGACGTCCTTTTGAAGGCTTGCAGACCTGGTGGGGAGTTTTTAGACCCGCGGGGAGACCCGAAACACCTACCCAAGTAATTCAAATGTTCTACTTTCTCGAGTTTGTACCCTCCAACTTTAATGGCCAGCCTCGCTTTCTTTGTCGTAGAAAATACCATTACTTTTGTTTTTATATGATATCTTTATTCCGAATTTCCGTACTGAATTTCAAAATCTATGAAGCTTGTAATCCCTTTGAAGATCGACTAATCAACGCCTGGTGGTCCGCAATCTGAACTAACTCTATTAGGTGCATTCCTACCATGATTCCAATATCTACGTAGTTCTCCCCATACCTTTCTGACCATTTTCTCAGCCTAAATGTTACAAAGTAAAGGTGACAAAGGGCACCCTTGCTTTACCCCTCGACCTATAGTTGCTCTCACTCTATCCAACATCTTTTCGAAGTCCACAAAGCAAGAGAAAACATCATGGTTACATTCTATATTTCTTTCAATAAGTTTTCTCATCACCGCAATTGCATCCCGAGTTTACCTTCCTTTCCGAAACGTAAAATGGGCATTACTTAAGTGGAAATTGGCCTTACTCACCAACCTTTTATTGATTATTTTAAGTACAACTTTGACTGCGTACGAAATCAAACTGATTGTTTCATCCCTCGCATTCTGACGCTTTCTTCTTTTTCGGGGTAGGAATCAGCCCTCTGCCCATTGTTCCTTTCTCGGAGATCCATTGAATAAGTTAGGAAAAACCTTGCCTACCTTTTTACCTAAGTTATTTAGTAACTCCGAAGGTGTGTCATCTACTCCTACAGCTTTTATTGCCTTCATCTCTTTCAATGATTTCTCTACTTAATGTCAAGTATCATTGGCCCGAGATAACTTCATCTAGTGTTCCCTCATCCTCTATATCTAAATTAGTTTGTCTACTATCGCTGTCATATATCTCTTCCACGTATTCTCTCTACCTGCCTTGAATATCTTCTTGCTCAATAAATATCCTACCTGCTCTGCTCTTACTATTGGGTACCGTTTTCCCTCTCTCACCGCTCGGTAGCAATTTTATTGTGTAACGCACCCTTTTCCCAATCTTATTGCAGATTATCCATTTCCTCCCAGTTCCTTTTCCATCAGTTTTCCTTTGACCGTTTGACCGTTATTGGTGTAGGACAATCCGGTGCAACAGTTTTGGCGCGGGGACGTCTGGGCGCGAGCCGTTACGGCAAAGGCCGTTGAGGCGCAGGGTCGTTTCGATTATCACTCGACTGGTAACCATTCTTTTATGATTTATGACTAGAGGTATTATTTATAAATGTTTCTAGTAAAATTGAAGGTATTGTATTTGATTAGGTGTTGCTTACATAGATAAACCTCAGCATGATTTCTCTCTTGAGTAAATCTCTTGCTGAGACTTGAGTAATGTGACGAGGGGTTATTCCGAAGATTTCATTAGGTAGGCATGCATAGCGGTATTCAATGTAATGGTGAAGAGTAATGCAACAAAAACTTAATCCTTTATTATTAGGCACATTAAAATGTATTATTAAAATCGCACTGCGTTGCAAATCGATGCGAATTGCTGAGATTTGTGTATTTATGACGAGGTGTCGTTTCGCAGATCTCGCCAGGAAAATATTACAATAATATTCCAAATAATGGCGAAGAATAATGCGACAAAAAATAAACATTTATTTTTGGCGTATTGCGAAGTGTTTCTAAAGATATTGCCGAGTTGCAAAAGACGTTCATCGCAAAGATTTAGGAGTACTTGTCTGATAAAGCAGCGTACAGCTGGGAAGTGGCTTACAAGCTAGCGTTGATTAGATAGGCACTTCTTTTATTCCTTACACAAGGCAGTCATACGAAGAGTTAACTATTAATTTGATTATTTCATAATTTAATTTACACTACTGCTCATGTGTCACTCCTAAGAACGAACAATCTCATTTCACATGCGCATTGCGTTCAAACAAATTACACTAATGTTGAATCCCTATGAACAAAGTTAAGCGTACAAGATGTATAAAAACTATGTGCCAACTTCCTGAGCATTTGATAACCCTTTTCCACTTATTCCTGTGCAGTGACAATCAAAAAATATCGATGGAACACTAAACACAATTTTGGGCACTCATCGCTTCGTTTCTTCGCTCGGTTATCACTGAAATGCTCATGAAATTATCAAGCTCAAACCAATTTTGCCCTATTTTAAGGGAAAATCCTCTGCACAGTGTATAGGTGACACATTTTCTGCGTACTAGTGATACGATCTCTTGTCATTTCTCGACTGCATTGAGCAAATACTCTTTCACAGCTTTGCCACTCTCTTTCTCGTTAGCGTAACTC
This sequence comes from Ceriagrion tenellum, assembly GCA_963169105.1. Taxonomy (NCBI): domain Eukaryota; kingdom Metazoa; phylum Arthropoda; class Insecta; order Odonata; family Coenagrionidae; genus Ceriagrion; species Ceriagrion tenellum. Next base: position 199,507,716 of record OY720632.1, read on the forward strand.
ACAAAAGTTGCTATTACGATATTATAAAAATGATACAATACTTAATTCTGGTGATAATTATAGATAAACGTATTCATCCCCCTTCATTAGATTGAAAGTCAGGGTTTGTTTACATTCACCACGGCTGTCGCTAAGTGATACTCATTTGCCTGGTGCTGTTTATTTTTCGTTGATGATGGCGTTTCATTCTTTGGTCCATTATCCGCATAGGAACATCGAGCATTTCATTGGCCGCTCCAAATTCCGAGGGATTTGTACAGACTTCGAACGAAGAATTTGCCACACACCGTCCTTGTTTGGATAACGACCACCTTTAACATTTCTACTCTGAGTCCCGTAATCGTTGGGGTCGGTATTTTCAGCCGAGGAGAGTCGCTATTTAACGCCCAGAGGTCCGTTATAACCCTCCTGGTAGAAGCTGAGTGGAAACATAGGCCAGACGCTGCGTTGCTTTTGCACGGAAATCGGCGCCTCCTTCGTTGACCTTTGGCCGGAAATCCCATCGTTACGGATCCCTCTGAACCGTTCGGGTGTCCGACGCGGCCACGGCAGCTAGCTGTATGGCGAGTAGTATATTAAAACACTACAGGCCTTTTTTAGGGTAGCGAGTCGGACTGTGAGTACATGATATTGTGAGTTACTAAGCAAAGGGGTCGCCACAAGTAATGGTAGCAATGGGAACTCTTTTAGAAGTCAGAATAGCCTAGTATCTGAACGAAATAGAAACCGCGGCACAGGTACATAAAAAACACTTATATTAATGTCCCCAGCTACTCCAAACAAGGGAACTTTAAGCTGTATATAAGGGAATCAATTTTCACACTTGCCGTCAATAGCCGTAATTAAAAATAAAGTGTTGAAGATTTTCAGTTTCAAAGATGTGGCAAAATAAGGAGTTGTGTGACAATCTTCTCTGTACTTCTACATCAAACTCGCTGCAGCAATCAGTGACAATACCGACGATTGACTGAGCGTTCTTCATCTTTTGGCGACACACATTCATGAAAGCTTCCTTAATGTGACATTGAACGAAATAGTGACCAAAAAGCAGTAAGTGCTAAATTTCATATAAATACTGACAAAAGGGTAGCCACAAAGAGAAAAGTGTATTTACGACACAAGTCGGATTTCGAAGGTTTAAAACGAGAATTATCGATCTTTTATAAAACGTTAAATTATATTAGCCAAAACCATACTACTGACGACACATGGAATACACTTACTAAAATCACACAAATTGCCATAAATAGAATAATACCAAGCAGACTAAAAAAAATACTACGCGGAGTTGGTATTATGTGGACGTCCGGAAATTTCTTTAGCGAAGGCGAACCTTTCACGCAAAAATGATTATCGCCCATCGGAAACTCCCCGGTGTGGAACACCGAGTCAGACAGAATTGCGCTGAATAAAGACCTTTATGCTATAAACGAATGGTGCAATACTTGGTAGTTAGAAGTAAATTTTAAAAACTGCGTTGTTATGAATATTCGGAGAAAATCTTTCCCAACAAAACGTACATAATTAATCAAGCTGAACTATCAAATGTAGATTCAGTTCAGTACTTACGTGTGACCCTTACCCTGGGGGAAGTCTTGTAACTTGTCCTTGGGGAAGCACATACGGGAAATTGGCGAACAGGCAAATCGTAAATCAGTATTTATTAAAGGAATACTGGGAAAATTTGACGAGAAAGTAAAGGAGCAATGTTATTTTTCTCTCGTGATACCTCACTTGGAGTACGCCGCTAATATATGGGACCTTGACGAAGTAGGACTAGTTTCAGATGTAGATCGAATAGTGAGGAGAGCAGCTAGGTGCGTTAAAATTTGTTACGATAAACAGGGGTGTACTAAATTGATGAGCTAATTAAGGTTGGAACCTCTATCCGATCGAAGGGAAAGTGCAGATTAAAATATCATAACATCTTTTAAATTATAACTTCCCTTGAGTCATCAGGAATCTTGCGTGAATGGGTAATTCCTAATATTTTTAGTCTAAAATGTACCATCTACAATATTTAGTGGCTCCCAACCTTAATTCTTTACGATGCTTACGTCCGTCCTCATTATCCTGTTCTATTCGCGTTATAGTTTTGCTGTCGTCCGCGAATAGCAGTTCATTTAAATTTTCCTGAAAGGTCATCCTCGTGTATTACAGAAAGTGATCGTCTTAGAACGCTCTCTTGTGGGACCCGAAGTGTTACCTTTACCTCTTATGAAATCGTTTTCCCCATTTTTACCTTGCGTTCTCCTGCTGATGGCATTTCTCTCATATTTTCACTTTCAATTCATTCAGTGGTAACTACCCCATTTGGCCAAGTCGATCAAGGGTACCTCTTCAGCAACTGCTGAAAAAATCGACGACCATGGCATCGATCTCTTGCCCTTCGTTTCTTGCGTCTTCCTACACGGTCCCAAGACTCCCGTTTCACTGGAATATCCTGTTCTTAGCCGTTGCTAGTTGTTTAAAAACCATCCCTCCCGGATCTTCTGCTCAAATATATAATCTACGTGAATTATCCCTCCACTAATGTACAAACCACGGACTTTTAGCTTATCTATAACTCTGCCTATGGCTCTAAACTTTCCTTTTGTCCTCTGTCTAGAAATTGGGAATGTGAGCAATTTTCCCTCCAGGAGTAGTCTCTATATTTATTGTTACGATCGGCATATGGCTTTAGCTTGGTGCTTTTTAGGTATCTCCTAAATTTCTGTATTTGGTTGAATTTTTATCTGATCTTGCCCCTAATTCTTTCTCATCCTACTGATCTTAAAGGAAGGAATAAATAGAGCCTTAGCGACTCCTTGCGGGATGCAGGGTGTTGCTCAAAACAAATCGGTTGGCACCAGAGTGCGTCCGAGATGATGGCGCAGTTGAAAGGACTTATTTTGCTGGGAAAAAAATGGAAGTCGAATAATTTTCTAACGATCTACTGGTTAAAAAAAGGCTACCAACACGGATTCTTGGTTCTTGTGACTCCCTTCCCCTAACGGCACGACGTCAGACTTGTTTTTTATTAGCTACGTTCCTGTCATCTGCCTTATTATCTTGCACTAACTATAATACCTTCGATGACTACTATTTGCTTATGATCATTTAGAAGATCCCTTCCCCCTACTTCAAGTGGGTTCGAGACTTCTCCTTGGCGCGACGACGACGACGGACTGTTCGACGGACAGTCGGAGGATGGCTTGGCGTTGAGGAAGTAAGTCCGCCCGCACGCTGGCGCAGTCTGGAGAGACGGCTGACGCGCGTGCGGCATTTCGCGCCCTCCAATCGATTGGTCGTTGCCGTCCGCGGCTTTGCCGCTTCTCTTTCGGCCGTGTGTCCGTCTCCTCGACGCCACCCCGTCTGCCGCGGGCGATATGTGGTAGGGGAGGGGGTGAAAGGGGGGGAGGCACCCCTCCCCCTCTCCATTCGTGTTGTGTATGGATTTGTGTCGTTCTTCGATGTAGGGTTTCGCGCTTAGTGGTCGAGAAGGGTGGGAGGGAGAAGGAGGCTGGATTGTGTGCGGCACACGTTTGAAATAGAGGGGTGAAATGTTAATTGCGGTCACTTATACCCGAAAGGAATATCGGGGAAACGTGGGAGCATTAAGGTAGTTAGAGTGAGATATCACTGGTAGAATTGAGTGAATTTGCCCTATTTGTATGGAAAAATATCTCGACATTCCAAAGATATCAAAATATTAGGCTTGTACTCTACTACTTTTCGAGAAAATTCCAAGAAAACATAGCCCATTTTTCATTTGATATGGTATGATTGTGCACTTGAGAGAGTCCTTATTAAAATAAGGACGCATAGGTCTCGTACGGCCACTGTGTGATAATTACTACTGGGATTATGTTTCAAAGATGGAAAAATAAAATACAAGAGAAGCTGAATGAAAACCAGTTCGGTCTTAGGAAAGGAAGGGAGAAAATGGATGCAGTTGGGTGCCCTAGGACGCTGATAGAGAGGGCTATAAAAGTGAACAGTACCTCTGTAACATCTCCGCATTACATATCTGCAACGTACTAGCTCCAGCGATGAGACCGCAGAGGCAGGCATCGAAAATCCAAATGCACACTTGCTCTATATTTTTTTAGTTCTCGTGGGGAGGCGGTGGGGGAAAAAGGGAGGCAAGGATGCCCACGTTGAAACATTGGTCGAACTTAATGTTTGGAGGCGTGGGTGGGGACAGAGGGAGTGGAATATTGGGAGGAGAGGTTGCAGGAGGGTCTGTGCCCATTTATACGAAGATTTAGAGGACCTGTGGTGAATCCGACGTAAAGACCTTCGCAGAAATTGCGCCGAAGAACGTACATTCTTCCGTTCTGCCCCCCAACTTTTCTACTATCGTGAAACTATCCACCAATTCTGCTAACATTCATCCCAACCCCTCCCGTCGCCCCAGATGTGAGACCTGTCCCCTCCGCATCTGTGAACCCCTCCGTCGTAAATTCCGCGCCTTTCCCCTCTCTCATGCATAACGTCTAATGCTGTGCACATAAATACATATATGCTTTGTGTACACATCTCATGTTAAAATAAAGAACACTTATTTTGATTTTATAATTTTTGGTGGGTCGCCCGCACCTTCAGTTAGACGAGTCGAAAGAATGAGGAAGACTTGTGAAGGAGGATTAGTCAGGGGAAGAAGCAGGGATGAAAGGGAAAATGATGCGCAAAAGAGGGGAGGGGTGAGAGTTGCCAATGACCGGGTGGAGATGAAATGAATCAAAGTAGCTAGTAGCTAGTTGGGTGGTGAGAGTTACATTAATTAGAGCGGTTGAGGCCAGGTGTGCAGAGAGCATTAAAAATGTTCATACGTGATAACGCTAAAATTTTCTAAGTAATGAAAGTGGCTGATGGAGAGATAAGCTAAAATGGCTACATTGTAGTAGTTGTCAAAAGTAGCATTTGGGAGGCAGCATGTGTGGGGACCGAGAAAGAGAATCTGAGGCAGGATTTTATGAGGCACGGTGATTATTTATCCTCACATTCAGATTAGTACTTAAGAGAATGTGTAAAAGGCCGGACATAGCTTGCTTAAACGTCCATAAACTTTGTTAGAGGCTCCCGCCTCTCCTTCATTTCCCACGTCCCACCCCATCCTTCCCCTCTGCCTTCCCCCTCACGCTCCCTGCTCCTCCTGAACTTGCTCACAATACCTAGAAACACGTAAAAAGGACCCTCACGAGAAATAGTTCGACATTTCGACGATTATGTCCTCTTCATCGTCGGTAGAGTCATTCCTTGTTCCCTGCAAAGAGTGTGTGGGAAGTCGGGGGAGGTGGAGGGGTAACGATGGGCTAATTTTTATAACTGGTGAGCTAGGCTTAGCCCGTGATTTTCAGATGTCCTCGTCACCCAAATATGAACAATATCCCGTCTCTTCGCTTCAATATTAGTGGCGGATTCGGGGAGGGAGGGAGAGAGGGGAGGCTATAATGGCTAGTGGAAAGCATTCGTCTGAGGTCTTGACTCGTCTGGCTGGTCAAAAGGACTAACTGTGGTAGGCGGTGTGTTTGGGGATCGGTTTAAGAAAGGGCGGAGATTGTGTTGCATGACGGTGATTATTGATTCGAATATTAACGGTGTGATGTATTTGCGTGAGTGAAAGGAAGGGCATAATTTGCAAGGAAGGCGGTAAATTGTGTTACTAGTGGCACAGTCGGCCGTAGAGGACCATCTGTTGGAAAAGAGCGGAGAAGGGCGCCCTCGCGGGTTGAGAACAACTGGTGGACGGCCGAGCGAGATTCCTTAAGTTGAAAGAATATTGCTTTCCATTTGACGAAGTCAATGTTGCTGAGAGCCTTGGGCGTAGCCAGGATTTATGTTAGGGGGTGGCAGGACATCTTCCCGAATGGCTGTGTAGCAGATTTGGAATGAAATGTTTCGTTCACGGGGGGAAGGGCAGCGCCCCCATCCGTGCCTTACCTACTCCTCCCAGCCCACCCCATCCTCTCCCCTCTCTCTCCCTCTGCTCCACATGGCTACGCTCATGCGGAATGCCAAAGGAAATTCCTTTTTTTCCAAGAATGTTAAACTTAAATATTTAGAAAAATAAATATTAAAATATATAATCTTCAGGAAGAGAATATATTGTAATATTTATTTATCAAAATATTTAAGTTTAATATTCCTGGAAAAAGAAAGGAATTTCCTTTGGCATCTCGCGTTCGCCTTGGTGTGCGGAGGCCTTCTCATTATCGAAAATGACTACTTTATTCTTGCACGTATTTACCCTCAATTCCATTCTCTCTGTTGATTCACAAAACTTACCTCGGAGCTTCTGTGATATCTCTTGGTTCTCTGAGATCAAAACAGCATCATCCGCATATAGAAGAACTCGCACGTTCACATTTCCAATCAAAACACCGACGTATTCACTACATGCGTCTCTAACACATCCATTAATACATTAAACAGCCATGGAGACATTATGCATCCTTGCTTTACACCCCGATTTATTACAAACCAATCACTCAGAACCCCGTTAACTCATACACTTGCCTTACTATTGTCAAACATCGCCATCATTACATTCAATAACTGCCCATTCACTCCATATTCCTTCAAAATCTTCCAGAACTTCTTTCTATTTACCCTGTCATATGCCTTCTATAAATCAACAAATGCACAATACAATTTCTTTCGGACGCCCATACATTTTTCTATCACTTGCTGAACCGCGAAAAGCTGGTTACTGCATCATCTCCCAGGCATAAACCCGCACTGCACACCCCATATTCTGTCAGAAGTAATACTCCTCACTCTTTCGATTAAAATTTTGCTGAACACTGTGTTGTTGCCGCGAAATAATTAGCACCAACTAATTTAGGTTTGGCCTCTTTATTAGTGACGAGCCCGAGCGACTATACAATTGGGTGTTCACAGTAAAACTTCCTCCACATGCATAATGACATGGCCTTTTATAGTTGCCTCGGAGTCGCTCCTCGCCTGCTCCGCGTCCTTGGCGCCGCTGTATTTCCGGCGTGCCAGTTAACTGGGCCTCCACGCGAACCCGCCACAAACACTTTTCTCGGAATGCTCAATAAACTAATGGCCCTATAATTACTATATTCGGTCTTTCCTCCATTCCCTTTGTACAGTGGAACGATGATTCCATTCTTACAATCCAGTGGAACAACGGAAGCCTGTAAGCATAAATTGTATAGTTCACACAGCCGACAAATGAGTAAATTGCACCAACACTTCAACATCTCACTGGATATCCCATTTACGCCTGCATCCTTCCCATTTTTCAATACTCTCAATGCCGTTATGACCTCATTCTTACTGATCTCCTTTTCCATCGCCACATTCTCGTATACTACTTCGCAAGGCTCATCATCAGCGCCTGTAACATTATTGTATAATTCTTCAAAATACTCCCGCCAGCAGTCCCTGATATTGCCGTCCTCCCACACGATCTCTACACTTTTGTTCCTTACCGCTTTCATTCCCCTGTCTTCACCAATCTTAGCCACCCACTTCCAACACAGCTTTTTATTGCCTTAAAAATCGCTCCGCATCCCCCTAGCTTCATCCGCACGCATTCTTTCGTTGCTCTCTCTCGCAACGATTTTGCATGTATTCTTCTTCTTTGTGTAAATCTCATATGCCTTAGTACGCTCTTCCTCAGATTTGGCAGCAATTATATTCTTGTACGCCTGTTTCTTTTCCCTGACAGCAATTTTCACCTCTTATTTCCACCAATCATCACCTTTCATTCTTCCTACCACTCCCTTCCCACATACATTTTCAGCACATTCTACAATCATTCCTTTTAAACACTCCCAAGCATCATTCACATTCTTGTTTCTGATATACTCGTCCCATTCTCTCTGCTTCAACTATAGAGCATCCTCAAGCATGCAACCATACCGCATTCTTACCTCGCTGTCTAGCAACCTTTCCACTTTTACTCTCAACTGCTTACGCGTACCACTCTTCCTTGGTACCCACTTTCTGCCCAGATTCACTTTGGAGAGTACCAAATAGTGGTCTGTTCCACATTCAGCACCCCTCATCACTCGCGTGTCCCACACAATAAAATCAATCCTGCTTTTACAGTCGCTCCTTTGCCAAGTATACATATGTATTCTCTTATGTTTAAACCACGTATTCGACACAAACAATCCTTTTTCCAAGCACACGCTCACCAAGTTTTCACCATTATCATTCACTCGGGGGTCACCAAAAGGCCCAACCACTCTCTCAGATGCATCCCGCCTCACACCAACCCACCCATTCATGTCACCGAGTAAAATTATTCTCTCACCAGGATCACATTCATTCAAAACCTCTCTCAGTTTTTCCCAAAACTCATCTTTCACACTGTCACTCTTTCCATCCACTGGTGCATAGCACGCCACAATCACAACTCTCCTTATACCTACTTTCATGCGAACCCAGAGCAATCTAAGGGATACTAACTCGTTCTTCCTTACTAGCAACTTAGCTCTCTCAGTAAGAATGAGTCCTACACCTTGACTGCCGTGTACATTATCTTCAACTCCTGACCACAATGCCAGACTACCGCCATCTAATGTAACAGCATCCCGCCCCTTACGCTTAGTTTCACATACACACAAAACATCCATTCGTCTCAATTTCATTTTATTCGGCAAATCATGCTCCTTTCCATATACTTCTCTCACATTCCAAGGTCCGATAGTCCAGTTCTTATCGCTAAGTCCGTATCTTGATGGGCCAACCTTATTATTATTGTAATCGTCCAGCAGCTTCTATCAACAATTAGTCTTCTTTTATTTCTATTATTATTATTTCTATTCTAGTATTATAGTCTACTTTTTGTCTTCACTTATAGTATTAAGTATGAGTTATTGTTTTCCTATGTAGGGTTATTTATAGTCTACTGTATTGTCGTGATATGTATTTGATTTTACGTTGGTGACTGGGTAGAGATAGAAATTGAAACTGAATGCATAAGAATGCCTCATTTCCCGAACTTGGAAGAGGGGACTTTGCTAACGCCCGCGGTGAGATACCGTAGTTACCGGTAGAAAATAAATGGATGGATGCAACAGGTATTCCGAATAAAATTAACCGCACCAAATTTACTCTGGTGCCCATTAATTGGATGTGAGTTCCATCAATGCAGCCGAGTAACTGCAATGCTTTGTACTGTACTATTTCATCGATCATCAGTGACACATGTACGGGAATCAGTCTAGCAATGCAGGTAGACCCTATTAATAACTGTTGAGATTATGGGCATGCTTTTGCTGCTGCGAATTCCCAGCCACCAAATTAAAGTTATGTGCGAGTTTTATTATAAAACGTGACATGTATTCAAATTAGTCATTAAGTGTAGTATACTTCATTGTCATCATTCCAGTTGGTATTATTTCAGCAATTGCAGAGTAAACGCATGAAATTTTGAGGGTTGGAATAGTGCCCGGAAGTGAACTTCTCATATATTTAACAGGAATAATAATGAATAAATAGTTGAATTAACGGTAGCACCGGCAAACCTTTGGTGTTTATATTATCCAAGACCCCGACAAAAAACTCCTGTATTTCGATGATGACAATTTATGGAAATCCATACCCTTTGGGCCAAACCAGTATTGGCCTAACTCAATTATGATTGCGTTTTCATTACGCCCAATGATTTCCTCCTCACATTGACTTTCCACGGGATTCTCATTATTCCTTACATACCTTCGGGAGTGATTAATTACTGGTATTTCCGGTAACTTAAGCGAATCCAACACCTTCGAGAAATCTGTCCATTCCTCTAGCTTTTCAATCCCGTCAATGTCAATCTTTAATGTCAGTCGATTTTTGCCACGTTGTATAATACAAATGTTGTATAACTTTTGTACAAAGCCCTGATGATGCGTAAATAAATCCACGAAACGTTGGTTGAAAGAGGTGAGTGCATTTATTTATAATATTAAGACCAACCCTTCATAATAGCAGCTTGTATGTCAATGTCAATGGCGGTCATATTTTCTTTTCACTCTACGGGCTAAAGTGAGCTTGCATCCCTCACTTGACTGTAAAGTGACACTTTAGCACCATTTCGTCTAAAGTGAGGTCTATGTAATTCGGAAAGGCCACTTTAGCCCATCTAAAGTATACTTTAGCTTAAAGTTACAACTTTGACTCGGACCCTTACGTGGCAATTGACTCGTAAAGCACATCATCTCGTAAAGCACATTTCAGGGGGAGGAAAAACTAAATTGACGACCACCCTCAAGAAAAATTTGACCGTGCAACACAATACATTAAAAGCTCTATTTGAGTAATTCTATCCACCGACATCAAAGTTCACTCCCTCCGGTGTCATCCTCTACTGATGTTCCACCCGCGGGCCCTTTAACGAGCAATTCTACTTCGTCATCCATCACATTTCAGGGCAGTGAATTTTTCAATTTTTTTTTCTTGTAAGAGCCTAAGCCCCAAAACATACCTAAATATATACGGTTGAGTTATAAGCTGCGCCAACCGACACTGGGTGAAGTTTATGATAGAACAAATAAATTCAACTCAAGTGATCCCCGAACGGTGAAGATCAATAAATTGATTTTAGAGATGGTCTGCCTAGACCCTCAACCCTTTAGTGTTGTCGAAAACGAGGGCTTTAGGAACCGTATTAATCATCTCAAACCAAGGTACACAATGCCTTCCAGAAAAATCCTCGGTAACAAGTACCTTAATGAGATGTACAGCTGTCTCCAAAATGGTTAGGGAAGACCTGGCTGAAGTCCAGTACGCAATGACTACAGATATGTGGACTTCAATCTGTGCTAACGATCACATGGCCTTGACCTGTCACTTCTTCAAAGAATCTGGAAAATCTTGGAATGGTTTCACAAATGTTTGAAAGTTACTACTTTTCCAGAAATAAGTCATACCGCCAAGAACATATTGAATTTCATTAGAGAGACGATAAGTGAGTGGGGACTCTCGGACAAAGTCGTTGTGATGCTGAGAGAAGGAGGCACAGACATCACTGCAGCTTTGAGGAATTCTGAGTTTTAAGACATTAACTGTACTGCACATTTGCTTCAGAACTTAATTAAAGATGGCTTCTTAGATAGTACTAACATCAGAAACATCGTTTCTATATGTAAGGAGTTTGTTGGCTGTTATATCGGTGTTATATAAACTTTCAAAGTTATATCGATGTCATTAGAAACAACTCGGTCGGCGTGAACACAGACTAATACAGGATGAGTCTACATGCTGGAACTGCACTCTGCACGTGTTGAGAAGATAAGTTGAGCAGAAGAGTGCAATTATTTTGATTCCTGGTACTCCTGAGGTTTATGAGTTCCGGTTCATGAGTTTGGCCCTCCTTATATAGGACCTATTTCCCACCATTTTTTGGTGCTGCTCCCTTATTGGTCCTTTTCAGGATTCTCCTCCATGTATCGTCCAGGTAATATTCTCTGTCCCTGTTGAAGTTGTCCGTCCGTGCTAACTCGATGGATTCTCTAATTAGCCTAGGATAATATCTGCTCTCTCTCACTATTACTTTGGCCTCGTTAAATTTTATGTCATGTCCCAGGGTCCAGGCGTGCTCCGATACGGCTGACAGGTGAAATTTTCCATTTTTCGTTGCTCTTCGGTGTTCTTGCAATCGTACCTTTAATGACCGGCAAGTCTCACCGATTTATCATTTCCCACAGGAACGAGGGACCTGGTAAACTCCTTCATGTAGATCCTGTTGGATACTGTCTTTAGCCGAGGGTAAAATGTTACCAATTTTTGTGGCGCAGTTGAACCTAATGGAGACGCCGTGCTTTTTTAATGCTCTGGCGATCCTTTCGTGGTTCCCGCAATGAATGGAACGGTGGTCCAGGCTTTCTCGTCTTCATTTTCATTGGACTTTGGTTTGGTCTCTCTCAGCTTCGAGGCCGTTTTCAGGGCCATCGTCTGGTAGCCGTTCTTTCTCAGTGCCGTCATAAGGTATGATCCTGGCTAAGTTGCGCGCCAATTTCCTACCCTGGTACGACAAAGACTGATTTCTCGAGCAAGCCGAGCTCTTGCGTAGGTTATAAAGTAGCCTCAAGGAGCCAAATTCTGGATTATATTACATTTTCCGGGGACAAAAGCCTTGAAATGGTCGTCCAAGACGAAACGAACTGTTTTGGCGCTGATTTTTCTTCGAAATTCTTCTCGGAAGACAGCTTTTGTCAATCAATTTCTCCTTTCTTTCTTTGGGACATATATGAAAACCGTATCTGGCTCTACCGTCTATGTATTATCGGACAGTAGAACAATACACCATTAGATCCTATTTGTCTAATAATCCGTTTCGTCCGTGGAGAACGACTCGAAGCGTCCTCTTACCCACTGCACCTCCACAATGGTTAACTTAAGCTGATCCGTGACGTAACAACGTGTTTTCGCGGCGTAACTTCTAGCTGGAGTTGAAAAAGTGAGCGTTAAAAATTATGCATCTCTCTTTGACTTTTTCATCCGAGGACCTACCAATTATACGTTTAACAAAACCTAGTTTCTTTAATGCTGTGCCACATATGTTTTGTATGTGTAATCCCCACGATATAACAGAAATTAGTAGGACACAGAAGTTACATCTAAATCTACATAATACCCCGCGAGCCGCCGCATGGGCGTGTGGCGGGGGTTGTTAGGTCACCAGCCGTGTAAAGGTGTAAGTTTTTTGGAGAAATGAAATGGTGACATGTATTATAGGAGTGTATTTAGTGGAGCTCAATTTTTATTGTGATCGCTTATTGTTCGCGGAAAGAACGAGTTCTTGTACGTATCTGTTCGGCAGTGTATCTCTCTTATTTTGTCGCATCTGTCAGACCTAGAGATGTAGTGAGGAGTCATGATAATATTCTCTGTGTCGCCCTGAAAAATATCAGTTCTGAATTCCTCAATCAACCTAAGCCTAGCGTGCAGCCTCCGAGTCTCTAGGGGCTCCCCTGAATTAAATATCTAGGGGCTCCCACCTTAATCCCTCTAAAAGTTGTGAGACACCATGTACGCTCGTAGCAGTTGTTAACGAAGCGCGCTGTTTTCCATTGCATTTTATTAATTTTTCTGGTTAGATCTATTTGACCAGGGTCCCAAATGCTCGCGGCGTATTCGAGGTGTGGCCTAACCAGAGAGAAGTAGCATCTCTCTCTGACTTTTTCATCCGAGGACCTTCCTATTATACGTTTAACAAAACCTAGTTTCTTTGATGCTGCGCCACATGTTTTGTATGCGTAATCCCCACGACGTATCAGATGCTAAGGTAAGTTAGTAGTAGTTAGTAGAAGAGGTTAGAACAGGAGTAAATCTCCCTGAAGCCACATTAAGGGGTGCATTTGGGTCGAAGAGAGGTTGGAAACCGCTGCTGGGATGCAGCCCACGTGACCGTGAGGGAGGCGTGCCCACTTCCCGCCCCATCTGAGGAGGCAAGAGGTAGGTAGTAGTAGCCGCGAGCGCGAAGGAACGCCTCGCTGTCCGTCCGTCCGTGTGTGTCATATCGATTCCTCTCCTCTCCTTTGTTCCTTCCCTCTCTCTGGAATGGGATGGGAATCGAGGTCGCGGCGCGCGGGAGGGGAAAGTGGGTCGCGAGGCGTCGTCGACGCGGTGGCGGCAGCAGCCAGTGGCGGCCAAGGGCGCCCCCATTCGGAGACTCGATCTCTCGCCGTCCCACTGCTCCCCGCCATTCCGACGCTGCTTTTGGTCTTTCATTGCAGGTTGCGGTGCTAGTACCTACCGTCCCACAATTGTGCTGGCTCCTCTCCCGATATTTCGACCCGTTCGATGAGCGGTATGTTGCTGTTTGCGGCGAATGAATGTGGCGAAGGAGTGAACGGGATGCAAAGTAGGAGGGGAGGTTGAGAGGTCAGAACACTCGAGCGAAGAATGAGGAGATATTCACTTTGTTCCAGTGGGCTATAAGAATTCATTTTCTCCGAAACAGCCTTATATTTTTCGTTGAAAATCCATTAGTTTGACGTTCCCTTCCCTCGGAGGGTGCCAGGCTATCGAGAGGGTCCTCTATCAGTATCATGAAGTTTATTTGCCGACCATGGTGTCCTGGGGTATCTTAAACTTTTAGGGGAAGGTTGAAAATGTGTAATTAATTTGTATCGTATATGCTCACGTGTAGCTCGATTGTTTAAGACCAAAATTTCGGAAAAAAAGTTAGCGCGTCAGACTTTACTCGAGTATTCATCCACTTCGGAGGTAAAATTTCGTAACTTTTTGATTCTAATCGGTAAATAAATTTAGTAAGAATAGTGAGATCAATCCACAGTAATAATTGAAACAACTGGACATTCAGAGATCATGGCCATTCATTTGCTTCATGATTGTTGGCTTCGAGTGGATGAAAAAAATCTGCCGTGGCGACAGTCTTGGCTTTTGCGGGCCTAGCAAAACGAGGTTGAAATGTAAACAAGACATGCGAAATAGTCAGCTTTTGTCTGTAACGATTGGGGGATTAAATTATGCGCGGATTCCTACTGAACGTGGGTAAACACGGTATATAATTTTGAAGGGCCTTCTGCTTGTGTTTTAGTGCGTTGTTTATTTTGTAGCACAACGGAACAGTCGCTTTCCATTCGCTTTTTACCCTGCGCATTATACAGTGCTTTTAAAAACTGATCGGGAGCATTATTAATGCTTGGTGGAATTTCAACGAGAAGAAAATAACGTCGAAATTAGCATCCGTGATTGATTTTTCCTTCCTTTATTCATTTTGACTCTCTTTAAAGTCGTCAAACAAGGGTAAAGTTTTTGATTACTTGGGAGAAAAGTGCGTAGTTAAAACCAATTCACCAAATATTTGCGAAGTTACAGCTGTAGCTCTCTAGTAAACCCGCTGAATACGAACTGTGGGTACGTTACCGTACGTTTCGTCAGCTCTAATCACTTCGTTCACTGTAGTTCGTGGGCGCTGAAGTGCGCCGATGTGTTCTCATCGATTCTAAATATGTACCTTGAATGGAACACCGTCTTGTATATACATATACTCACGTGCACACCTATGCCATAAATATGTCCTCGGCACTAAATAGAGAGAGGGTGGTAGTGGAGGGTGGTGGGGGAATTGGTGTCCCCTCCGTCTTTCCCCCACCCTCGGTGAAGTATCGATTCTCACGATTAAGCCAGGAGGGCGGCGGCGGCGCATACCTTACGTTTAACGTGCGATCTATCTCAGATCGGTCTGGAGAGGTCAGTTGGCTTCGGTCAGCTTAACGCCCTCGCTAGATCGGTCTAGATATAGAGGTGTACCAGCTCATCTAAGATCTATCCGATAGGACACGCACACTCGGTGGGATCGGTGTGTCAGCTTATTGGAGCGTGCTGTCCAGGTAGATTGCGTCCTCCGATTCTACTTCGATGTGGGAGAATATATGGCAGTTGCTACCTCCATCGTATTATTTACGGTGGATTTTAATGACACAATTTCTTTTTTGTGCATATTTTCTTCAGCCAAAGACGGTTAACCTGAAGAATATTACGTAAATACGTCGAATGGCTTATGTAACTTTCTTCATGATCCCTAGGTCGATATGTAAGTATCTATCGTGGATCGATTGCGGATTCTATACCGGTAAACGTTTGCTGAGTTGGTTTGTGTATTAGATTTTATTCCTGGCTGTACTCAAGAGTTGAAGTCTACGGAAGTGAAAATTGTAGCGATATCTCGAGGTTTAATGCAATGTAAAGGTTTTAGGGCATCCTCCTGCTTAAACGTCACTTCCAGCTCATTTGTGAGTAACAATATCGGAACTAAAGAATTAATGTAGCGATTTGGAATATTGGCTCATTTCGGCGGTCAGTGTGTTGGTACACCACTTTTCTCTTGTTCCACTGGACTTCGTGCTGTTCATAGCTGTATTTAAATATAATTCAAGTATACCTTTATAATTAAGTTTTAGAATTATTTAATTTTTCATAATTCAAGACAAAGAACATTTACCGATCTTAATGATCGGTAACAACAAAAATATCGCATTTGACATAATTCATGGTAGGTAGAGCGATCTGAGATCGTTCTGTGAACGTGTTGAGTGGTTTATTCTATTGAGAGTAGGTGGGGGGCGAGGTGTAAGGGGAGGCAGTGCTCTGCGAGTGGCCCACTTCTGCCAATCGAGGGCGCGCATTCCCCTCCTCTCTCCCCCTCTCACACCGATCCCTCCCACCTGCCACATCTTCCTTCCCGCTGCAGGAGGAGGAGGTGGCGCCCCCCGTTGGCCCGCGAGTAGATCATCCTCATGCCTAGACCACCGTCGGACGGAGAGTGGAAGTTTGGTAGTAAATGGAGGTTGAAGAAGGAAGTCGATGACGCCTTGATGGGCCAAAGTGAAGCCTTTTTTGCAAAAAACGATCCACCTAACGTGGTTTATTGCGCACAATCTGCCCTTAAATGTGGTGAATAATGTGGCGTATTCTTACGAAATGTATCCATCTTGCATTTTTTTTACGGCTTATTAAATGCACAACCTACCCTCAATGCCCTCTCTCACTCTCTCCCTCTTTCTCGCTCATGTGCTCAAGAGTGCGTACCAGTGTCCATCCAAGATAATGGTGCAGTTAAAGTATGCTAATTTTGCTCGGGAAGAAATGAAATGTAAACAATTTTTCACGGTAGTACACTGAGAAAAAACTCTGGCTGTAAAGCTATAATTCTAGCTGTACAGCCATAATATCTAGTAGTATATGGGACAGCTAGACGTATAGCTATACAGCGAGAAATTTCCAGCAGAGCCATCTATCCGTCTAAATAGATATTTCTAGGAAGACGGCAATACGGTATAGCTCTCCAGCCAGATGGAGTAGCTAACCGATTGCTTCGCATGTAACACCAGCTAGGCAGATTCGCCACTCAGCTAGAATTATTGCCGATAATCTTAAATTTCTAGCTGGTCTACGGTACATTACGAATATGTATATATTTATATATAAAATACTTCTTCAGAAAAAATAACTTTCCTGTGCATCACAAAAATGGAAGTAGTATATGCGGTGTGGAATAAATCTGAAATCATTACACTTGGCTGCATACTGGATAATTTTGAACAAGTTTAATCACATGAAATGAAAAATATCTCAATACTGGAATGAAAAATATTTTACCTAATGCATGCTACCAACTTATTCAATACGTTTTGCTTAAAGTTTTCTTCCGTGGAAGAGTTCTAGTAGGAAATAATAACAAACATTTCGCAGTTGATACTTACCGTCAAACTTAGACACGTACGGCCGTATCCATAGATTTCAGCAACAAGGTGCTAGTAGGCGACTAACTTAGTCAGCTACTAAGAGATCTTACTCGCATACGAAAAAATAGTATTCTTAGAGCCTTTCCAGTGAGCTACAAACCTAGTATGATACTATCGCATCGGAGTACATAATTGTAGGTAGCGACTGCCCTAGAAACAATGAAGCTGAATGTATAGAAAAATCGGGAATACGTGCTTGTTATAAACTTTATTTTTGCCACACGTAGTAATACACCACAAACTTGCACAGATCGTTCATAAAATCATTTTGACACACTGCAGCTTCACCACATCAAAGTTTAACGCACTCCATCCACTCGCTCCAAATTAAGGTATCAGTTATATTCAAACAATCACAGTATTTTCTTGAGGTTTTCACCGTTCCGTCAATATAAAAACACTCAAAATGGA
This sequence comes from Ceriagrion tenellum, assembly GCA_963169105.1. Lineage (NCBI taxonomy): Eukaryota > Metazoa > Arthropoda > Insecta > Odonata > Coenagrionidae > Ceriagrion > Ceriagrion tenellum. The sequence goes on from OY720632.1 coordinate 199,525,349, forward strand.
AAATGTTTGCCTTTAGTTAATGTATAATAACTGCCATTTACACAGAAAATGTGACAATACTCATATTCACAAACTAACCATCATTTTGTAAACGAAAAACGAACATGCACACGGTACAGCGAACATTGTCACTATTTAATCTGAAAACCTATTCGTTCCTTCATGAATCCTTTCTGAGCATTACATAAAACGAAACTGATTTGACTTATCCACTTACAAGATAAAACATAAAATATGTTGCGATAAACTGTTGAAGCACTGTAAGAAAAATTTTTTCAGTGTGAACCATAACAACGTTCTACAACCAAAACAAAAACGAAACGAAATAGAATTACGGCAGAATGTAAACAGATCAGCGCTTTGATGTAAACGTATTCGCAATTACTATCATTACCTGAGCGAAATCATTACAATTCAATACAATAACAATTGTACGTCTTTATATCAATGTAAGACATATTTCTACGACAACAAACAGTACTGTACTCGAGTTTATTACTCTGAAGCACGTCACTTGATGCAGTAGTCACGAAAACCAATATGCACTAGTAAATTGTTTACGAGGCTTCTTCCTCGACACAATCTTTAAAATGGGCTCTTATCTCGTAGAGTAATCATCTAAAAACACAAATGAAGAGCACTTAGGTCCGATAAATTTAAAAATGCAATCGTTACCCTCAAAAACAGTCAATACACACACAGAGATTTATGCACTTGATAATGCTGTGAGACATAGCACTGATAAAACAAGATGAAGAAGAGGTGATAAACACTTTACGACGCTTGAAACCACACTAATCAGCTCACTAACTCTTCCTTTTTCGTTGAATAAAACACTCATGAAGCACTACGGAGTACCACAACACACTGACAAAGACTAAGAGCAAATAATTCAAATGCTTAGTTTGATCCGGCGACAGTACTACACATTGCATCCGCCAAACTTGAGAAAAGCAATACCACCAGTATCTTTGGTAATTTCGCCTAAAATCTCTGTTATGGCTTCAAGTTATCACCCGAAGTGAACCACCCGAGGTTGACCTCGTGGTTCATTCTGCACTAGAAAGAAACAATGGCGGAATGAGACAACCATAGGTCCGCTAAGAAGCGACGGAGCCGAGTCACGTGACTCAAGTTGGCCTCCGGATGAGCCTACCAACCACTTCATGCAGCTAAACACCGTGTGCTGTAAATCTACAGGTACCCAGCTAAATGCGACTGACTGTACAGTATCTTACATAGCTCCACAGCTAGAAAATCTGCTGATTCAGCAAAACTAAAGCACCAATCCGTTTTAGCAGTAGAGCGTATGCACTTTTTTTTCAGTGTATGATTTAAATTGAGGCCACCATCATGGATTCTCTTGTATCATGATTTCTTTCACGTTACGACATTGGTCGTGATAACTGATTGCCTGTATTTGTAACTGGCAACTGCGCCATTGCCTCGGATGAACTTAATTTCCTGTCTCGCATCGACCGCTTCGGTGCACCACCGACTTGCCTCGGTCCTTCCGTTTCAATTAAGCGCATAGATGCAGTTGACGCGGGAGCGAGGCGAATCCATATCCTTTGGGTTAATTTTGTAATTCCTCATAAGTGAGTGTGTCGTCATAAAATGTGGAAAAAGACGCCTTTTTTCGTAGTTCATTTCCACTTTGCAGGCGCCCATCTTCGGACCTCTTGCGTTGATCTGCCGGTCTTTTCCAAGAGTCACCGGCTCTCTCCCTTAGCTTACTGGCTCTTTTGACTTTTGATTCGTATCTTCCGTCCCTGGAATCCGGTAATTGACTCCGCTCTTCATTAGTTCCATCTCAACTGCCGTAAGCTGTGTAAAATGGAGCCACTATCGTTTCCACTTTATGCGAGAGGAGCAAAATCCGCGAAAGCACAGAATTAGGCATGTGTAAACAGAAATGATATGAGACTTTTCGTTACATAATTGCCTTGATAGATGGGTCACGGGTAGATTTTTTTTTTGTATAAAATGTCCCATAATTCGTGTTTATTTTCTTATTATTCTGATAACGCAAGAAAATTCGTTAAGTTATTAATACCGTTATAATAGACTATTACTTGAGGGCTATACGTTCCTGGCTACTGTTTCCCGTGATTTAATCGAATACAGTGTAGAGGCATTTTATCTCGCAAAGAAATTGAATATCGGTCAAATGTCTGTTATTCCTTTAGTGTTTGTGAATGTATTGTTTTTCTTCGCCAGATTATGCGAATTACTCCAAAACAAGAAAACCTCGTGCCTTACGATTTGGCCCACCATGTTATTCTTCTTTCGAAACATTGTCTAACTGCATGCAAAGTGATATAGGCCAACAACATCATGAACTACAGGATGACATAATTGTAAAGGGCACGAAAGGAATGCGTTAATTTTCGCATGAGACTCAACTCGCACGAGATTGATAGTAGTTGTAATATAGCGGAAAAGAGTCAAATTATATGGCGTTACTATCGTTCTGATTGTTCATTTGACAATTAGGTTACCATGGTAACAGTAACAAATTGGAGTAACAACCATTCAATTTTCACTTCATTTTCCCGCTTCTTTACAACTGCTATAACTCTCGTGGGGGTCAAATCTCTAACTTAATTTCGTAATTATCGGTGCTGTACTTCGGCACATCTTTCTAGTCTATGAAGCACGCATGTCTAAGGGCTCCACCAACGTAGAAGAAAAAGCCCACTGAGGGTTGATTTAGAGCGATACGCTAGTTTACAGTTAACTTATTTCTCTTACGTGTTGAACCTCAAACTCTCACTCTTTCCTCTTTGTAGTGCTTTTAAATATCTTAAATATTTATTGAAGTTCTCCCGGGCTTCACAGTAGGTTATACAGTGTTTAACTGCCAACGTTTCTGTGGCGGAGTCCGCCAGTGTCGTCAGGGCGCAAACTGACATTTTTTAAATATCTGTAAATTAATTTTTCGGTGTTTACTAAACTTTGCTGTTCACGCCGATTGTTGTTTTCTTTCTCTTTCCTTAAGTAAGTTGAGGATAGGCTTCCAGGCGGAACTCGAGGAAAAACCGGTATCACAGAAACGTTGTCAGTTAAACTCTGTATAACCTGGTATGAAGCCCGAGAGAACTTCATTAATACGATTCGCCCGGAAAATTTGAAATCTTATATCTTCATATTTTCTTAGCCACATATTTTTAACCGCTCTCCCAGCGGAGAAAAAGTCTAAATGTGAATCATTTTGAGCATGAAGGTATTTTTGTCAGCCTCTAGTGAGGAAAGAGTTAGTTCCACACGTTTAGGAATAACTGATATTACTATTCTACTTTATTGCTTAAAGTGCTAAAACACTCAGATTTGAGACTTCCCCTTTTTGTGTAGTTTTCTGGAGTTCAAAAAGAATTTTTTGAAGGAAAAATATTGATTTCATATTTATTCCAACTACGAAGAAGTGTAAATTGAAAAAATAAAAATTAGTTATGTTTTCCATTATGTTTAAAATGGTATGTTTTCAGTTTTTTCCCCTATGTCGTGTCGCTGCAAGCAGCTTTCTATATCAGGGGTTGCCGCCTTTTAGCTGGCTCTTGCCCTGCGTCTTTCATTTCGCCCATGCGCTTAAATATATGCCCCTCTATGTTGTCATTAGTTCTTTCGATATTACGGATGGAGTACACATCACCATTATAAAAAATTCGCATATGCCATGTAGGAAAAATGGTTGTCGCGAGTAAACGAGGAGGGATAATTTTTCTCAATCGTCGCTTTTAGCTACCTGTACTCGTGGATAAACTTATGCAAATTTGGTATTGAAATACATGGTCATGCATCGATTAAACTTTTTATTGGATCATTTTACGTGGAATGACACGTGTGGTTGACACCTAATTCCAATGTATTACTCCACTGTATTCTACTCCACTAATTGTAGTTAAATTAATGAAAAATATGTTTTTTATATAGCCCATGAAATATACCACACTTCATTAGTTCTTCAAATATTATTCAAATGAAAAACCAAAATGATCCGTTTATCGATCGAGAGTGGCTGCTTGGGCTGGTATCTTGACGCTAAAGCCGAGAATTCGAGCGTAAGCGAGCAACATTCTATCGTGAAGTCACAAAATCGCGATCGGCAGTTTTTCGGACTATTACTCACTATCTAGCGGGAATGACTTACGCTGGACTCTGAAATTATAAAATGGATTCCCTAGAGTCATACCTATACTGTGGGTGGAGTTAACATAAAATCTTCAGATGCTGTAAAATATCTTGGAATTACTTTAACTTCTGATATATCGTGGGGAATACACATACAAAGCATATTTGGCACAAAATCAAGGAAACTAGGTTTTATTAAACGTATAATAGGAAGGTCCTCGGATGAAAAAGTCAAAGAGAGATGCTACTTCTCTCTGGTTAGGCCACACCTCGAATACGCCGCGAGCATTTGGGACCCTGGTCAAATAGATCTAACCAGAAAATTTAATAAAATGCAAAGGAAAACAGCGCGCTTCGTTAACAACTGCTACGAGCGTACATAGTGTCTCACAACTTTTAGAGGGATTAAGGTGGGAGCCCCTAGATATTTAATTCAGGGGAGCCCCTAGAGACTCGGAGGCTGCACGCTAGGCTTAGGTTGATTGAGGAATTCAGAACTGATATTTTTCAGGGCGACACAGAGAATATTATCATGACTCCTCACTACATCTCTAGGTCTGACAGATGCGACAAAATAAGAGAGATACACTGCCGAACAGATACGTACAAGAACTCGTTCTTTCCGCGAACAATAAGCGATCACAATAAAAATTGAGCTCCACTAAATACGCTCCTATATTACACGTCACCATTTCGTCTTCCAAAAACTTACGTCTTTACACGGCTGGTGACCTAACATCCCCTGCCACGGCGGCTCGCTGGGTATTATGTAGATGTAGTCCACGATTGCTTCAGCCGTCAGATTCGACAACAGTTCTCCACGTGCGGGCTTAAGATCGTTTTATTGTGTTGCTGCCCTCTGCGAAGCCAATTAGCGGCGAGGTACACTGCGAAAGCTGCGTTGCAGTCGGAGTTGTCCATCTTTTGACTCATGGCACAGCCTGCATTGCCGGAGCTGCAGCCGGGAGGGTTAGCCTCTGCCTGTTATTTGTTGATCACTCCTTTCCTTTGTTGGAAATATGGGTCATATTTGGGTCACCAAGTAAATTTTGACGGATGCGCAGTCGGAAGTTCTCAATGGCAGAGACAATTATTGAACAAGTTGGGTATGATCCTCATTTGTACGGTATCAAGGAAGCGAAGGATAAGAGATCCACTTCTTCTCTCGGCGTTTTCTTAGTCTTCTTAATGAGAAGTATACTTCTTTCTTACATGTCCGTAAACCCGTCCATGATAATCTTCTGATCCATCCGCAGGTCTGTGGAGACACCCCCTTCACGTCGTCAATTTTAATCTGTACGGTGAATCCGGGGGAAGAAGAAGAGAAACACTACAAAAACATTCGGAGAGATGAGAGAGGAATATTTTCGTTTTGTTTTTCTGTGAGAAATTGTCTTACTGTATCGGAAAATGATTCATAGATTAGACGGACAAAATACCTTTTCGCTCAGTTACTCGCTCATTCTCCTTTGGATTGATACATGTTTATACCAATGGCTTAGCTAAAGTAAATATGATGTAAAAGTTGCATAACTAATGTAATGTTGCCGTATGCAGGCGTTAAATTATTTCATTAATTAAAAGTTACCCAATGGCTGTTCAATAGGTGTGATCGTAAAAAACTTTTTTCTAGTCTCAATGACCTTGCGGTCATAAAAGTTGTCCATGGGGCTCAATGTAGTGCAGGAATTTTTGTCAGCTGTTCTAGGGCGCTGCCTAGCGATTAAAGTTTCAGAATTTCTGACCATATTGGTAAAAATTTGACTTGAGCGGAAGATCGTACTTTTCCTGATTTTTTCGTGAGAAACGCTTACATTTTATCAGAATGTAAGTGTTAATGACTTGGCAGTAGCTACAGAAGTGCAGAACTTCCAGATAAGGAGAAAGAATATGAGTGCAATTAAGAATCGGCATCTCGGCATGTACATTTTGGACAAGGCGACTATTTGCTCACGCGATTGCAGTTACCTGCCTGTACTGCGCCAGTCACTGAAAGTAGTCCGAATCCGTCTCAAATGTATGCGTGGTTGGTTGTGTTGAGTGCAATTTAGCCCCTTGAAACCATTTAGCCTGTGAGGTTGGGTTATTCTTCTAAAGATTCATAAAACAAGTGTGCCAGTCAGACCAATGGTCTCTAAGTGTCGCTGCATCAACAAGAAAATTAGACTCCCACCTAAATACTCTATTTAGAGATTTCACCGGTTTCAGGCCAAGATACGGAGTAAGGAATTCAACAGAATTGTGTCGTTAACTTCCCGAAAGAAAGCTTTCGAAACCCAAACATATCCTTGTGTCCTTCGTGAAAAACCTATTCTCCAATATGCCCGATACCGAAGCTGTCAAAAAAACCTATTCTCCAATTTGCCCGATATCGAAGCTGTCAAAGTGGCTGAAAAAGTACTAAAGAGCGCTGGGGCAGAGCCAGCCTTCCTTAACGAATTCGTGGTTCTTCTAAGAGCGTGTGTTGACCAGAATTACTTGTTATTCCACGGTCAATATTTTCAGTACAAAAAGACTGTCTACCAATGGATCCACCTCTGTCGCCACTCCTAGCGGATCTGTATGTGCACAAATTTTACGAGAAGTTAATCAGTGAAGTTCAGTGAACACCAGTGTTATTAGTTGTTGGTGTAGACATGTTGACGATTTGTTTTCTTTGTAGACAGGTTCTGTGTGAGAATTAGACTTATTTTAGAGCAAGTCAAATACCCATGCTGTAAATGTAAAATGGATCTACGAAGGTTCTGCGTCGGGACAAATATTTCTCGGGTTAAATTAATGTGAAGTATTACTATAAATAACAAAGTGTATGTGACAGACTAAGGTCTGTTCTTTGAAATGATATCTATAGCTTTTCATTTCATAAAGCTTCTGTAACCTTATTTTGGAAATTTTCAGTGAAAATTGAATTCGGGCTTTTTTGCATATTTTGTTCAACTTTCAGCCCTTGCGTACTGATTATGCTCTAGAACTATGAAAAATGACGCCAAATATCAACTCCCAGTCTGAAAAACTCCATTTTTGGAATTTTGGCCTACTTTTTCGACTTCTGCCCTCTGCACTGGCGCAAGCTGAACAACTACGGACATCTTTCCCGAACAATTGCCTACTTTTTCCGAAGTACGGATTCAAATTTGCTTACCATATTAAGTATAGCTTAAGGGTAATCTTACTAATATATGAAAATCTAGTGGTGTCTGTCTGCCTGTTACTCAATCACTCATAAACCACTGAATCGATTAGAACAAAATTTGGCAGGAAGATACATGCTATATCTGGTTCACGCATAGGCTATAGAACAAGGGCCTTGGGGCCCTAGAAGGCCCTTTTATGGGCCCTTGAGTGGGCCCTTTTATCGCCAAACATTGGCCCTGGAAGATAATTCTAGCCTGTATTAGAAACACGTAAAATACACCTATACTGAATGTACAGCAGTCATGGGATCGTAAGTCACGCTGGGGCCCCAGAGGGCCCAATGTTCCAAAAGAATGCTTTCTTAAAAGCCTCATAAGTATTGAATGCGTGAACCAATTTAAGTGAAATTTTAACGCATGGGATCAGTAAAGCTTTTTTTAAGGAAATTGGGACTATAAGGAAGGCCCCTGGGCCCCAAGGGCAGCGTATTGGGCCGTCTGGTGTCTTATGTGTTTGAAAAACTCGTCTAAACATTTTGGTTCAAGTGCAGAGGTTTCTCTTTTTGCATATTTTAATTAGTTCTACTAAAGATAGAAGGCTATAGTATAGTTTCGCCATTAGATGAATAAAAGATTGCAGTTTCTTATTTTATCATTCAATTTTCTTATACGAATAAAATTTTCCTAGAAATTCCGTTTTTCATGTCAAAATTATGAAATTTACGTATGTCAACAGTAGGATATTTCCTTGGTAACCTTGGAATTAGCATTAGCTTTAGAAGGGAAATGGGGCCTTTACAATGGCAGCTGGCTTTTATATTTAGAGATATGTATTACAGTGGAAATCTAGGCCGTATACTGAAATGTTGCTGATTACGATATTTTCAGGGTTAATTTTGCCTAAAATTAGCAAAATTCATTTCAAGTGGACTAGTTTAAGTTGGACCCATGTAAAGCAGGAGAATGCCACGATGTTATATTAATGAGGAAAGCCTCTGGAATGCAAATGACATGTTGTTTAGTTTCCATATGTTACTGCAAAAGAATGTCGAAACTCGGTAAACATAATGTAATGCGGTTTTCATCTGCTGCATTAAAAATATAACTAAAATTAAGCTGAGTAAAACCGGAGAATGCCACGATGTTATATTAATGCGGAAAGCCTCTGGAATTCAAATGGCCTGTAGTTTAATTTCTATATGTTACTGCAAAAGAATGTCGAAACTATATAAGCATAACATAATGCTTTTTTCATCTGCAGAATTAAAAAATAATACTAAAATTATAGCTGATTTGCTTGGAAAAAAATAAACCTCATGAGCGACTCGAACATACAACCTCTATGCTCTGTCTTTCTTTCATCCCCCGTTGAATTTCAACGGGCACCATTGCTAGTACTAAATAAAACGAAGGCTAATAGACAATTAATAAATAAGTGGTGTATATATAATTAAATGTGGTGATGGTGAGGCCATGCGAGTAGGACAGAATTGGTCAAACTGAGAGGTGAAGAGCACGAGAGCCATTTGCGGGATGGCTGAATTGACAAATCCAGTTTCGCAAATACCTTTGAGAATGTGATCATAGTAGTGACTTTGTCCACGACATTCTTCTCCTGGAGAAAGAAGGACGGACGGTTACCGCGGTTTCTACGACGGAACTACCGATATCGTGACCACGGCACGGAGCCTTCCGTAAGCGATTCGGTAAACCATTCGGATTTGTTACCGTGGTCTTGCCTAGGTTAGGGTGAACAGGAAAAATCGATTTTTCGCGGGGAAACTTGGCCCACTGAAAAAATTTGTCAAAGTAGCTCAGAATACGGCCAGACAAATTTGGAACTCCTTGGACAACCCTAGACCCTCGCGCCGTTGCCATTTATGGGGAGGGTGGTTTAAAGTTAAAAAAAATGCATGATTTTACAGTGGTTCCTCATGGATGTGGACGAGTTACGACCCTTTAGGGCAAAAAATTCGTCCGTTTGGGCGTATCTACGACCTTTAAGCCACACATCACATATTTTGAGTGCGTTGCTGCGCGTGCATAGGAAACCTCGCTGCAGCGTCGTGGCGCGACGAGCATCAGCAAATTCGTCCTCAGCTCAAATGGATAGTTTAAGTGTAAATGTGTCATTGTTTGATTGTGTCGAAAGTAAACACATTGTTTACGCCATAAAGGGGACGACGGCGGAGAAAGGATGTGATCGGTTGAGATTCCGCTCGCACCTTTTATACCATTGTTGCCACATATAGAGTACTTAATGCTTTAATGCGTAATGCGATAATTTGAACTTGGAAAATGCCGAATGAAAAGAATGCGCAGAGAGGAAAATTGTCCCTTTTTTGGTCTCTGCGACTTTAAACGAATCGATGTTACCAACTTTCAGAGAAGCGATAACATTTTTTGTTATGTTCGTGATATTTTGAGAGCCGAAAACGCAGGTAGAGAGCCTTCGGTTCATCAAGTTGCTACTCGAGCCGCGAAAAAAGTGTCCGAACTTTGGAGACGCGCATTTATTCCAATCATCCTCAAGTCTGCAGCAGCCCCCGAATAGCCCCGCGAGTTCTTCGCACTGTTCACGAATCGCTTTCGAACGATGATGTAATGAGTTTGATATCTTCCAGTGCCTCCCGCCATTTTCCATGTGTACCTCTACCTAGCATGGTGTTTAAACCAGGTTTTTGTTACTACAAATTTAATTCTTCCACACAACTTAACTTCCTTCTCACCGCGATCATTTCTCATTCCTAATCCATACCCTCCCACTTCATATCCATCTCTCCCTTCCCCCACTACTGAGTTCCAGTCGCCTATTACTACTATGATTTTTTTGTCCGGAAACTCGGGATATCTCCCTTAGCTGTTTATATAACCCACCCACCTCTTTCTCCCCATTGTTGCATGTGGGCATGGACACCTGGACTATTACGACATTTGTTGGGCATTCTTTTTTTTACTACTTGTGTGCTGTCGCTCTGTTCAATATTTACTTCCCTCGACCCCAATTTTGCTTTCAATACGTTGACTCTCATCCCCACCACTATATACTACTCTGTAACTATCACTCCAATAGTCTCCGTTGTTCGTCCATATCTCCTCGCACAGCCCTAAGGCATCCATGTTCCTGGTATCGAACAGTCCGGCGCAACGATTTTGGCGGGGGAACGTTTAGGCGCGAGCCATTATAGCTCAGTCAGTTTGGGCGCAGGGACGTTTCGATCATCACTCGACTAGTGACGATTCTTGTATGGTTTAGGACTAGAGGTAGTATTATAAATGTGTCAAGTAGAATTGTAGTAGTAGTATTAGGGTGATTAGGGTGATTCGACGACTAAGGTCATTCGCACCACGTCAACCAAACATCACCATGTCAAGTTATTTAAAATAAATAATTAAATGGACAAATAAAAGCAACACAACTCACATTAAAATGGGCGTGAGATAAAACACCAAATAATGGTTGGTCACAATCAGTTAAAAAGCCCATACTCTTTTAAAAATAACATTATCCGACAGACACAATCAGGATCGTTTCTCAGGACGTGTCCTAGGTCTCCCCTGATGTTCAGCCGGATGCGCAGAGCACGGTACCTATCACACACCGTCAGAAGGTATCTCACAGTAATGGGAGAGTCGCAATCCTCACAGTTGGGCGGGATCTTCTCTTCGGTGAAGAGGTAAGAGTGAGTGAGGGCACAGTGCCCTATCCTCAACCGTGTGATTGCGACCTCTTCCCTGCGAGTCCTCCCGACTGATGTGGGCCACACTGATACGACCGGCTTTATGATGCACAACTTATTTTCCGTCAGGGAATGCCAGGTTTCCTTCCACTGTCCAAATGCTACGTCTCTCAACGTAGCCTTTAAGTCTTCGTACGGTACCAATACTGACGAAATGTGTTCGTCTTGAAGAGCCTTCTTCGCTGCCGAGTCGACCATCTCGTTACCGGCTATTCCCACGGGTCCAGGTACCCACAGAAAACGGATAACGATTCCCTTTTTAGAATGGGATAAAAGATGATTATGAATCTCCTGGACAAGTGGGTGCATCGGGGAATAATCGGAAATGGCCTGCAGCGCACTCATAGAGTCACTACAGACCATGTATACGCCGCAATTGCCCCTAATACCACCAAGAGCCATCTTTATGGCGAAAAGCTCCGCCGTGTAGGTACTGCACAGCGGGCTTAGCTTCACCCCGATGACTCCATGGTGGGACGAGAACACCGCGCATACGCATGCCCACTCGGATTTAGAACCATCCGTAAACACGGGAGTGAAGTCGGAGTGGCGGCACAGCTCTTGCCTAAAAAGTTGTTGGTTTCCATGGGCGTCGTGGAACCTTTCTGGCCAGTTAGTAGGGTAAAACTACACTTAGGGTAGGGCACTCGCCATGGTGGGTGACTGGAATATCCATGGCCGTACACTTCTGGAAGTCTCACATCTGTTCCTTCCATAAAATTTTTAAAACGGACGCTCAGGGGTCTGGTGGCCCTTGTCCGCCTGTTAAAAATGTTTAAAAACCTGGGATTAAAAATTACGTTGAAACACGGGTGAGTCCTCATGGATAAACTTTTTGCGACGTAGTTAGCCATTAAGATGTTCCTCCGGGTATCCAGCGGGGGCTCTCCGGCATCCGAGTATACGCTTAAAACGGGAGACGTCGTGAACGCTCCGGTCGCCAAACGTAGCCCCGCGTTGTGAACCGTTGCCAGCGGTTTCAGGTAGCTTTTGCGGCCTGAGGAGTAGACGAAACATCCATAGTCCAACTTGGAACGCACCATTGACCTGTAAAATGAAAGCATGGTGGTCCTGTCGGCGCCCCATGTAGTGTGCGATAAAACACGTAAAATATTTAAAACGTTAAAACATTTTTCTTTAAGAATCCGGATGTGTTCCTTCCTATTAAGCTTGGAATGGAACACCATCCCGAGAAAACGAACCGATTCAGTGTATGGTAAAACCCTACCACCGAGACGTAACTCTGGTGGTATATGGTTGCCCCTGAAACGATGAAAATGTACACATTTTGTCTTTTCCGCTGAGAAGCGGAAGCCGTTCTTTTGGGCCCAGCCGTCCAGTTTATTAAGACAAAGTTGTATCTGTCTGGACGCGGTTACTAGTTTGGATGACCGGCAGAGAATAGCCAGGTCATACACAAACAATGATCCCATGTCAGGTCCCGTGATGCAGTCGATAGCGTCATTGATCGCAATAGCGAACAATGTCACAATAAGGACTGATCCTTAAGGCACTCCATTTTCATGCGTATAGGGTTCGGAAAGGTGCTTACCTACTCTGATTCTAAAAACTCGGTCCGATAAAATTTTTAAATAAAAATGGGAAGATTTCCCCTAAAACCCCAGCCATGCTACGTGTTTAAAATCTTCTGACGCCAGACCCTGTCATACGCCTTCTCCAGGTCAAAGAAGACCGCGATGACGTGCTGGCGCAGAAGAAAGGCCTCCTGGATGAAATTGTCGCTCCGAACGAGGTGATCAATGGTTGATCGACCTCGCCGGAAACCACACTGGATATTCGACAGAAGGTTCCGCCGCTCTAACCACCAAACGAGCCGACGGTTTACCATCCTTTCCATTACCTTACACAGACAGCTGGTAAGGGAGATGGGCCTGTAGTTACTCGGGTCCGTTCTGTCCTTTCCCTGTTTAGGGATCGGAACCACCGGAGATTCCCTCCAGGAAGATGGGATACTACCCTCGAACCATAACTGGTTGAGGGTGCTGAGGATCTCCATCAACGCTTCCCCCGAAAGATTTAGAAGGAAGGCGTTGTGGAATCCGTCCAGTCCCGGAGAGGTGTCCTTGGAATCCGCGATGGCTGACCGAAGTTCCCACAGCGAGAACGGGTCGTTATACTCCGCGATTAAGGACGTCTCAGCAAAGCCAAGAGGAGTTCTCTGGAAGCGTTCCTTGATGGCCAAGAACGCTTCCGAGTAACTCCTGTCACTGCTTATACTGGCTAGTGACTCGCCAAAAGCCTCGGCTACGTCGCGAGGGGAGCTCACGATTTGGCCATTAATTCTCAAGCAAGAGACGCCGTACTCCCTGCGGGAGCCCGAGATGCAGATCACCTTATTCCACGCCTGTGCAAGTGGTGTCCTGTGATTAATGCTATTGACGAATTCCATCCAGGAGACCCTTTTTGCCTCCTTCACAACTCGTCGAGCTTTCGCTCGCAGTCGACGGAAGGACGTTACCCGATGACCGTGGGACGCTGCAATTCGCTCCTTTGATCAAGCACCTTGTTAAAACCTCCACATTGTGTGTGGCATCACAATTACAATTGTGTTTTAAATTAAAAGCGTCTCTAAAATTCTGCCAATCCGCTTTACGGACAATCCAATTGCCCTGTCGGATTAAATCAGTGTTAAAACTTCGTTCAGAATTTGTTAAAATGGGGAAGTGATCACTCCCACATAGATCTGTATGAACGGACAGGTTTAGTTTCGTGTAAAGACTGCTTGAACAAATGGCAAGATCGATGGAGGAAAATTCTCCATTAGAACTCTTCAAACGAGTTTTCTCACTGTTATTATGTAAAAGGAGGTTAAAATCTTGGATAAAATTTGATGAAATCCGACCTCTTCTATTGGTCTGCCTCCGAGAGCTACCCCACAAAGGGTCATGAGCATTAAAGTCACCTAAAATCACAAAAGGTTTGGGTAATTGATGGCCAAGATCCACGAGGTTGCGTTCAGTGACTGGTGCGCACTCTGGTAAATAAACGTTACACAACGTTATGGGCTCCGGTGCGTGCACAGTTACCGCCACTGCCTGAAATGGTGAATTCAGTTGTACCCGAGAGGTGTAAAGGGCCTCTCGGATAGCAACGGCCACGCCGCCCTGGGCTCGCGGGCCGCTGGTGTCGTCATATCTAAAAACATTAAAATTTCTTAAAATACCCATGTCCGTGATTTTAAAATGCGTCTCTTGGAGACAAATACAAAACGGTTTAAAATCTGGGATTAAAATGTTTAACTCTTCCTTGTGACGATAAAAACCATTACAGTTCCACTGTTAAATAAAATTCATTAGAATACGTTAAAAAGTGAGAACTTAAATACAGCAGTCCGTCCGTCCGTTGGGAGAATCAGCGCCGAATACGGTTCTTTTTCCCCTTCTGTCTGGCTATCAGGATTTCTGAGTCAGACAGATAATCCTCCTCCATATCCTCCACTGGGCATGGAGCCCGCACCTCGGTGGGGCCGGGGGAGGGAGTTTTCTCACGCCTGGAGGGTGTGGGTCCGGTGGATTTCTTAAGGGTCTTTTTTGGAGAACCCGGGCAGTTATTTGTTTTTACCGGCGTTGTAGCCTTATCCGGCTTGGCTTGTTCCTTTTTATGTGACGGGTTATGTTCTTTTTTCTTTTCTGTTTCATTTGTTTTAACTGAATTATTTCCGTTGTAAGTTGGCGTTTTTGCAACAACAGCGTATGACTTAGAAAATGTAGGGGCTATAAGAGTTCGGAACTTTTTTCGTGCTTCAAAATATGGTAACTTTTCCACTGTTTTTATTTCCATTATTTTTTTCTCTTTCATTTTGGGACAATCACGAGAGTACACTGGATGTGTACCCTCGCAATTGTCGCAGAATGGTTCAGAGGTGCACGCATCACCCTCATGTTTTTCTTTACCACAGCGCGGGCAGGTGGCCTTGCCCTCACATCTAGTGGCGATGTGGCCGAAGTGTTGGCAATTGAAACATCGCATGGGGCTTGGTATGAATGGGCGGACGGGAACCGATTCATAACCTATAACATACTTGTCGGGGAGCGTGTCGCGCGAGAAGGTGAGGATTGCAGATGTACTGTTAATCAGCTCGCCGTTACGCTTTACTTTCAGTCGACGACAATCGATTACGCCCTGAGAGGCCATTTCTCTCATTATCTCGTCGTCGTCAACGTACAGCAGGTCGTAGCTGCTTGTTACTCCCCGACTTATATTTAAGGTGCGATGCACCTCCACCTTAACTGGAATGTCCTGGAGACGCGTGAAAGAAAGGAGTTTCAAACTTTGTGCGTCATTTGCCGTTTCTATTAATAAGGTACCATCGCGCAGCTTTTTTGCGGATCTAAGATCGCCTGTAACAGCTGCTGAGAGGACACCACGGATGTGGAAGGGAGACACCTTAGTTAGTGACTCACTGTCCTTTGCACATCTCATAATCAGATACTGCCTACAAGCGGTCAACGTTATATCTCCCCCGCCCGTTTCCGGACGGGATCTTTTTGATGGAGGAAGATTTTCTGGCTCCATGAAAATTAGGAATTCATCCCCTGGGCTCCCCACCCACCACGGAGCCACACATTCGGGACGCTACACCGCAAACCGGTGTGGTCGCCAGGGCTACCCAAGGGATATAGCACTATTGTTTAGGGGGACTGCTTCGGGTGGGGCCTCCAGTGCATGGGCCCTCCAAACCCCTACACCTTTTGCCGCCCTACACTGACCCCCGTCACTCCAGCACTCGCCATCGAAACGTGTCGATAAGCCAATTGATCAAGACTGGCTGGATCTTGACCGCCCGTTTACAGGAATCCAGGGCCGAAGTGGGGTGTTGAACTCCGGCCAATACCGGGCTTCCGACACCCGGCTGGGTTCCAGAGAACTCATCCACAAGGATCCCCTTCTCCCCCTTACGGGTCTCCGCACACGGCAAATATGCGGGTGGATCGCAGGCCAGGTGGTATGGCCGCACACTGACAGTGGACCCACAAGACTGTCCGGACCCATCCCTTTGCTGCCTGGGGGTTTGTTTTCGGGGTTTACCTCCCCGCCCTTTTAGTCGCCTCTTACGACAAGCAGTGATACTGCGGGAGTATTCTCCATCCCCCTACCCGCGGGGGTAGTAGAATTGTAAATATTGTATTTAGTACAGGAAACAAGTCTCCCCGCAAAGAAACAAATCCTATATTATTATACAGTATTTATTTATTTATTCATTTATTTATTTTCACTGCCCCGAATACAGCACACTAGGCCATTTTACGTCGGGTGAACAACAGTAACAAAGGACGAGACACAGACACCCATGTCCTGGGCAGATAACATTCCACCCAGGCGGGACTCGAACCCAGAAATTGGTAGCATATCTGTAATGTAATGCGTTATTGATTACTCAGCCCTTTTAACCACCCTTTAGGTGCCTATCACTAGTTCTAAACCCTAAAACCATCGTTAGCACCAGCCGAGTGGTGACCAAAATGTCTCTGCGGCGAAACGTCTTTGATCCCAAGCGGCTTCGCCAAATCATTCCTGTGCCTAAACGACTTGCGCCCAAACGGCCCCGCCCAAACCGACGCAGTCATATGTCCCATTCCCCTGTGTTCCCCTCTCTATTTCCCTTTCGATATTTTCCTAATAACTAATGAAAAAAGAGCAGGTACTCTGTCCGAATTGGATGAGCTGATGTAAATGGTCTTTTAATCAAATCTGTTCGATAGGAGGTAGCTAGGTCACCATTTCTTTTGAACCATGAGTCACATGTCCACCCTTCTTCGGTGTGAATTTCACTCGGCTCAAGCCTCTAGTGCCGCATGAGTGCCTTATCTTGTTTCCAGCTTGATGCCGATTTTATCAATCTTATTAAATAAGAGTTTGTTATGATGATATAGTAGGCCGCATGATCGAAAGGTACCGGATATACTTTGTCCTCCTGTTCTTGAAACTATGAGTAATTCGGACGCGTAATTTCGACTAATTTCCCTTCCTCGCTCAACAACCTTAAACGTTTTCATAAGCTTTTCCGTCTACTGCAGTTTCTCATTCCTTCTCCATAGCCGCATCTCATTGACTTCTATCTCTTCATTCTTTTCCTTGCAAGGTTCACTGTCTTCCATCCTTACAGCGTAATTTTAGAATCTGACAACGGGAAGTAGTTAACCAAATGGTTTAAGTAAAGTTCAAGGAAGTAAGTCTACAATGCAGTAAGAGTATATCTAGGAGGACGTCAAGGACGTCGCTTTGCATTAGGATATAAGAAGGAATCGTAATGGGAGGAATAAATTGCACAGGAAGTTTTTATATCCCATGGCATTGTTGAGTCATAATTTTCCCATCAAATACTATTTAAACGGTGCAAATAGTATCCATAGCGCATCCTTTCATCCATCCATCATAACATATCCAATTTCTCACGTATATAGGTAAGCATTAAAATAATATAAAGCGGAACTGAATCGCCTAAATTTGCGTAGTTTAAAAGCCTGGTTAAAGCACAGTTACATCGTCCTGCATCGCTGAATTGCTAATTTCCTTTTCATTTTAGACCTATAGAAAATTCTTAAAGAAAAATGGAAAGAGCCATTTATTTTAAACGACTTCGGAAATACTGTGTTAAATGGTGAAGCCAGGGTAATCCTAATAATTACATATGAAAATGCTCTTTTCCTGCGGAGCTTTAAACAAGAAAAATATTGCTTCTTTCTTTTAGTGGTTTTAAATTTTAGTGTAAACTTAAAATTGCAAAGTTTGCATAAAGTAAATCTCTTAACACTCATAAATATGCGTACATTGATTCTCGCTCCGAGTGTGTAACATATTTTTGCAGGGTCGGTATTCCGATTAATATTTTCAGCCCAAGTACTCCGGAATTTTTTTCCTGTTGCGTCTCCTTCTCACTCCCTCCCACCACCACCACTACGATTTCTCGGCTTTGGTTTGGTGGGTCAGTCTTGATGGAAATAAATAAAGAGCCTTAGGAGTTTCTTCTGCGGATGAACAGAGTGCTTAAGTTGCTTAAGTGCATGTCATTGACCTTACTGGAAAAGTTTAGATGGGTGAATGGTGGGAGAGTTACAGAATTACGCTTCTGCGACCACCTGAGAGGGTGAGTGATCTCAGCCCTGATGCGAAGAGTTTTTGGACGCAATGGGAACGAATGGTGTTGAGGGGTAGAGGTCTCTTTCGAAACTCGAGTGGGAAGGAAGAGGACCTGACCGGTAGTTATTTGTTGATCCGATATGTGGAACCCAAGGAGGAGGACCATGGGGGGGGGGGGCGACAGATTCCAGGCCGGGCTTTAAAGCAATAATGGGAAAACTTTAAATCCCTTCCCCCTTCCACTCTGATACCCCTCCCCTCCCTCTTCTACTCTCTTATTCCCGTGACACGCATATTCCTGGAACAGAAGAGAAAAATACAAACATGATCGCGGGAGTCCTATTTCATCATATTTTTATTATTATTAATCAAATATTATCTGTGACATGGACCATGGGCACAATTGTACACAGTTATTGTAAATTTCGCTCACATTTGAGATAACTGGTAATATGGTAATGCGCGGGTATAATGATAGGTTTGGTTAAAACCCAATAATACGTCATTTGCCTAAACGCTTAAAACCGAGATACATTCCTCGTCTACGTCTAAGTATGACATAAATAAAACATGTTTTTACGTGACATTATATAACTGAATGCATTTATTAATGAGAAAAATTAATGCTTTATGTAATTATACGCTAGTGTGCTACAATACTGGTGAACATATGAAGGCTGATAAATTACGCCGCCGGCCGCCGCCTCATTTCAGGTCGGCGTCCGCCGCCGATAGTTTTTCCATCGGCGCACAGGTCTAGTGCAAAGCATTGAATTCCACAATTCGTTACTACACATATTCTCCGGGAAGGGTAGTTGTAAATCAAGGTGATACGCTGAAACCTAAAAATACTGGAGTTCTCCAGGTGCACGTACGAGATGGTACATTTTATGTTGTTTCAGATAAATATTCGACACCAAAATAATGTACGCTAGAGAGCTGCAACCCTGTACCACCAAAATATAAATACAATACTTTATGTATTTAGCCGCACGGCCACGTCAAATGTTGATTTTAAAGGCATAATGCACAATATTTAAGGGACCGAAATTTTTTAGTAGCAATGTTCTCTCAAACCTCGGCTTCAGGGAAAGGAATTCTTGACACTTTACCTGCATTTTCTCTCAAGTTTTCGAACATAATTATGTCATCGGCGTCCTCATCATAGGTCTCGCGATATCTCATTGTAAGTTAATCCACACTACCTAATGTATTTCCAAAAGGTCAAGATTCTACACACCGTGCCAAATTTCTGTTTACGAGTAGACTTCGATATCATCCTATAACATAAATAATCACAAACGAACCACTGTACCACCTCCCTTTACACAGAAATATGATGCAATAAATTTCAAAACATTCCGATGTTATAAATATTGTATTAGCGAGACTATACCTACATCTACTTTAAAACATAATTAGTCACCTTCATTGTGGATCCCTCCCAGAAACTAATAGTATCTCGTTATCTCAATTCCGTCAAACTCGGTGTTGAAATCCTTGTACAATAGTGCGTCGTCGCGTGCGAACTTTCTACATCATTTTCTGTAACTATTTCAGCTGTACTTACCGTCTCATCTTTTACAGCTATAAACACACCTCCTGCTCTCGCTAGTCGGTCATTTCTATACATTGCATATGATTTTGGAAAGATCTCGCTATCTGAAATTTCACTCTACTACCAGCTTTCTGTTCCTATCACTACATCAGCGTCCGTTACACGCCCGAGGGAGCTAGCTGTGTAGCGAGTAGTATATTCAAGCATTGCAGGCCCTTATTAGAGAAGACAGTACGACAGTGAGCAGATCAAATAGCGGGTTATTAAATACAGGGGTCGCCGTCAATTATAGTAGCATTTAGAAATCTTTTAGAAATCAAAATACCTCAGTATCCGGACGAAATAGAAGCGGCTCAGGTTCATCAATAACTGGTTCCATTAATGTATAAAAATACTCTAAACAAGGACACTGTAAGTTGTATCATCCCTCATTTTTTGACCATGAATTTCCTTCATCCATTGGTGGTTCAATCCTAGAATTGGTTGACTGCAGCCCACCACCTTTCCCTATCTAATGCTAGTTCCCTTACCAGGTATCTCTTCATACATACTATTTTCTTTATTTGGTCCATGAACTTGTTCCTTGGTCTTTCTATAGGGGCTTTTCCCTCTATTTTGCCTTCAATTATGTTTTTTCAAATCCATTGTGTCTCAGGGTGTGTCCAATCCATCTTGTTCTTCTTTTCTGTGCGGTGTTCCATATGATCCTATCCTCTTATACCTTCCTGTACAGATCAGCATTTCTTATTTTGCCCGTCCATTTTATCTTCAGCATCCTCCTTCAGCACCAGGTTTCGAGGGATTCTATTATTTTCTGGTCAGCTTATCCAATGGCCCATGCTTCCAATCCGTGGAGTGCTACGCTCCACACCAAAGTTTTCACACACTGTTTCCTGGTCTGTAGTCCTATTTTCTTTGAACACAGCAAATGTCTTTATCACATGAACACCTTCTTAGCTTGGGCTATTCTCCGCTTGATGTCTGTTGCACTTCATCCCTTCCACGTGATGGTGCTTCCGAGATAGGTGAAGGTATCCACTTACACTAATTCCTCTACTCTCAGGGTGACTTTCAGACTCAGGGTACATTCAGGCTCTCTTCCGTATACTAGGATTTTCGTCTTCGTCCTACGTATTTCTTGTGGTATTCCTGGAGTACTTGGTCCATTACGTTTAGTGACCTTTGAAGATCCTCTCGATTTCCAGCTATGACTACGATATCATCTGCGAAAGTGAGCATGTTTATTTCTTCTCTGCTTATCTTTATTCCGCTCATTCCAGTTTCTTATGCTTATTGTATGACCTCCTCCAAGTACATACTGAACAGTGCTAATGAGTGGTTGCATTCTTGTCCTACTCCTTTGTTAATTTTAGCTTCTATCTGGCTTCCATATCATTCGCATTGTGACGGCTTTCTTCCTGTGTAGTTGGTAGATAATTCTTCTGTCGTCGTAATCCATTCTGAGTTTTTCCAGCAGTCTGAACATCTTGTTCCATTCAACGTTGTCGAAGGCTTTCCTTAGGTCCACGAATGCGACATGCTATGGTTTGTTCACATGTGCTGATTTCTCCACGATGACTCTAAGGCAGAGTATGGCCTCCCTGGTACCCCTGTACTTCCTAAATCCAAACTGGTTTTCTGAGAGGCTGTCTTCAATTTTCCTTTTCATTCTTCGGGCTACTATTCGTGTGAGTATTTTTGATGCATGTGGCACTCAATTTCTATAGTGGTCGTCAATTGCTCTTGTGTAAAAAATTATGCAGCGAACGGTTTTATAGGGTTCCGACACGATCGGATTTCCGGCCGAAGGTCAACGAAGGAGTCTCCAGTGTCCGTGCAGAATCGACGCAGCCTTTGGTTTATGCCTTCCACTCGCCTCCAAAGCCAGTAAATAATACCAACCTGTGTATCTACATCTACATACCACCCTGCGAGTCGTCACATGGGCGTATGGCAGGGGGTGTTTGGAGACCAGCCGTCTAAAAATGTAAGGGATATGGTTTTTGGAGATGAAATGGTGACTTGTATAATGGGAATGCATTTAGTAGAGATCAGTTTTTGTTGTGGTCGCCTATTGTGCGCGGAAAGAACGAGTACTTGTACGTATCTGTGCATTGTATCTCTCTTATTAATCGCTTCTGTCAGACCTAGAAATGTAGGGAGTCGTCAGGATAATATTCTCAGTGTCGTTCTGAAACACACCATATCTGAATTTCTCAAGCAAGGTGAGCCTAGCGTATGGACTCTGAGTCTCTAAGGGCTCCCACTTAAATCCTTATAAAAGTTGTGAGATACTTATGTTCGCTCGTAATAGTTTTTGACCAATTGTGCAGTATTTCCTTGTATTTTATTAATTTTTTGGGTCAAACCTCGACGACCAGGGTCTCAAATGCTCACGGCGTAATCGAGGTTTTGCCTAACCAGAGCAGTAGTTGTATATTGAGTAGTGTACTGCATGGTAGCATGTTCGTCTACGTATCACTCTCTTAGTTTCTGGTCTGACTGGGCGCTGTTGTCTTGACTGCCTTTGGCTTGCGTCTGGCATCCGGGGGAACGTGTGCGGTTCTGATTTTAACTGGGATGAGGGCTTCATGCCTGGTTTGGAATCACCCCGTGCCACACACCCTAATAGTGGCTTTCAAGGTATTTCGTAGATGTAGATATGAATAATGGTTAGCGCTAGATCCAGTCCTAAAAGGCACAAAATGTGCTTCATGAGGAGAAAAAAATTTCAGAAGCAACAGAGCTTAACCTGGGATGGGAGCTACTCCCCGCTTTCGTTACTTGAAACTAACGGAACACGATGTCTCATGGGTCGGGAAAAACAGGCGAGTGGCTCGGTTAGCGGACAGGTTGGGAGAAACAGAATAGACACTCTGGAGTTCGCAGTCGCAGTCGTTGAAAACGGTAGTTTCGTGACTGACATTTTGGTATAATGAGGAAGATGACATCCCTGTCGTCATGATGAGACCAACTTCATTGAATTCTCTGTGGAGTGATATCTCCCTCTTTAGTACTTGAGGTATTTTTATTTTTATTTCGCAAATATTTCGAGTCGCGAGTCTTCTCAAGGCATTCTCCATGGGGCGCCAACGGACTACCCAAGGAGGCGGAGGCGGGGGATGCTATACGGCGGGCGCCGCCTCTCCCCCTCCACTATTTCCGGACCCCTTGATATAATTAGAGTCTCTCGCGCCTCTCGACGTCCGCCTCGATGGTTGTCGCTCGCCCACCTGCCGGGAAGTGCACCGCGGCACCCGCTGCTGGTGGTGCGGCTCGGGTTTCAACGATCGCCATTCGGAGCATCGAAGGAGAGAACGCAGCCCGAGTGTGTTGAAGATTAGGATTGCGAATCAAAACTGGATGAATGTGTAATGGGGGTGGGATCCGACCTTAAAAGCGGATATTATCTAGGATAAATTGTTTAGCTTCGCAAAATATTTCGGCTGCAAAATTTGTTTAAGTGTATATTTACGAACTTATTTTCGTGTGTGGCATAATCTGTTCGTCTATTCATGCCGTTGGTTTTGCTGCCTCGTCTGTGGGGACGAAGAAAACAAATTCCGAGGCCACTTGAATATGAGTGGGATTGCTTCTGCATTATGGCCACTGGTGCCAGTCCCACCTTTCCAGCTTAAACGTTTTTTATGCTCTAATAATGAATCGTTTTCTTTTTTCGTTGCTAACAAATTTGCAAAAGTTTGCTGAAGGAGTCAATAAATATGGAAAAAATCAGTGATTAATTACGCTGGTCTTGAAAAAATATCATGCAAATAATTATTTCGTTTAGCCGCCAATGAGCGCTCGGTGTTGTTCGTTGCGCAAGCGAAATATAATATCTGAGAGACCGTTTTCAAGACTCGCGTTTATTAGCTAACGGCGAAATTACTTCGCCTCGATCTAGCGAATGATTAGTGACTCGAGCCGCTGATGTTTGACTCGAGAGCCATTTTCCCTCCCCTTCCCTTGTTGTGGCGCACGTGTGGACCAATCAGAGCGGGAGTTCCAAACGCTCTTCGACCTTTCCAATCGAATACAGACGTACCGGTTCCGTCTTTTGTCTGACTTCCTGTAACTCAGGGGTGAATAATTCAGCGAATATTTTAATTTTAGTCGCCGATGAAAGATTGCTTATTATTTTTGGTTTTGCGGCGATGCTCGATTTCTTGGTTTTGGAGTCTTGAAGTAACTTTGAGAATTAGTGGAATAAAAATAAATTTACGGTATCCTTGGGCAGAAACATGATCGTAAAATATTGATAAAATAATGACTTCGAGTGGCGGAAAAAATTCTCCTGGAGTAAAGGGAGCAGTCAACCTCTGTCTCTCATATTACTTTCCTCTACTCGCTGAAAGCTAAACTAGTTCGAATGACGGATGATGCGTGAGCGTGTTGTATTTTAATGTCTAATGCCGATGATGATGTTAAGAGAATCAATTAACTTAACAAAACCAAATGAAGTCGGGTTGAAATTTATTGAACATTCTCACGGATGATGCGTGAGCGTGTTGTATTTTAATCTAATGCCGATGATGATGTTAAGAGAATCAATTAACTTAACAAAACCAAATGAAGTCGGGTTGAAATTTATTGAACATTCAGCAGCATTAAAAGCAGACTTCATGGGCGGTTGCGGTATATCTACTCCTTTTGTCAGTGGTGAGTGACCTGCTTCCTCCAAGAGAAAAACATGAACAACGTAGCCGTATTTGGATAATATGAATAATATTTATTGCTATCATGAAAATATTAAAGTCTCTAAAGGTTAATGAAGTTGCGCTGAATCCATAAAAGCAGCTGCCATGATGGTAGTAAGAAAATCAAGAGGGCGGTTGCTGTGGTTTAAAAGCCGAAAAGTCGCAGTTTTTCTCCAGCATTTCCTCGGATTTATGGTCTGGATGTCAGTTAATTGAGAATTAATGCTTCCATCGGGCCAAAGAGTGGAATAAATTCAGACGTTGTGCATGTTGACGAATGACAAGTCTCATCGCTGTCATTCGAGTGATTGTTTAGTATTTTTCCTCATTGCTTCACAAATTTGCTGACCAATGGTAACTGCTATTTGGTTACTAAATACCAGTAAGCGTGGAAAATGGTAACAGGGGGTTACAAATGGGATTAGCGGTACCGAATGGAATTTAAAAATGTGGAAATATTCCGTGTAAAATGCCTGTGCACCGTATCATAATAAAAAAATCTTCATTTTTGTTTTGAACTACTAATGAACTCATTTCCAAACATGCCATTTGCGATTTTTTCAGTCACTCTTACATAAAGTCATGACACGATTATTGTGTTTTCCGTGATGTTTTTTGCTCAAAATAAAAAATGTTGGAATAGTTCTGGATAAAGCATTTCTTTACTTCGAGTGCCTAGTCAACGACGGGGATTTTCTAGAATTCTAAAGTAAGGTATCAGCCTCCTATTTTCCATGTTTACAACCATGGCGTGTTGATATATTTTTCCTGTTCCTCAGAAGTCAGTGTCATCTAGTTAGGAATTTACGAATAAAGTTTTTGAAACCGTTAAATTTTTCTAACGGTGATTTTTATCGTTTCATATTTGCCTTAGAGGACGTTAATTTATTGCTTGTAATTTATACACTATGAATAAGGAGATTGAATTGATGAACCGCAAGCTACTGAGAATGAAGTGTTCTCGGGTTTCCAGCCGGGTCATGGTGTTAAACTGCACCTAAGTTTCGATGACGTAGTCTGCCATCGTCTTCAGGGTGAATGATTTTCAGCTAGAATGGTCATTCACCCAGAAGACGATGGCAGACTACGTCATCGAAACGTCGGTGCAGTTTAACACCATCACCCGGCTGGAAACCCGAGAACTCTTCATTCTAAGCATTCGCCGGGAAAGACTCAGATCCGTAAACTACTGTTTAGGATGACCTGGAGTCATTTGGATTTCGGTCATTTGAATATTATTTTCAGTGAGGAATGAACGTAAAATCGGCGCATTGTGTGCCGATGTTGTTTACATTTCTTACGTATAACCTCTGGGTGGCGTTTGATAATGTGGTAATCCCGCACGTGGAACGATTCACTTCATCGTGTTTCTCGCACTCTGTCTCTGGGTGGTTGGCGATGAAGAGGTGGCCGTGAGGTGTGGTCACTGTGATCATAGCAAAGTCGTAGTTTCTTCGTCGTTCAAGATTTACCTCGGGGAAGGGGGAGAAGAGCACTCGGCGAGAACAGTGGAATGACGAAATGCGGAGAGATCTCGCCTCCACTCTCTCTTCCTCGCCCGCTTTCACTTTTTTGGAAGTGGGCCAACCGGAAAGAGAAGGCCCGCTCTTCACTCTGAATATCATTCGTGTTCGTGCAAGCACCCCCTGCTATTCTCCCGATTGGAAGTGGGCGCGCATGCGATGCCGCCTTGATGTGACCACCTTATTTGCCCGGAAGTTACATTTTAACATAGGTCGCGCAGTGGGTTGCTATCGATAATGGATATTCTCTCTCTTCTGTTTTAAATGAGGCAGTAATATTTTATGGCTTTACAATATTGAAACTGGAATATCTGAAAATACGTTGACTTCTTGAAACTTTTACTAGACTAGGAGAGCTCTTTGAAGTTCAAGAAAATCGCCACACATCAACGTTTTGCGTGAAAACTGGTACATTTTTCTAGTTCTTGCAGCGCTTATTGTTTACGTACAAGTTTTTCAAACTCAAATTGTTAAAGTGTGCATTGTCCAGAGGATTTTGAACGTAACTATTTATCGCATATGATTTGTGCAACTTTTCAAAATCAATTAAACTATTGTTTTTCACATAATTTTTTCCTTAGATTAGACTAAACTAAATGTTTGCCAATTAAACTCCATGGAGATGTTAAACCTAAATATAGCATTCAGTCTCTAATATAACACAGGAAAAAAACTTGTCCTAACTTGCACCCCATCCACTCCGCACCGGTTATTTACAAAGAGGAGCGGCTACCCTACGGCGCTGAGTCAAGAAGTGTACATACATACATACATACATACATACCAATCACGCCGTTCCCTTCCGGGGTAGGCGCAGTCAAAATGTTTCACTCGAAAGTACATAATTGTACACCTAACTCTGCTTCAATAACTTCCTCCATACTGACCTATCCTTGCAAACCTCTTTCGCCTCATTTACCCCCATGCACTGTTGCATACACGCCCTCCTGTTTTTAAAACTTCTAATACTCCTCCTCCTCCTAAGAATTTCCTCAACCACAACTTTCTCAGCCTACCTCTACCTCTCACACCATTCATTCTACTCTCATATATCTGTTTCGTTATTCGACTCTCATCCATTCTCTCAGCATGGTCAAACTAACGAAGCACACTCCTTTCATACACGTCCATTACTGGAGCATTTAACCCACATTCATTCATGGCCCACTCATTCCTGACCCTATCCATCCTACTTTTGCCGAAAATACTCCTCAGATAACCCATACCCACGGTGTTTAGTCTACTCTTATGTCCATCCTGACATACCAATGTTTCACAACCATATAGCAATGTGGGAAGAAGTACACTTTTGTACACGGCAATTTTCGCTTCCTTAGACAAGCACTCATTCCTTGATATGCTCCACATGCCACCTACCACTTTCCTTCCAGCATTCGCACGTCTCTTTATCTCCTCATCTATTCTTCCATCTTTCGAATACACCTTACCTAAGTACACAAAATTATCCACCTGTTCAATTACTTCACCATTCGCCCTCATCCTAGTTGTTCTCCCCATTTTCCTTATCAAAAACTACTACTTTAGTC
This sequence comes from Ceriagrion tenellum, assembly GCA_963169105.1. NCBI lineage: Eukaryota > Metazoa > Arthropoda > Insecta > Odonata > Coenagrionidae > Ceriagrion > Ceriagrion tenellum. Next base: position 199,552,780 of record OY720632.1, read on the forward strand.
TTGCACGCATTTACCTTCAATTTTATTCTCTCCATTGATTCACAAAACTTATCTAGGAGCTTCTGTAATCCCTGTAGACTTTCTGAGATCAAAACAGCATCATCCGCATGTAGAAGAACTTGCACGTTTACATTTCCAATCAAAACACCGTCGTATTCACTACATGCGTCTCTAACACATCCATAAATACATTAAACAGCCATGGAGACATTACGCATCCTTGCTTTACACCCCGATTTATTACAAACCAATCACTCAGAACCCCGTTAACTCATACACTTGCCTTACTATTGTCAAACATCGCCATCATTACATTCAATAACTGCCCATTCACTCCATAGTCTCTCAAAACCTGCCACAACTTCTTTCCATTTACTATGCCTTCTCTAAAGCGAAAATCGCACAGTACACTATCTTTCGGACAGTCATACATTTTTCTATCACTTGCTGAAGTGCAAAAAGCTGGTCACTACATCCTCTCCCAGGCATAAACCCACACTGCACACCCCATATTTTGTCGGAAGTAATATTCCTTACTCTTTCGATTAATATTTTACTGAACACTTTTCCCGGGATACTCAATAAACTAATGGCCCGATAATTATTACATTCGGTCTTTCCTCCTTTCCCTTTGTACAACGGAACGATGATAGTATTCTTCCAATCCGCTGGAACAACAGAACCCTGTAAGCATAAATTGTATAGTTCACGCAGTCTACAAATTATTAATTTACACCCTCACTTCAACATTTCACAGGATATCCCAGCTATGCCTGCAGCCTTCCCATTTTTCAAAGTTCTCACAGCCGTTGTGACCTCCTTCTCACTGATATCCTTTTCCATAGTCACATTCTCACATACCACTTCACAAGGCTCATCCTGAACGCCTGCAATATTATTGTAAAATTCTTCAAAATACTCCCTCCAGCAGCCCTGATACCGCTCTCGTCCCACATGATCTCTCCACTTTTGTTCTTTACCGCATTCATTCCCCTACCTTCAAAATCACTCTGCAATTTATTAGCTTCACCCGCACGCATTCTTTCTTTGCTCTCTTTCACAACGATTTTGCATTCATATTTTTTCTTTCTGTAAATCTCACATGCCTTAGTACGTTCCTCCTCAGATTTGGCAGCAGTCATATCCTTGTACGCCTCTTTCTTTTCTTTGACTGCAATTTTCACTTCATCATTACACCAAGCATCACCTTTCGTTCTTCCTACCACTCCTTTCCCACGTACACTTTCAGCACATTCCACAATCACTCCTTTCAAACACGTGTAAGTTGCTCATTTTATTGTAGCTAACCAAAACTCAGTGAAATGCAAATATCAATCGGATTTGCACATGAGCAGTCACCGTAAATTCCATTTATAACTTGGGATTCAAAGTTTTTTCTAATTCCCGCGGTATGATTCGCAGGCTCGTCGCGCCCACCAGTTGGTCGGTTGTCTACGTTCAGTCTCACGGAGGAAGCCCACTGCGTACGATATTTCACGTTACTCTCGGGAAACCCATGGCGCCAACTATTCGCAAAAACATCTATCGGGATACTCACACTCTTGTGCAAAGTTTCCAGTCTCTACCTCAATAAAAGCCATTTTGGATTTGTGTCCGGCATTTTTCGATTTCCGACCACTTTGCGAACGCTGTAATTCCATATGGCCCCGAAACCCCTCGCTTAGTCATTACAAATATAGTTTCTCTCCAGTGAAGTTGATTGAATTGGTGATATTCAATGCTATGTTGTTTATGTATGGAAATGCCACACATTTGTTCACTGGCTCGTTAGCAAAGAATATGTTAATGCGTCTCAAGAATCGATTCTCTTGGATGCGTGGGTGAACGAGTTCCATGAAATAGCACGTGTTATTTTGGCGTGCGTTTCCAATTTGTGAAAAAATATGTATTATTTTGGGACTTCCTGAGCGTGTTAGTAAAATTTTCGGAGGTATCTCAGTCCTAATGAAAGATTTGAGACGATTCTGGGGGGATTAAGATACGCTTCTCTGGAATTCGTCCGGGAAGTGGATACTACTATATGATTGGGATCCCGAGAAGCCCCTAAGGTGCCGTGGTGTTAAGGCGCTTGGTCCAGAGCATGGCGAATGGCATGGCCGGTACTGGATTCGTGTCGAGTGCCAGTAAATTACTCGAGTGTCCACTTTACGTACGAGGCATCGCAGAAGGTAGGGCGCAGGATATTTGAGCATAACCGTCGAGTTTAGCATAGACGGTTGACGAGAGAGTAAGTCAGTTAGTGGGATAGAAATCTCTACATTTCCAGAAAGTCAAATAATAAAGAGTGTTCAGAGTTTAGGGCCTAGGATATGCTTTATAGACGACAGCAAATTAAAAATATTACCGAAATGCAATTATGAGAATTGTTAAGCAATAATTGTAGTAGCAGTCAGTTATAGTAGTTAAAAAAATTCAATTCCTGAATTCCACCATATACATAGTTCACAGAATGGTGTATAACGTCATTATTTGCGCCGAGAGTTGTCTGACAGACGATATTTCAAATAGTGAAGTCTTCCCAAAATCGTTCACCAAATATAGAAAATATAGAATTAACCGAGTCGGCGGCGGAGTATTAGTAGCTCTAAAAATGCAATTGTCAGTCAAGCGGAAACCAGCCTTGAATCTGTATGGTGTTCAATCAAACGCCCTAAATCTAAAACAATATTTGTGTTCTCGTACTTCATGCCACACAAAACTGACGTCACTTCAAATTTAGAAGTATAAACACAGATAAATAGCATCACATCTAGTAATTCCGAAAGAAATTCAGTAATAGGGGGAGATTTCAATGTTCCCTGTTTCAATTGGAAGATCTACAGTTTCATTCTGTGGGGGAGAGATAAAGACATACGCGAGTCCGTGCTGTAAACTTTCTCATCAAACGCACTACTTCACATTGATAAGGCACCTCACAGAGGAGAAGATATTCTTGATTTACTGGCTACAAATATACCACATTAAGTTATTAATGTGAACACTGTCAAGGGAATCAGTTAATTCACTGAGAAACTACAATGGTGAAGTACTGACAGACAGCTTGGACAAAGCTAACTTAAACTCCTTCCAAAGCGTGTTCACCAAGGTTTCGCAGAATACATCCGTGACGGATAACGATCGCTACCGGCAAACGATGCCGCCTATCGATATTTGTGCTTGCGGAATAGAAAATGTGTTAAAATCGCTCAGTCCTAATAAGTCACCCGGTCCTGAAGTAATTTCCTCCCGCGTGCATAGAGAACTAGCTTCAGATATAGACCCCTACTTGCAGATCATATTTATAAAATCCATCAAGGAGCACGTAGTACCCAAAGATTGGAAAATTGCCAATGAAATGCCCATATTTATATGTGGTGATAAGGAACAGCCGTCAAATTACAGACCGATATCCCTAACATTTATCTCATGCTAAGTCCTTGAACCTTAATTATAAGCTCAGTCATGTAACACCTAGGTACGCAGAATTTGTTGATAAAAACACAACACGTATTCAGGAAAGGAAAATCCTGCGAAACTCAATTAGCACTGTTTGCCCACGATATGTTAGTCTCCGGTGCGATTTTTCTTGACTTTAAAAAAGCATTTGACTAAGTGTCCCGCAACAAATATTAATTAAAAATTCCCACGGCTTGGACGGCGATGTAATTTCCTGGATCAGAGACTTCTTAACAGATAGCGTGCAGAGAGTAGTATTAGACCGTGCCATCTCCAATGAGGTTAAAGTTACTTCGGGTGTTCCTTAGGGGAGTGTCATATGTCCAATTCATTCCCTCTGTATGTTAACGATATTGGTGAAGTTGTAGAGAGTAAACTCCGGCAATTTGCAAATGATGTCGTAGTGTACAGGGAAATCTGTAACGGGGTCATTCCACGCCACTTCGCACCAAATTGGACCCTTTACCTCTCAGATTTTAAGGAAAATTTGAGGAAACATATCCCTAGTGGAATAATGAATACCATTTAATGCAATTTGCGAAAATTTAAACAACAGATTAGTAAAAGTTGTTTTTTTTAATGGCAATTTACACTGCCATTAGGTTTTTATTAATCACAATTCTCATGGAAGAATCAACGTAAAAAGATATTCAATGGCTTGTTTTTAGACTGCAAGTTTTGATTTAACCAAATTTGTTATAAAATATCAATCAAACCATGATTTGTTATAATATTTTAAAAATAAACAAAGTTTACATTTTTTATGTGCGTCACTTTTTTCGAGCTCAATTTTTTTATTTTTCATACCTAGTTTTATTATGCACTGTTCGTGCGCACCAGCGGCCGTGCGTGTGCAGTGTGCGTGTGCAGTGCGTGGGCATGAGTGTGTGTCTCGGGAAAACGCGTTCTCTCCGGCGATGGTCTGTCGGAGGTGCAGCGGCGGAATTAAGGTGAGCGTCCTCTCATTCCCCATTCTTTTTCTTTCCCCTGTTTTTCATTCCGTGTACCCTTCCTTCCTTTTATCACGCGGTGCGTACGATCCTCGTGGTCCCGTATGCGTGAGCGTTCATGGTGCCGAAACCCGGGAATCAGGAATGATAAGGGGATAATTTCTAATATAGTTTAATAAATTTGAAATTCGTGTGCAGCTTAGGTGCCGGTTTTAACTTAATTAACCGAAATGGCCGTCACCAGAGAGGCTTTTGACGCTCAAATCAAGCTACTTCGCTTCAAAAGAGACCAGTTTAAGGTGACTATCTTGACCGCCTATTCTATAGCGAGCGAGTTAAGTAGATTGCAACTGGCTGAAATTTCTACCCATGCGAAATATGCAGCGTTTCTCATTCGGTGTTCACATTTGAAAGAGGTACATCAATCTTATCTGGGAGCGCAGAATGAAATCCTCGAATACTGCTGCATTAATAACCGGACGGAAGTTTTTTCTACTGATTTGGAAAACGCCAAGGAGGTAGAAGACGTGTTTTATTTCATTCTTTCGGTGTTTGCCCGTATCTCTGAAAATCAAGCTGACGATGCAGGTGCTACTTCCTATTCAGTGCCGGTGCAGAAAAGTAAGCTTCCAATAATCGAAGTGCCTAAGTTTTCTGGGGCAGTTTCTGAATGGCCCGCATTCCGCGATTTATTCAGAGCAGTCATACATGAACAAGAGGACATTTCTCGCATTGAGAAGTTTTCCTACTTGAAGTCAGCCTTGCAAGGCAAGGCTCTTGCATTAATTTCTTCCGTCCCATTTATCGACGTACACTATTCATCCGCGTGGAAGGAATTGAATGATTATTTTGATAATCCCAGAGTGCTCGGGTTCAGTTATCTCGATAAACCTTTGGGGTTTTCGACAGCATCTTACGGAGAATTATCTTCGTTGCAGCTATTTGTGACCACATTTTCTGAGATGCATGCTGCATTGAATACTTTAAACATTCCAAATTAGGGTGAATTTATTCTTTTCCGATTGGCAGTTCGGGCTGTGGACTTTTATACATTGTCCCGTTTTGAGGAAACATTGGAGGGGGAATTATTTCCTTCGGTGAGTCAACTAATTGATTTTGTGAAGAAAAAAATTAAAATTCTCCTAACCTCGGGTGGTAGCATTTCAAAGGATATAACCCCTCGCACTAAGCGACATTTTCCACAGTTTTCGCTGCCCGTCTCCGTTCGGGAAACGTCACCTAAGAGGGGCAGTAATGCATTCACCCGTGATAAGTGCTTATTTTGTTCTGGCTCGCATTCGTTGTTCCAATGTTCCCAATTTTTAAATTTGGAGTTTGCTGCCCGCTCTGATTTTGCTCGTTCGAGAAAATTGTGTTTTAACTGCCTGCGCCCAGGCCATTGGGCCCCGAAATGTCAAGAGAGAAATATGCGCTGTCAAAAATGTAAGCGTTATCATCCCACGTATCTTCACCCGCCTAGTGAACTGCAGGAGCGCACCAATTCAACTCGGGTGCTCCCCCATTCAGCTCTTGAGAACAGGGGAGGTCGTGAGCCGCATGGTTCTGTAAATAATTCCGGCTCAGCCATGCCTTCGCCTCTTGAGTCGTCTTCACGGGCGGCCTCACCTTCCGCGATATTCACCTCGATCGCTCAAAATTATCTTTCGCAGACAGTCATCTTGGGAACAGCAGTTGTATTAATTGAAGCGGGAAATGGGACTTGGAAGCCCATTAGGGCTTTGATTGACTCCGGGTCGCAAATCTCCGCCATTTCCTCCGCTGCCGTCGAACGCCTGGGGTTGACCGTAGCTGATTATCAGGGCAAACTTTTTGGCCTAGCTCAAACACCATTGAGAAAGCCTGAAGGACTTGTCTCCTGTGCGCTTGTTCCTAGGAATGCGTCATCGCCTATGCTACGCACAAATGCCGTGATTCTTCCGAAAGTAATGAATAAACTTCCGACCGCTCCTCTTCCCTCTTCTATTTTTCAAGGTTTTGTCAATCTTCCCCTCGTAGATCCGGCGTTTGATAAACCATCGCCCGTGGATTTCTTGCTGGGGATGGATTTATTTCCCCACCTTTGCCTTGGTGGGCGGAAGAAATTATTAAATTCAGACATAGTTGCTGTTGAGTCAATTTTCGGATGGGTGATTATGGGAAGTATCCAATCTATATCACAAACACATTCGGATAACGCTGGGTCTTTCGCTGTGTCTGAGGAGAGAGATATTCTTTATGTTTTGAAAAGGTTTTGGGAGGTAGAGGATGTGTCGGCTGAAATTAATCGTGATCCGGAGGAATTACGATGTGAGGAATTATTTAAAAGCACTCATCTCCGAGATTCTAGTGGAAGATATGTCGTTTCACTGCCTTTCAAAGAACTTCCTCCTCCATTAGGAGAATCCTATTCTCACGCGGCCTCGTGGTGGATTAATTCGGAACGCCGACTCAATCAGAAATGGCAAGGCAAATATTCTTATTTTATGAAAGAATACGAATCACTGGGGCATATGTCTAAATCGCAAGGTCGAGGTTTGTGTTATTTGCCGCATCATGCTGTCTGCAAGTCTTCAGCAGACGGCTCAAAGATTCGAGTGGTATTTGATGCCTCGGCGCGCACATCATCAGGTAAATCACTGAATGATGTATTGTTGACCGGCCCAAAGCTTCAGGGTGATATCTTTGATATATTAACAAGTTTTTGAACGCATGCTATAGCGTTTATAGCAGACATCACTAAAATGTATCGCCAAATTAGACTCAATCCGAATGATTGTCGTTACCAACATATTTTGTGGCGAGACAATCCTTCTATTTCACTCGTGGATTTTGAATTGCAAACCGTTACTTACGGGATAGTTTCTTCGCCTTTTTTGGCCAGTCGTGTTTTACATCAATTGGCTGAGGACGAGGGACACAAGTTCCCACGCGCTGCGGCAGTACTCCGACGCGATACATATGTTGACGATATAGTTACGGGAGCTGACTGTCTGATGCTTTGGAATTACAGCGCCAACTAATTGGTTTGCTTTCCTCCGGCGGATTTCCTTTAGGAAAGTGGGCCAGTAATTCCTCAAAGTTACTAGTCAATCTTTCAGAGGTGACGAAGTCTTATTTTGACACTGCAGAACTTTCCTCCTTGAAGGTTTTAGGTTTGTTTTGGTCACCAAAAGATGATACGCTGTCTTATCATGTGAATTTTGATACTATCGTCAACTCGAAAAGGAAACTTTTGTCGAACATCGTAAGGATTTTCGATCCTATAGGGGCCTTAGCTCCATTAGTATTTTGGGCCAAATCATTGATGCAGTTATTGTGGCTTGCAAAGGTATCATAGGATGATCCTCTTCCGGAGGGAATAAAGAACCAATGGGATAATTTTGTGTCACAGAGCCATCACCTAGAGCACAATCGAATTCCCCGTTACATTTGTTCGCAGTCGCCTTCCGATTACCACTTGCTCGGATTTTGCGATGCATCCGAAAAGGGGTATAGTGCGGTGGTATATGAATACCGACTTCAGGAGAAAGGAAGGTTAATTTCCTGGCAGCCAAGACTAAAGTAGCTCCTTTAAAATCGTTGACCATCCCAAAATTAGAATTGCTGGGAGCCCTTTTATTGGCAAAATTATTGACCCGCCTATCATCATCACTGCGCGAGAAAGTTAACCTTACTAAAATTTATGCTTGGACTGACTCCCAAATTGTGTTAGCTTGGCTGCGGTTGCCTCCACACTTGCTGAAAACATTTGTGGCAAACAGAATTCTAAAGATTCTTGACATGATTCCGCTTTCGTCATGGAATCATGTTGATACCTCAAGGAATCCCGCAGATTGTGCATCGCGCGGACTTACGCCTCGACTGCTGCTCTCGTGCGATCTTTATTGGAAGGGAACAAGCTTTCTGAAGGATGATGATGCTCAGTGGTCATTTAAATGCTCAAACCAAAAGGTTGCACCTGATCTTCCTGAATTGAAAGCACCTGTTTCTGTGATTTATCTGGTTCAGGATCAAGAATGTCTTTGGAATTGGATGAAAAGTTATTCATCCTGTGTGAGATTAGTTCGGGTGATGGCGTATATTTTGAGATTCATTGGGGCGATGAAAAGGGAACGAAGAAGTACGGAATTGCCGATTGTAGGATCTGAGTGGACTAAAGCTCTATTTCGGTTGGTGAAATTGGAGCAACTTTTTCACTTCGAATCTATTATTGACTCACTTCATAAAGGCAATTGCCTGCCGCTCAGTATTGCTCGTCTTCGTCTCATATTGGATGACGATGGAATAATTAGGGTGGGCGGTAGACTTATCTATTCCTTGTTACCGTCGTTAGGTAAACACCCTATGCTACTTCCTAAAGATAGTCATCTTTCACTTCTTATCATTCGCCATTACCATTTGGTATCTCTGCATGGTGGTCCACGTGTAGTGGAAGCCTTAATTTGTAGGCAGTTCTGGATTATTTCGGTTCGGACCCTCATTAGATCGGAGATACTAAAATGTACTATTTGTTCACGCTATCGTGAGCGACTTTGCATCCAATTATGTCGGACCTTCCGACTGCTAGAGTTGTGCCGCAACCGGCGTTTTCTTATGTGGGAACGGATTATGGGGGTCCATTCTCCTACAAGCTTAGTAACCGGAGAAATGCCTCCTTGGGAAAGGCCTACTTATGTTTATTTGTTTGTTTTGTTTCAAAGGCGGTGCATTTGGAATTGGTTACGTCGCTATCCACTCCGGCTTTCATTGCAGCCTTTCAACGATTCATTGCACGACGAGGAACCCCGCGTGTAATACATTCTGATTGCGGCACCAATTTCGTGGGAGCAGATAAGTTTTTAACGGATTTGTACCACTTGATCAGATCAGCTCCTCATAAAGAAGCTTTGTCTTCAATATCTCCTGCGTCGGGTATTCAGTGGAAATACAATCCTCCTTCGGCGCCACATTTTGGCGGACTATGGGAAGCTGGCATAAAATCAGTAAAGTACCATTTGCGCCGATTTCTTCATGGTCATACTCTAAACTTCGAGGAATACGGAACATTATTTTGTACAATAGAAGCTGTTTTAAATTCTCGACCGTTAACTCCCATATCATCTGATCCCTCGGAGGTTGATTGCCTAACGCCTGGTCATTTTTTGATAGGTCGTCCACTAATAGGCCTGCCTGGCCACATTTCAGACGAATATACTCCGCTTCCCGTTAGGTGGCGACTGGTGGAACAAATTTTCTCGCCACTTCTGGCGTCGGTGGTCGCGGGAATATCTACATACCTTACAGCAGCGAGCGAAATGGACGCAAATGCCTCCGAATGTTAAGATCGGCGAGTTGTTTTTAATACGCGATCCAAACCTCCCGCCTTCTCAGTGGAGAATGGGGCGTGTTATTCAAACATTTCCTGATTCCACGGGCGTAGTTAGAGTCGCGGAATTACAGTGTTCATCGGGTAAATTCAAAAGGCCGGTGGTAAAGTTGGTGCCTTTACCAACTTCAGAATAGGTTTCGTTTAAGTGATCAGAGTTAAGACTTGATTTTCTTTTTCGCAAGTAGCGCGTTAATTTTCAGTTATTACCTTCTAATTCCCTTATTCCCTATCCATGGCCTAACCAACATCCTGTAGTAAGTCTTCCAGATGGGCCTCTGGAAGTGAAGCTATAGAACCCCATACCCAAAAATGGATAGGACTTAGAATACAATTTGTTTATTGTTTAAGTGAATGTCACCGAAATTCAGGTGGGCGGGATGTTCGTGCGCACCAGCGTGAGCCCCTTTGTTATTTTTTGTTCCTTTAAACCTCCCGCCATCTCCTTTCCCTCGTTCTCCTTATTTCGTCCCTGTTTTGTTTGACAAAGAAGAGGGCGCTCAAGAAGGTAGCGCCTAGGGGTGTTATATGCTCCGGAAGAGAGAGACTAGATCGCACCGGCGGCAGTGCGTGTGCAGTGTGCGTGTGCAGTGCGTGGGCATGAGTGTGTCTCGGGAAAACGCGTTCTCTCCGGCGATGGTCTGTCGGAGGTGCAGCGGCGGAATTAAGGTGAGCGTCCTCTCATTCCCCATTCTTTTTCTCTCCCCTGCTTTTCATTCCGTGTACCCTTCCTTCCTTTTATCACGCGGTGCGTACGATCCTCGTGGTCCCGTATGCGTGAGCGTTCATGCACATAATATAATTTTGAGAGGGTGCTGTATCATTTAAGAGAGAAATTATTTTTTGAGATTTCTCCCTTTGATTGGATAAGAGATTGCTACCCTAATTCCCTCAACAACTCAGTAACACTGCCGTTATTATCACAACAATTAGTAACAAATCTTGTTACTCTCCGCTGTATTCGACCTGGATCTCGATTCTGAACCAATTAGAATGACTCTGCCAACTCCATCAAAGGTCTGCTAGTACGACCCGGGCTTCGTGACGTCGGGCCCGGGTCGTACCGACAAACCTCAAGTGGAGCCAACAAAGCCATTCTACTAGGTCCATATGGATAACTTTCCCAAAGTAAACCCTCAGCGATTTCCCTTGCTAGATGTCGACTTCGACTTCAGCATAGACAAGTTTTTGAGAGATGCTTACAATGGAGTACCAGTCATTGTATCGTTAACTTATAATGACTATCGGCGATAACTCACCCCTTGCGACACACTCTTGAGGTGGCTTCCTGGGTGTTACGTAAATTTTGTAAATTTGGAGGGGAAGCTCCCAAGTGGGAGAGGGCACTGGAAAGTCAAACGTTCTACTTCAACTGGAGCGATTGTTGCGTGCATTGCATGGAATCATATGGACAAACATACCTCGAAGCGTTCTTAATGTTAAAACAATAAACGGAATAAGTCAAAAAATCAGTAAGTGCTAAATTTCATATTAATACTGACAAAATGGTAGCCACCAAAAGAAAAGTTTACTTCTACCACAAGGCGAAATTCGATTGCTTAAAACAGGAATTGTCGAATAAGTTAAGTGATCTAAGCCAAAACCATATTACAAAAGACGCATGGAATACTTCTCGTAACATCACGCAACTAGCCATTAATAACGCCATCCCAAGTAAACTGGAAAAAGCCAATATAGAACCTTGGTGGTTTAATGCAGACGTCCGGAAATCTCTCCAGCGACAACAAAACTTGTACGCATAAATGAAGGACGCCCATCAGGATCTACCCGACGTGGAACTTAAGAATATTTACGATAATTATGAGAGACCTAAAATAACAGCAAAAGCGGCCTTAAGAAAAGCACTAGTGGAATTCAAGAGTAGAATATTAGGTGATTTTTTGGAAGAAAACCCCAAGGAATTTTGGTCTTACGTGAGGGAGGTTCAAGTGAATTAATCCACAGTAACGTCACTAAAAACGGCCAAGGGGAGAAAGTTAGCGATACATTAGAAAAAGCAAATATCCTTAATAAATTCTTTTTCAAAATTTCTGTATTTAATGCCCTCAGAATAACGCCACTACTTTGCCTTGCTTATACTAAAATCCAATGCAGTCTATAAATATTTCTTGTCGCGGCATAGAAAGTCACCTTAAATCAATTAACCCCAAGAAATCATCTCGTCCCGATGAACTTCCCACCCGAGTTCATAAAGACTTCACGTCAGAAGTAGCTCCGTACTTGAAAACAATATATGAATAATCTCTGGTAGAAAATCGTACCCGTTACGATTGAAAAATGGAAAACGTTTCATCTATTTTTATGAGCGGCGATTAAACCTTTGATCAGCTGCAAGTTAATAGTTGACATTAAACGTATCGACAAATATACATGCTGAAAACTATTGCAATGATACTTGAGTACGCCCCTTAACTTTCAGCTGAACCAAAAACCAGGAATTATCTTCTGATATGCATAACTGTTACCGGTAATAACGTATTTTGTATTGAAATACAGAGCTAATGCAGCAAGGATGATTGGGATAAACATTTTTTAATTTTTAGGTGGATTTCATTGAGTCTTTGAAAAGAATTGCTTGGAGGAGACATGGCAGGAACAGCTATACTGAATTTCAATCGAATTATATAGGAAGGATATAACGTATTCAATTACAACATTGATAAATCATTGATAAAGGGAATGGCGGATTTTCAGTGTCTTAGTTAAATTTATATCATTCCCGTTAGCGTGCGAAGACCATTTCTAAAGGAAACGCACATATTAACAAGTTATCACGTCATATGGATCTGGAGGAATATCCTCAGCAACCATGATCAACTACTGTCAGTAACCCTGTAACTATAGCGTTTGTTGAATTTTTACCTTCTTATCACTTTGTTTAGCATCGTCATTGCAGACAAAATTGTTTCAAAAATTCAATTGCGGTGTAAACTACTGTATCCGTCTAAGTACTTTACAATATCCATTACTACCTTATGATTCTCACGTGTTTCTACTGTGCATATGTGGATATTGACTGTGTTCATATTTTCTCAAGCAACAGATATACATATCTCTATTACGTATTTCCCTAGTTTGGAAGGAAAGTAAACTTTAAATTTGCGAATTTCTCGAAAAGTTTATGGGTATTTGTCAACCACAATGTAAGTACCTAGGTGAAAATATACTCATTATCTCAGACTAAGCGTCGGCGTTTTTTTTGTTAAAGCTTTCCACGCTGCCTGTTCCTTCCGATGTTTAAAAAACGACTTCTGGACATGGTTGCTCTAAAAATTGGCAAATTTTCTGTCCAGAATTCCTTCAAAGGTTTCTCTTGACCTTTTTGAGGGCCGTATGTAATTCGAAGAGCAAGGAAAGCCTCTCCGTTTGGTGATTTGCGAGTCGATTTGTGTTTAAGCAAATTTAATTCACCATTGCATCAGTACGGAACCATCGAAAACGTGATTTTATTGTAGTTTTTAAGTGGTTTGGAAAGCCATCAATCTCTCCTATTGTATTCCTCATCTACATCTTCGAAATACCGTGCAGGCCACCACTAGGGTGTGTGGCACGGAACTTAAAATGCAGGTGTCGCAAAAGGAGGGAGGAAGGTGGGGGAGAGGGGTGATTGAGGGGTTTGGAGGAGGTGAAGATCGGACATAATTTGCATCTAGAGCGATTGCGCGGGAATGAAGTGGGTTTAGATCCAACAGGGGCTTTGGAAAGAGGGGAGGTGGATCATAAAATTTATACCTCTAAGTGACCCTCATGCCACACCCGCTTGAACTTCTTGCCGACGTCGACAAAAACTCCAACAGTGGCGTGTTTGATGTTAAATCACTCCGTGACGAAATTCGTCGGTCGCACTGTCTGGGGTGTCGTGGAGTGTATTCTCCCGAAGCCGAACTGGTGGGCCGGAGTGATGCCCAAGTCCTTCGTGGTCTGCTGCTGGTGGTGAAGCAGAATACTGTCCAGCAACGTCCCCGTCGTATTCTTGTGGGAGATTAGCCTGAAGTTCAATGGAGAAGTCGGTGTCTTCCCCATTGGTGTGCAAGTGACGCGATTTCCATGGGGTGGGGAAGTGCCCAATGGAAATGACCGGCTTTATGTCTCTCTTGGATTGGGTCTGGTACTCCAGCAGCAGCCGGTGCCACGTGAAAAGTGCCCTCCAAGTATTTCGCCTTGTGCTCCGCATAGTCTTCGGCAGTAAACGTCCCGGCTACCGTCCGCAGAGGTGCCTTTTCCGACGGAATAGCGCGGTTTGCTCGAACCATACGCCGGAGGGACCCGTGTGCCAGGTCCAAAGAAGCAATCTTGCTGTCCCAGATCTTGTGGTGGTGGTCAGGGTGGTCAGCGATAAGGTTCCGCTCAAGGTGCTGGGAGTTGTTAATCCGGGTCATGTCCTTGAGCGCAGCGTGTACGCTGGAAGCACGGACTATAGAGATCTGGACGAACAACTGGCCGCCTGAAAGTGATTCCAAACACTTCCGCGGAAAGAAACTGCCGGTAGATGGTGCTAATAAGCAATTAGGGTCCATCGCAGGGAATTTACATTGAGTTAAGGGGAGACGAAATCGGTCTTACTATGCAATTAAAATGATTGAATCAAGACGTGGCCAACCAGAATTAAATTTTGAACGTCAAAAATCAAAAAAACCTCGCGATGAAGCTTCCCGGAGATAAATTTTTCCATAGAACGACAGGCAAACCGTACTGCGCCGCTCCGTTCATCGTCTGCGAAGTGAAATTATTAATTGCTACTACCACGCAATTTCTAAGAATTATTCGCGTTGTGGCCATCAGATAGGATCAAACAAACACTATTATTCATTATGACAACGTACGCTTTCGAGCAAAGGAACGTTATAGCGCCGGCTGAGAGCAATTGTTAATTCCCTTTGGACTAGAATAGGCAATTAAAATTTCATCCATTGAGCATTTAGGAATGGTTTACCGTTGCAAAGATATGGCAGCGAGAAATGTACTATGGGACAGGAGGAGGTCTCTCTCCATACTGTTGGCAGTCGCCAACCAATCCTGAAGGACTGACAACTGAAAAAGAAGACTGTTGCAAACAGGTAATCCAAAGCAATGGGGAAAGGACGAGCTGATGGAAATAAAAGTTGATAATTATCATCAATTTAATTTATTATATTCAAACACCATTCAGGCTACATTGAGTGCCTAAAAAAACTGGAGGATCACCCTCAACTGGAAATGTGGTTCCATAAAATGGGTTTTGCACATCGATCAATGAGTTCCTGGAGATAAGAGAGGAGATTGTTTGACGCATTGAAAACTTGAAGGTGACAATGAAATATATAAGAATATTTTAAGTATTCACAGAGTGCATGAGCAAACTATAAAATTGGTTGAAGTTACAAGGTCCTTTTTGTTCCAAAGCATAATTGACTCAATTTAAGAAGAGTTTTGGGCCCTAAAACGGACCTGATGATGGTACCTAGAAATGGAAAAACAATATTAAACTAGAGAAAATACAATGTACAAAACATACCACAAATGTACATGGAAATCAAGATAAAATAAAAAAGGGAAAAATATAAATTTACAAACATGCAAGGAAAATATCTACTCCAAGGATTGAAAATCACTTGACGTCAGTAAATGATGTCAACCTGTCCACACAGTAAAAGAATGCCAAATCCAATAAATAATCTGAACATGGGGAACAAAATTGATTACATGAATAGCCAAAAAGCAGACACCTACTCAAATGTCTTGCGATTCATGTATGTACTGTCTTAATATTAAGAAAAAACAAAACTACTATCACTATGAATATCACTACACCAGACAGGACAAAAAAAATCACGAGTCACTTCCTTGTATAACACAAATCACAAAAACAACCACGAGTCACTTTCTCGGTGCACTTTCACTACTTCTTGGATTACAAACAGCCAATCCACTTACTAGAAAGAAAAAAATCCTCATCAATATAGCAAACTTAAATAAATACTTAAATAATAAGACAATGACAGCATCAAAACTAACCATTCCTCACAGCTTCCCTTTTTTTCTCTGCAGTTTTGTATACTCCTGTTGGGTGTTTGCTGCAGCATTAGCTTGCCTACAAGCAAAATGCACCCGAGTTAACACATAAAACCTAACAACATACTCAGTCAAGGAATGACAAAGAGCCTCGCAGCCTACAAGGGGTAAAGTCACCTCCTCAATAGCTGTAGCTATTCTGAACACTATGTCCATCCCTAGCTCTTCTGTGGTCAGAACAGAAAGAGCGACTTCTTCTAGCATGGTTATCAGGGAAAGAAGCCGCTCTGAGGGAAAGGTCAAGTGTCCTTCACTCTGCCAGGCAGTGAACCTCTCATGCTCCTCCACACCAGGATTGGAAGAGATCAGAAACTTCCAACATGACTCACACTGTGTACTCTTCATAACTTTTCTGGCAACATACCCAGAGAAGTAGGAGAGCACAAACACTGGAGTCATCACCCTGGAATACGTGTGGTCGGAGAGTGATTCTTGGATTGGCTGCACCAACCTCTCAGGAGGGACTCCCTTCTCTACAATTGAATCCAAGATGCTTCTGAATCGTCCACAGGGGTCCTCTGTCATGCGGACATCATGAGCACTCATCAGAGTGGAGAGCACTTCAGCACCAGACACTGAACTACCAGCTGGTGGCTTCACAAGAGAATAAGTGCTCATGAGCCGGAAAATGTATATGAACATCTTAGAATCTGGATGGTCATTGGAACCACAAGCTGAACTCATCATGCCAAAGAACCTCTGAAAAGAACAAAAATTAAAGTGTTAACAAATTCCTTGAACCTTCTCAGTGGAATTCCATTCCCACCACATACATAAGATGTATACCTCTAGTGCATCTTGATTCAGTCTCGCTGTCATTAGGTAATTGAAGCCACACTCAGTCTCCAAGAAGTTGAACAACTGCAGGGTGGCCGTTAACGAAACCTTAAAACCAAGTGCAGTGTTTGATGAAAGGAAGGTATACCCATTTCTTTGAGCACCTGATTCCCAGAGCTGCAGGTAGTCATGGAACTCTGTAATAGCCTGTTATGGAATCGACAACAGAAATTAAAGACAAGATCTCTCACATATAATAGGCAACAAATGCAAAGTATCATCTTTACCCTCCACTGCTCAGAGCCTCTTCTCAATGCATCCTTAGGTGTCCTGGAGTTCATAGCTGTGATTAATCCTTTCATACGTTCAATCACAGCTATAGAAGGGTCACAGTCATCGAGGGCAGCATGGTGACTTTTGTAGGACAACATGGCTGCAGCTACATTCCGGCCAAAAAACTGCAAAAAATATTAAGCACTCAAGATAAGAATCATTAAACTGTCAAGGATAAAACCTCATGTTGCACCAAATTATTGGTTTTACGACATAAATAGTTTTAAACATACCTGAAAGGCCCGTGCCACATTAATTTTTTGATAGGGTTTTGGATGAATATGGTCCTTTGTCAGGTTAGGACAAGCCCTCAGCTGGTAGACTGTTTTACTATCCATTGAGACCACAGCATCCCAATGCTCAAGTTTTACAA
The DNA here is from genome assembly GCA_963169105.1 of Ceriagrion tenellum. Classification (NCBI taxonomy): domain Eukaryota; kingdom Metazoa; phylum Arthropoda; class Insecta; order Odonata; family Coenagrionidae; genus Ceriagrion; species Ceriagrion tenellum. The sequence goes on from OY720632.1 coordinate 199,570,106, forward strand.
TACCATCTGGAGTCTGTAAAATAAGGAAAATATAAGGAAATAATTACAAGAGAACAATAAAAGTAGATCTTAACTGTCATTCAGAATTTTTACAAACCTAAGTTTCTGAATAAGTGGTCAAAAAGTTTATCATATTCTTCATCAGATGAGGAAAGTCTGATGTGAACCAAAGGTTTAATCACAGCCGCCTGGTAGGATTGAAGGGATGACCACAGCTGACATTTTCCCCATCAATGCCAAACATCCTCCACATGCTCCTATTCCACTGAGCACCGTCACATGTGACAACATCGACATGGAAATTGGCCTGCTCGAGCAGAATAATGCACTCTATCACCAAATGGTGCAATATAGTGCCTGATGCACAGCCCTTGCTGAGAAAGCAAGCCAGAGCCTGGACCCATCTACCTCTGAAGGGCTGAAACATCATCACCAGAGCATGATCACCTCGTTGATTTTTCTGGTGTAGAGGAGTGTGGTCACCCAGATCAGTGAAGCCATTCACCTTCAGTGTGTTTTTGTCATAGGTAACACTCATCGATAGCTTCATCTCATCTAGGAGTAATGTTCCTATAAAGAGGAAAGTTAATGTTCAATTGAAAGAAGTAAATATTACATATTATACATAGCATTTCAATCGAACAAATCAATATTACCTCTTTGGTCCTCCGGGGCTAGGTTTTCAGATTTTTCTTTCTGACAGTCAAAGGTGGCCTGCTGAAATCCATACGCTCCCTTTATTTGCCGAATGTAACGACTAAGGTTGCTGACACTCGGCAAAGAAAGGATGTTATGAGCTCGGATGTGCTCGTATGTCTTCCGGCTCTTAATCCGTAAGAGTAGGCACTCATACATGAAGTTGAGTGGGTAGCGCCTACCCTTTGAACTCTTAACCTTGGAGGCAGAAAAACACACCCTCACTGCATCGTGCTGCAAAGCCGGAAAACCTTTCACTGGATCCTCCAGATCCTCTTTAGAAATGTCAGCACATTTCTTCTGCAATTCATGTACCTTAGCCTTTACATTCTGAATCTGAAATTGGAAAGACAAGATTGAATCCCTGACTGCAGGGTATTTCAACTATTAACATTCAAAAGCAAGAAATCCACACCTGTCCAAGTAGACGCTTGTTCTTCATTCTACATATTTTTAAAGCTACCACATGTTTGGGCTTGGAAGGTGCCTTCTTCTTACGCAGCCGGTCCTTCATCCGCTTCTCAACTGCCTCACACTCAGAGCATCTGCTCCGTGCACATCTCCTTCCACTGCCCTCTGCTGATATTTCAGGCAGGTATCTTAAGCATGTGGTTTCTCCACTGAGAAAGACAGGTAACAGACAGACTGATCACAGTAAATTACATCTACTTGGTTATTGTGCACAAGCATTTCAGAAACATATAATGCATATGATGAGAAACTTATACATATAACATACATTATGCAAGCATAACAATTTACTGTTAGTGAATGAATAAGTGTCTGCATTGAACTACTTAGTATTTACAATGCTAAAAATAGTCACAATACCTTCCAAAAATGGTAACTCCTGCACAGATCTTCAGCTTATCAACCACCTGAAGAACCTGAACCAACTCCTCCAGATTGCTCACCAAATCAATTTCACTTCTTTCTTGAAGAACATGATCTGAAAAATAAAATGAGGTTACAGGCACAAAGAAGATTTAAACATTTACATTTAAAGTGCCATTTATAGATCACAGAACCCTTCCTCCTCTCAGCCTCAGTTCTCACCCAGTAGATGAATGTCAGATTGAAAGTGATTGATGAAAATATGAACAAGATGAATGTCTCGGTAAAAAATGTATACCAGATGCATGAACAGAGGCAGCTGCAGTTAAAGGATAATTGACACTGAGTTGGGAATACAATAGAGGAACTGTAGAAACCATTATCAAAATTAATTCAGCGATTACTAAGAAACAAATTTAGAAGGGAAAACAACCCAGAAAAAAATAATTTCTGGTTTCACCTTGATTTTGAGATCACTCATGACAACTATGGTCTTCTCAGTCATGAATGAGTGACCTACACTCATAAAAACTACATTTCCATCGACTACAGCAGTACCCCAATAGCACCCAGGCAGAGGCACTGAGTGTAAATCATTAAGGAGGCTATTCACACTAAAACTTGAACAAGCTGATTCCTCAGCCAACCTCTGAGGTGCCACCTCGGCCAGCATCAGGATGTTATCCACACCCTCAACAGTTCCTGCTTTCTCTACACCAGGATCACAGGACCCGCCGACATCCGCAGGCCTTTCTGGGCTTTCTTCCCTTGGAAACGCCACCCTAACTTTTTCCTGTCTCACCTTCGGTGGTTTCCTTTTTCTAAACACCTTTGTCAGGTACTTGGGCAAATTAGGAAATATCGTGGGAACTGCATCACTCCTAATTCTCGGCACATGCCTCTCTAACTGAAATATCGTCCCGTCAGGCATCTTAGTCTCAAAATGCCTAACTATGTCCTCGTCCCTGAAATGCAGTTCACAGACCGCATCGCATTCCCGAAACTCCCTGTCCAGGCGAGGAATCGCTCGTCGCCACCTTTCAAGCTGGTTCTTATCCTTGGAAGTATAACACATAAATTATTGATATATGTATATAATTATTGATATTCAGGAAAATGGGTAATTGGTCCGAGCCATGAATACCTAAAATTTCATTATCAAACATACACTTACGAAATACCATGTGACCTACACCTAGCATCGCATTAACCTCGCCAACGCTTCACAAGATTTGACTCTGCCCGCAGCGCGTTTGATTGAAAAGAAACAAAGTGGCGAATACATAAGTGCGTTCCCTTCCTAATTACGAACGTTTCCCCAATAAATGCATACGCACCAATCACGCCGTTCCCTTCCGGGATAGGCAGAGTCACAAAATTTCACTGAAATACATATTTGTACACCTAACTCTGCTTCAATAAATTCCACTTTATTAATTTAAAATTATGCGGTCGAAAGCACAACCGAGAAAAATTTAAATGAAATTTATTAACCTACTCGTGGACACTTCAAAACAAAAACAATTGTGCTAGATATCTGCATCTACCCGTTGTAAGTGCTGGACCAAGACCAAAAAAAATTTAATGATTAAAATATATAATTTAATAATGACACTATAAATAACAGGGTTCAATAGAATATAATTTAAAAAATGAGGGGAAAATATTAAACAATATTAGGAGAACTTTCAGTCAATCCGACTTGAGACTACCACGTGGTGTACCTACTAAGATCGAAATTGCGATCCCAGGATACTAACTTATCTACGGAGTAATTTATCATTTCAGAGGCTCATAAAAACATCAATCCGCCTGCGTCAAAATATCCGTCTATGAAATAAACATAAGAAAATCATGGCATTACCACATTCCACATAACATGGATGCGGTAGCATGGTAGCACTTCCTGCAGCATGATTTCTCCACGAACAGAAGACATTTTCAGTTGGAATATCAGATTTTACAGCCAGAATCATAAATCAATATTGCGAGGAAAAATAGCGAAATAATGACTTGAAAACACCTCAACATTGTCATTAAAGCCAACTAGTATAGTTTTCGTACTTACCACTGCCTTAAATAAACTCTTATTCCGCACTCCCAACTTTGCGTTCAATTTCTTCGTCTTGTTGTAACCCGTATAACAATTGGGCACAAAACAACTTCGCGCAGGGTGAACCATCTTGATAATTATTAGGAGAAGTTGTGAATATTAACTTATTTCCCTGTTGCAGTCGCCTCAACGCCATATGCTGAAATGAACGAGTTTCCTCCACGATAGACCCTAAACTGTAGCAGCGCCACCTATTCGATGCTCAAAACAAACGAATAACGGTGGAAGGGGTTGGAATAAAAAATTCTTGATTTTGAGCGCCGAGTTGACAATCCTATTTCTATTATCCTTGGCTGGAAGCGTCGGCACAGGCAATTGTTGACCGCGATTTCCGATAAGATGTTCTGGAAGTCCAATATTTTTACGACAAGCCTTTTTTTCGTCAGGAAAGTATTTGAAGGTTCCCCGTCCTTTCCTTGACGTTTCTCATATTTTTTTGCCATTGTCTTGCCACATCATCTCATATTTATTTTCTTTTCTCTGGGCATTCTTCACTTTTTTTCTTAGCTTACATCTTTCCATTCTTTCCTTGACTAGTAAAGTCTACTGGTTTACACCCTGTTAACTCCCTGAGTGCTTCAGTGGAAACAGTTCTAAAGCAATATGTTCCATTGTGCTCTATGGATAATTTCTCTGCTTTTAATCTTATTCATTAGTACACCGTGCCATGTTTCGCCTCCATACGCAATTAGTGGTAATGCCAGTCCGTGATAATTTTCCTCGACGTATTGCTATTTTTAATAATACCAGTTTTCACCAGCTGGGCTAAAGGAAGAAAGGGTCTTTAAATTTTCTTATGGCATCGATGAATTGATGGGAGAAATTAAGTTGTTCTCTGACTGGTCCTTCAAGATACTTTTCTAAAATTAATTCTTACTCTCGTATTTGACTAATTGCTTCCATTTTAACCGTCGGGTTCCTTTACAACTTCCTCTTTTGCATGAATATATGATGGTTTTCCACTTGAAAATTTTAGTTTTCTCAGTTTTTCTCTGGTTACAATTTTTTTAGGGATTTTCTCTTTTTGTCTCCAATTCCCTCCTGCTGTTTCCTTTTTTTGTTAATAGACTTTCATCTGCTTAGGCTGATACCGTATAATTGGAGCCTATTCCGATTTTTTGGATGTCTTTGAACACTATGTTCCACTGAGTAGGGCTCTATTTTTAACTGGGCTACTCTATCAGGTAAAGAGTTGGATATTAGTTTGTACAAGTTATTGAGGTAGTCCCTAATCTTTAGTTATTTTAAAATACCTGGCCGACGTACATTGTCAAAAGCTCCTGCTTATCGAAATAGATTGCCATGACATTTTTCTGCCGATAAATTTACTTCTTTTATAAGGTGATTTAATGCGTCCACCGTTTATATTCCAGAAATAAAGCCGAACTGTGTTTCATTTAGGTATCCTTGTTTGCCCGTGTGTTTATTTTAGCTCGCACAAATATCTCTCTCTGCAACTTTTCCCAGTGTTGATAACAGTGTAAGTGGCCTAATGCTTTCGGCTCCTAATGGTTTTTTTTCCAGGCAGTTGTTTTTTTGAAATATTTGTATTGTTCCTATTTTCCTCTCTTTAGGAAAAGTGCTGGTCCTCTGCATATTGTTCATTACTGAGTGTAGTTGTTCTTTTATTCTGGAGAATGTTCTTTTTCCGTCTTTATACCGTCTGTCTCCGTCTACTGTATACTGTTTCCGCCTTTATACCGTCGAATCTGGGGACGGGATCATTTTTTGTGGAAATTACCGCGTTCATGTGCTCGTTGGCTTCTGCTCTTGTCTCCCCGCTCGCACTCTCTGGTGGTCTTTCATTTACTTCCGTTGCGGTTTCATCAGTTAGGAGTGTGTGGAGTAATATGGTAGCTGTTGCTTTGATTGTACTGGTGTATCCTCCGCTTGGCTTTTTAATAGTTGCAGGTATTATTGGTTAACTTCTACTTATTATTGTCTTGTACTCTTCGCCCCTGGGATCTTCGAAGCCGGCTTCAATGGTTCTGTCTCCTTGTTCTTGCTTTTTTATCCGGTCTTTTTGATGTACTGAGTTCTATAATTTATAAAGTTTGTTTGCTTTGATTTCATCATTGTTCACCTAGTATTGTTTCTTAGTCCTGGACCATTTCTTTTTTGCTCTTCTCATTTCACCTCTAATGAGTGATTATTTGTCATCCCACCTCATTACCTTCTTTCATTTGCCAGTTGTTCTCGGTGTTGAAGCGTTGCTTGCTCTTTCCATGGCCTCCATTATGGTGCTCAAGCCTCTTTTTTTCAGCTGCTCCTCTCATACCGGACGGGACAGTCTGGCGAAACTATCGGCGCATGCGTAATTCAATTATTACGAAATATATTTGCATTGTGTCATTAGGCTGTGTATGAAAATAGCGCTCAGGTGAGAAAAAACAAAATCGGTATGATGCAGTTTATTCACTTCATATATATAAATGAGAACACTTATGCAAACTGGCACGAAACTCACTGTATGGACAAACATCGCTCCGCCCACATCAGTTATTGTGCATCGATTATAGTAGGCGGACGTTTCGCCTACTTACATCGTGGATTTCTGTCAATTTACGTCGAATCATTTTATTTCATAGATTCGACTTTACTTCGCCTTTGAAGACATTTTACGCGTAAGAGGGACGGAATCGCGTTGAGAAACGAAACGCTCGTCTCGTATTTAATTCTGAAACCATCCTAAATTACCAGTAGTCACCGCGAAAGGCTGCTGTCAAAGCTAAATTTGAACTTGCGTCGCCCTCGGAATAATAACAAAATTGAAAAATAATAGGGAAAATGATACGCAGTTGTGAAATAAGCAGCCTTTGCTGTAATTCGTAGTCAATTGTTGCCTCGACGAACAGCATTATTTATATATCATTATTAGATGAAAGAATAAATTGCTGACAGAGAAATAACTAATTGTAACGTTGATGTCAGGTATGGGAAATTTTGAATTTCCAAGGAAATATTTAGTTTAAGAAAAGATCATGATGTTCGAAAAAATGCTTATGATGTTCGTAAAAATGTTTATGATGTTGTAGTCTCTTCACATCGTATTTATTTCTGCGACGGCTCAAAGCATCTATGATAGCAATCATCTTGTATATTTTCTAGTGTTTTTCTCTATTTTTTAGATAGTGATTTACCAAGTAGCATTTTTTTGCAGTAATAATTTGGCTAATGAATCCCTAAATCAAAACATAAACTTCTCTAACCAAGGCGAGTAGTGCATATGTAGCCCTCTTTAGTCCCCTCGGTCCCAGGCAGTGGCGCAGTTGTCCATTACAAATGCAGCCAATTAGTAAAGACTTTCAATGCTGTTTGGGGAAAGGAATCACGATAAGGAAGAATCCTCGGTGGTGAGATTTCTTTAAATCTCACGATCTTGAAAAATGGTCTTCTTTTTATTTCATTCTACATCTACATAATACCCCACGAGCCGCCACATGGGCGTGTGGTAGGGGATGTTAGAACACCAGCCGTGTAAAGGTGTAAGTTTTTTATAGATGAAATGGTGACATGAATTATAGGAGTGTATTTAGTGAGCTTAAGTTTTATTGTGATCGCTTATTGTTCGCGGAAAGAACGAGTTCTTGTACCTATCTGTTCGGCAGTGTATCTCTCTTATTTTGTCGCATCTGTCAGACCTAGAGATGTAGTGAGGCTTCATGATAATATTCTATATGTCGCTCTGAAAAATATCAGTTCTGAATTTCTCAAGCAAGCTAAGCCCAGCGTGTAGTCTCGCGAGTCCCTAGGGGCTTCCACCTTAATCCCTCTGTTGCGAGACACTATATGTACGCTCGTAGCAGTTTTTAACGAAGCGCGCTGCTTTCCTTTGTATTTTATTACTTTTTTTGGTTAAATCTATTTGACCAGGGTCCCAAATGCTTCTAGTCGTAATCAACGTATTTAGACTGCGCTGTTATCTTGGACGGACTCCTGGGGAAAGGCGCTTTTTTGCCTAATGTGCTTGTGTGTTTTGTGGTCTTACTTCTGAAAATCGCGTGCAGTCTAGAGTTTCGTGCTGTGAATGGGAGCCACGCTAGTCAAGTGACACGTGCACCGCTCCTCGTGTGAGAGGGTTAAAGGGGAGGGGGGGCGGAGGATGAGGGGGCGAGGAAAGGCCCCGCGTGATTTTCGGCGGCCGCTCACCCCGATGATCGCTTTGGAATTCGTGACCTCCTCCTCCTCCTCCTTTTCCCCCTGGGCGCACCACGTAACGGATCCTCCTCCCCCCGTCTTTCCCCCCACCTCCACTCCAGGGAGAGAGTCGATATGGGACCAGGCGGGCGGTGCTGGTGCACGATGCGCGCTTATATCTCTCAGGGCGGCGGCGGCGGCAGGTCCATGGGTGCTGGCGTGAGGAAGAGCGTGACCCCTCTTCTCCTCTTGGCCCTGAGCTCTTCACGCTGTCGTGCTCCGTTTACATAATTAAGGATTGACGATGATTTACCGGGTGGTTTTTAACTTACTTGCGTTCCTCAGGTTTCCGTTGTATTGTTGCTGTTGGCCTCCAGTGATGGGTGAGAAATCACCGCTGGAACAATTAATGCTCATTATGTTCCTGTCGCAGTAGCGTGATTACTATCGGCACTATATATGTACGAGGCATGTTGTTTAAGTGAGTACCGTTGTGAAATAAAAACAAAAGAAGTGTACTTTTCTTAAAAATTTTATTTTTACGTGAAAACCTGTACCTTGATGTACTTTTCTACATAATTTCCACTAATATTAAGGCACTTATTGCACCGTAGAACCAGCTTTTGAATCCCATCCTCATAGAGGTCTGCCGCCTCATTTGGCAACCACTGTAACACGATCGTTTTGATCTCTTCATCGTCGTCGTGGCGCTGACCACCCAGATGCGTCTTCATATGCAAATACAGGTGGTAGTCTCTGGGCGCTAGATCGGGATTGAACGGAAGGTGATCAAGTTTTCCAAGCCTAATTATCCGATGAGATCTTGAGTTTGATTAGCCGTGTGTGGACGGGCATTGTCTTGGAGCAAAACGATTCCCTTACTCAGCATGCCTCGCCTTTTGTTTTGGATTCTTTTAAAGCTCTTACCCATTTCCATACCATTACATTGCTCATAATGTTTTTTCCATAAACTTCACTGATTTGACGGTAAAATTTCATCCGTTTTCACGCCTTTAGCACTAAGAAAACGAATCACAGCGCGTATTTCGCAGTCGGCGGGATTCTCAATCGGCGGAGGAATTTCAGATACACACAAACAAGGGTAAACACGGTCAAATGTTTCCGTAATGGTGTCAAATAAATGGCCCCTTTGTGGATAGGACGCTGTTTCTACTGATTTATCATAAAACTTTGCCTTCATGTCGTTAAAGCAAACTTAGTTTTTATACCAGTGCCAGCATTATCAACGTACTGTGATGAAGATGGTGTCGGTGCTGCCGTCTACTAAGTCTGCTTCATCAACTCGTGAATGGCTGCTGTTACAGGGAGTGATCCTGTGATGGTAATTCCTTCACTGTTGAAGAGATACGGAATGGGTGAAGTTTTAAGGTGTTGGTAACTACATTTGATTTCTTAACAGTGACTTTGTGGATGTTGATATCGATGTACCAGAGTGAAGTCACAATAATTGACGAAGCCAAACGTTTCTCCTCATGCGAAATGCATGACAGCTAACCCTTATGGAGATTATAGAGTTATACGTCCATTAAACATAATCTTGATCGTCTCTGAAAAAGAATCGGACGATGGTACGCTTAGATTTTGGCAGGGCAGGATATTCTACATCTACTTATTTACCCTGCAAACCACCACTGAGGTGTTTGGCAGGGGGTGACCTATCGCTAACATGGACTAGAGTGAAGAAATCAACTTTCACCAGTATGCACCACATATAATCTACGAAATACCGTGCAAGCCACCACTAGGGTGTGTGGCACGGGGTGATTCCAGACCAGGTATGCAGCACTCATCCCGTTTCAAATCAAAACCGCACTCGTTCCCCCGAATGCCAGGAGCAGGCCAAGGATACGTAGAGGAACGTGCTATCATGCAGAACGCTACTCAAGATATAACTACTGGCTAGTATTATTAATGCGACAAATAAATTGCACTATACGGTGCTAGGACATCCAGGAATATATCATGGCGGAGATTACATGCGAAGTTAGTATCTACAATTCATGTTAAGATACTAAGCACTACTGAAAACACTTATTTAACGTAGTCACTATCCTTGAACTGATATTTCACAACTATTATGGCCCCTTATTGTACGTGGAAAAAATGACATCTTAAATGTATCGGTTCTGCAGTCTATTTCCTTAATCTTATGCCTGTGATCGTTCCTTCCATAATAGTTTGGCTCTAGCAAAATATTTTGAACGTCTGGCAAAAAATAGTCTACTTCAAACTTTCGTAAAAGATTTAACCTATATTTCTTCTTTCGATCGGATAGAGGTTCTCATCCTAATTCCCTCAACATTTTTGTAACACTACTATGTTTATCATAACAATTTTTAACAAATCTAGCCTACTTCGTAAGGGTCCCATTTACTAGCGGCTTACTCCAAGTGAGGTCTCACGAGAGAAAAATAACATCGCTCCTTTACCTTCTCGTCACACTTTCCTAGTATTCTTTTATCAAATCCCAATTTACGAACTTGATGAGTTATGAAGGCGAAGCACAGATTTGGCACTAGAGGAAGAAGGAGATTTGGTTTAAGAAGCCAGAACCTCAGCGTTAGCATAGGGTCCGACGAACTCCTACTTTATGTCGCAGAGTCGATCGCGGAGTTAAGTATCTCAGGTGCGTACCAGCGACATGTAGTCGTTCACGTTGGACAGGTTGCTGAAGCTCTTGTGTAATGTATTTATAGCACTCTTTAAGAAAAACATCAACCTACGCTCTCGAACAGCAAAAAACAATCCACCAAGGGTGAGAAATGAGAGATAGAAGAAGAGAAATGTCAAGAGTTCTATTTTCTCTCCAGCAGGTCATTTTTCCTGGCTTTACCTTTAAAATAAATAAAGTAAATGCTAGTCTCTAATGTTTTGATCGTCACGATTAAAAGCAATGTGAAATTATAACTCGCTACTTGATCTTAGGCGATTTTGCAGAGTAATGTACTTGAAGTACTAATGAACAACTGTGTGATAAAACTGATGCGGCTCCGGTACAAACTAACCAGGATACTTCTAATTTTTTTTTGTTTTCAGAAAAAATGAAACGTTCAATTTCTTAAACAAATACTATGTCGCTAAACGTGATATGTGGCAGCTGACTCAGTAGATTCCAGCGTAGATGCGAGAGGGCGACACTCAACTTCGAAAATCGACTTTTTGAAAGTGGAAAGTGGCACTATGCATTCCTCCACTCGTCGTTCTACTCGTCTTCTCTTTTACTCTGAACCCCATGCTTAGACTTTTAATTTTCTTAAGTTGACTTCCAAAGTCGTACAAAAGTCGATTTTCCGCATAATAAATTGACCATTTTTCGCAAATAGAATTTGTTGTAAAACATACTTATGAGCTTGAAAACATTATTTTCTAGAAGCATGGCTAGGAGGAAGGAAAGTGGCACCATTTTCACACTTTTAGAAGGGCTATTTCTTAGGCAGGCATACAATCATCCCAGTTAAGAATGCACTAATCATAAAGAAGACTAGTTAATATTCTTTCTTTGTTTTTCTTTTTTTTTTTTGTTTGTTAGCTTTGTAGTTCATCAGACTTGTTGCCTTCATTAGAAAGGGTCGAAAAAATGAAAATATTTCTAATGTCCCTTCTTCTTAAGTTCCTTGTCATTTATCAGTACATGGTAGCCAAAGGCTGAGTTGTTAAAATCTCAGCTCTCCTCACCTGTCTCAATTAAACTATTTGAAGATCTTTAAACTCTTACATCCCCTTATTTGAAGATCTTTAAACTCTTATCTCCCCTTCAATGAAGAAAATCATTGCCCATGGCTGTGTCTAGACATTTTGGCCTTAAATTATGCATTTGGGCACCAACTCGGTGTAGAGGCTGGCCGGGTGTGTATCGTGAATGAAAGACAGTAGCTAATGTGCTGATCATGGGAATCGTAGGGATGAGTTTATTTTCATTTTTTACAGAGCCAGGGGTTCAGAGTATACGAGAAGACGAGTCGAACGACGAGTGGACGAAGGCATTGCGCCAGCCCATTTCAATATTAACAGCTATGACCCGTATGTTCGCTTTTCACTATTTTATGCTCAGCGCGAGAATTTCTACCGGTGGCAAATGTAAGGTTGAGTTTGTGTTTCGACGTTGGTACTTGGTTTTCTGTCCCATAGTTTGACATTTGACATCGAAAAAGCAAGTGCGCAAGAGTTCTATGAGAGAATATTTTAGTTAACTGAAGGACAGCGAAGTGAAGTGAACGGTTTTTAATTGAGAATTTAGCTAAACGGGAGCACTACAACTCACATCGCTTTATCGAGGACTGAGCACAAGACTATGCTTGAGACTTAGAACACTGTATACGGCAAAAATGAACTAGTCTGTGCAGCGAGGGACCCTTTCGAGCAGACCAAGAGAAAGTAAATGATCCGGAACCACGAGCGCCTCTAATTGCTCTCATAATTATTAATCGTTTCGTTTCAGCCATTCATGGGCTGAGATTACACAACTATCCTCACTTTCTCAAGTTTTCTCTTTTTCCAGTCCTTCATTTTTTGGCTTGCTCCTGCTCGTTCTTCCCCCGAAAATTCTCTTCTTATTATCATTTTCTCGTCGAACATGTCCTTCATCTCCGCAACTATTCTTCAGAATATTTCCTGTATATCTCATTTTCTTATAAATTGTTGCTTAATTATTCTGTCTTTCCACGCACAATTTTTGTGCTGTTTACATTGGCCTTCAACATTTTGGTTACGAAGTAATCGTAACATGATCAAATTTAATTAAAATGATAAAATAACATAGTCGTGACCCGGTGTGTCAGTACACCGCATATACTTCCTAGTGGTGGGTCGCGGGCAACAGTACTGGCTCTCAAGGTAGTCCTTTCAGTAGGGATCCTAGCTTGAGCAGATTATGGAAAGCGGGCATAGGGTATTACTATGCTTCGGTTTCTCTTGTGGCATACTGGCGAAAATGTGCCACAACTGACCGGTAGAGCGCCGTAACCGTTAGCAGGGAAAGCTGCACGTGGTGCGGGTACTGCGAAGGCTGGTAACCTTGCATACTCTATTACTACTTACTGCTAAACGTCAAACTTTGCCTCGGACAGCCGAAGCCACGATGGGCGGCGGAAGCTGAAAAAGGTTGGCCCATCAAGATACGGACTGGAAACGAACTGGACTCTCGGTACTTGGAATGTGAGAGGAGTGTATGGAAAGGAGCATGAGTTGCTGAATGAAATGAAAGTGAGACGAATGGATGTTTTGTATGTGAAACTAAGCGTAAGGGGTGGGATGCTGTTACATTAGATGGCGGTAGTCTGGCATTGTGGTCAGGAGTTGAAGATAATGTACACGGCAGTCAAGGTGTAGGACTCATTCTTACTGAGAGAGCTAAGTTGCTAGTAAGGAAGAACGAGTTAGTATCCCTTAGATTGCTCTGGGTTCGCATGAAAGTAGGTATAAGGAGAGTTGTGATTGTGGCGTGCTATGCACCAGTGGATGGAGAGAGTGACAGTGTGAAAGATGAGTTTTGGGAAAAACTGAGAGAGGTTTTGAATGAATGTGATCCTGGTGAGAGAATAATTTTACTCGGTGACATGAATGGGTGGATTGGTGTGAGGCGGGATGCATCTGAGAGAGTGGTTGGGCCTTTTGGTGACCCCCGAGTGAATGATAATGGTGAAAACTTGGTGAGCGTGTGCTTGGAAAAAGGATTGTTTGTGTCGAATACGTGGTTTAAACATAAGAGAATACGTATGCATACTTGGCAAAGGGGCGATTGTGAAAGCATGATTGAATTTTATTGTGTATGATGAGCGATAGAGAGAGTGTGTGGGACACGCGAGTGATGAGGGGTGCTGAACGTGGAACAGACCACTATTTGGTACTCTCCAAAGTGAATCTGGGCAGAAAGTGGGTACCAAAGAAGAATGTTACGTGTAAGCAGTTGAGAGTAAAAGTGGAAAGGTTGCTAGACAGCGAGGTAAGAATGCGGTATGGTTGCATGCTTGAGGATTCTCTATAGTTGAAGCAGAGAGAATGGGACGAGAATATCAGAAACGAGAACGTAAATGATGCTTGGGAGTGTTTAAAAGGAGTGATTGTGGAATGTGCTGAAAGTGTACGTGGGAAAGGAGTGGTAGGAAGAACGAAAGGTGATGCTTGGTGTAATGATGAAGTGAAAATTGCAGTCAAAGAAAAGAAAGAGGCGTACAAGGATATGACTGCTGCCAAATCTGAGGAGGAACGTACTAAGGCATGTGAGATTTACAGAAAGAAAAAATATGAATGCAAAATCGTTGTGAAAGAGAGCAAAGAAAGAATGCGTGCGGGTGAAGCTAATAAATTGCAGAGTGATTTTGAAGGTAGGGGAATGAATGCGGTAAAGAACAAAAGTGGAGAGATCATGTGGGACGAGAGCGGTATCAGGGCTGCTGGAGGGAGTATTTTGAAGAATTTTACAATAATATTGCAGGCGTTCAGGATGAGCCTTGTGAAGTGGTATGTGAGAATGTGACTATGGAAAAGGATATCAGTGAGAAGGAGGTCACAACGGCTGTGAGAACTTTGAAAAATGGGAAGGCTGCAGGCATAGCTGGGATATCCTGTGAAATGTTGAAGTGAGGGTGTAAATTAATAATTTGTAGACTGCGTGAACTATACAATTTATGCTTACAGGGTTCTGTTGTTCCAGCGGATTGGAAGAATACTATCATCGTTCCGTTGTACAAAGGGAAAGGAGGAAAGACCGAATGTAATAATTATCGGGCCATTAGTTTATTGAGTATCCCGGGAAAAGTGTTCAGTAAAATATTAATCGAAAGAGTAAGGAATATTACTTCCGACAAAATATGGGGTGTGCAGTGTGGGTTTATGCCTGGGAGAGGATGTAGTGACCAGCTTTTTGCACTTCAGCAAGTGATAGAAAAATGTATGACTGTCCGAAAGATAGTGTACTGTGCGATTTTCGCTTTAGAGAAGGCATAGTAAATGGAAAGAAGTTGTGGAAGGTTTTGAGAGACTATGGAGTGAATGGGCAGTTATTGAATGTAATGATGGCGATGTTTGACAATAGTAAGGCAAGTGTATGAGTTAACGGGGTTCTGAGTGATTGGTTTGTAATAAATCGGGGTGTAAAGCAAGGATGCGTAATGTCTCCATGGCTGTTTAATGTATTTATGGATGTGTTAGAGACGCATGTAGTGAATACGACGGTGTTTTGATTGGAAATGTAAACGTGCAAGTTCTTCTACATGCGGATGATGCTGTTTTGATCTCAGAAAGTCTACAGGGATTACAGAAGCTCCTAGATAAGTTTTGTGAATCAATGGAGAGAATAAAATTGAAGGTAAATGCGTGCAAGACTAAAGTAGTAGTTTTTGATAAGGAAAATGGGGAGAACAACTAGGATGAGGGCGAATGGTGAAGTAATTGAACAGGTGGATAATTTTGTGTACTTAGGTAAGGTGTATTCGAAAGATGGAAGAATAGATGAGGAGATAAAGAGACGTGCGAATGCTGGAAGGAAAGTGGTAGGTGGCATGTGGAGCATATCAAGGAATGAGTGCTTGTCTAAGGAAGCGAAAATTGCCGTGTACAAAAGTGTACTTCTTCCCACATTGCTATATGGTTGTGAAACATTGGTATGTCAGGATGGACATAAGAGTAGACTAAACACCGTGGGTATGGGTTATCTGAGGAGTATTTTCGGCAAAAGTAGGATGGATAGGGTCAGGAATGAGTGGGCCATGAATGAATGTGGGTTAAATGCTCCAGTAATGGACGTGTATGAAAGGAGTGTGCTTCGTTAGTTTGACCATGCTGAGAGAATGGATGAGAGTCGAATAACGAAACAGATATATGAGAGTAGAATGAATGGTGTGAGAGGTAGAGGTAGGCTGAGAAAGTTGTGGTTGAGGAAATTCTTAGGAGGAGGAGGAGTATTAGAAGTTTTAAAAACAGGAGGGCGTGTATGCAACAGTGCATGGGGGTAAATGAGGCGAAAGAGGTTTGCAAGGATAGGTCAGTATGGAGGAAGTTATTGAAGCAGAGTTAGGTGTACAATTATGTACTTTCGAGTGAAACATTTTGACTGCGCCTACCCCGGAAGGGAACGGCGTGATTGGTATGTATGTATGTATGTTATTATTATTATTATTATTATTATTATTTAACTCCAAAATCAGGGAGTTCAAGATACACTCAAATCATAATACTATATACATATGTGCGTTTGTTAACAAGCATGTTGTGTATGAAAATTATCAAACTTCATCGATTCAAAGGGATTACTATGCTTTAACATTTTACTCTAAGTTTTAGGATTTCGAAGTACCTCACATGTTTCAGTCAAGAGATCACAAAAAAACACTTCATTCACGATGTATCTGTTGTGTTTTTTGATGATATTGTTTTGGCACACATCCTTTTCACATTTTTTGGAACTAGTTTTGCAATAACAAAACTCTTTTGACACACGGGAAGGACCATAAAAAGGTCAATCTTTCTCGAAAATTGGACATCGTTCATTGACTTCTCCTGTTTTTCCATCAATCAACAAGTCTTTGTATCCCCAGAATTGCAAAAAGTATGTCGCACTACCGTTTGCACTGTTATAAGCCCCTTCAATTCTCAGTCTCTTCTGAATTTTCTTTTTTAAAGCCGACTTGAAATGTACAGCGTCAATCTTGTTTTTATAATACAAATTTAGCTCTTGATAAATGGCTGACTTCGTGGCTGTAATCAAATAGTTAGCCAACCTGATTTGGAGGTCACCAAAACGACTTTCTTTTGGAAGTCCCGCGTATAAGTGAAGTAACAGAATTTTATCATAGCCCGTAATTAACTTCAGGCATCTCACGACTGCCCTCCACAAGGCTTTAACCCCGTAGCACTGGAAGGTGAGATGCCATGCAGAAGCCAGTATGCCAGGGCACCATGGACACTCACTCGTATCAGTGACGCCAACGCGGTGCAGAAAGATCCCATCCGCCCAAGCGCCATGACACAGCCTCCAGGCCACATCAGCATCGACACCAAGAGTGGGCCATTCCCTCATTACAGTCCATTCCATCTTATCGTCTGTGTGCTTGGATTGTAGCGGCCATTGATCTCCATGGAGTAGATATAAGGCCTCATGGTAGACCTTACATTTAGGCAAGGGCAAAGGCATTACTGCGATAGTTCTTCTACTGCAAAATTGAAAAGTTGGCCGAAGATGTGGTGGTGGCCAGCCCGTAGGAAAAGGCCTTTCGGGGGCACGTTCGTTTGGTGGTACACTGGGTATAACACTAAATTCCTTCCAGGCCATCATGAGTGAGTGGTAGAAGCGATCTATATTCTGACCAGCTGTGATGGTCTCAGGATTTGCAAATAGATGATATAAGTCTCCCGATCGCCACTCCCGGCCTATACGTGCTAGGGCTAAAGATTTCCAGAGGCCGCATTCGTCAGAAAAGAGGAGACGTTGTGCAAAAAGGAAGCGAAAACCAAGAATTTTACTTTTTATATCCACTAGCCCCAGACCGCCCTCATTAACTGGTGCTATCAAGGTATTTGAGGACACCCAGTGTTTTCTATTCTGCCATACGAAATTAACTAGTATGGATTGCAATTTTCGCACAGTGGCTTCAGTCGGAGTGTATGACTGTAACAGATGCCATATCTTAGGAGCTATGAACTGGTTGCAAACCAAGACTCTCCCCCTGAGTGACATTGGCCCAACCCTGACTTTCCATCTTTTAAAAGCGTCATTTATTTTGGAAAATATATCTTTCTCCATTATAGCATCTTCCACGCTAGGGTTAACGTCGATCCAAATGCCTAAACATTTAAAACCGTTTGTGGTCCAGGTAATTCCCAGTGGTTTGTCCGTGCGAGTTTTCCATGGTCCTACCCAAAGACCATGACACTTGCCCATGTTGAGCCTGGCACCACTGTATCGCGAATACTTTTCAAAAGTACTTAAAACTTTTCCAAAGTCTGCCTCGTTCGAAATGAAGACATTGATGTCATCAGCGTAAACGCTGGCCACCATGGTTGTTTGAATATTTCCCAAGATAGAAATGTGATTTATTTCTGCCTTCAGTGATCTTAAGAAAGGCTCGAAGGCCAAAGAATACAGCTGTCCAGACAATGGACAGCCTTGGCGAATTCCCTGGCGGAATCGAAAAGGGGCGGACAGGCAGGTGCCAACTCTGGCCATGCACACTGCTTCGTTATACAAGGTTTTAATCATGCCAATAAAATCCTTGCGAAATCCCATGTTTTCCATTAGTGAAAAGAGATATACGTGACTAACATTGTCAAAGGCTTTCCTTTGATCTAATGAGAGCACGGCAAGTGGTTCATCACTGTCGACGTACTTCCTCACGAGGTCACGGACGACAGAAATTGCATCATATATAGTTCTTCCAGGAACGCAATAGGATTGTTCTTTCGACACTACGTTGGCAATGACCACAGATAGTCTATTTGATAAAGCTTTTGCAATTATTTTATAGTCTGTGTTCGTGATAGAGAGCGGTCTTAGGCAGTCAATGGATTCTGGGTTAGCATTCTTGGGCATCATAGTTATGACCGCCGTTGCCGTGGAGCGCGGAAGCCTACCTCTGCAGAAACTTTCCCTCATCATCTTGAAGAAAGGCACTCGGAGCTGATCCCAAAATTTCAGGTAAAATTCGGGTGTCAGGCCATCAACACCAGGGGCTTTATTCTTATTGAGGCCCTTCAAAGCGGCCAGCACCTCGCTAGCCTCAATGGGAGCGTCCAACTCTTCGGCAAGATTATCGGGTAACCGATCAAGGGTGGAGAGTATTGCATAGTCCTCAGAGTGGTTAGACTCAAAAGGTTCTGCAAAGATCTTAAACAGGTGTTCTCTCACTTCTGCAGTGAGTTTCTCAGGGTCATCGACCCACTCTCCATCGATCTTTAATCTGGCTAAGGGCTTGGGCATAGCTCTGGATGCCCATTGAGCCAGATGAGCGGCAGCAGGGGTGTCATTGGCTACAATGTTTTCCCAACCAGCCCTAGCGACCAGTGCCCTAGCTTCTCTGTCAGTGTAGCCATCACCCATATAACCCCATTGATTCAAGCGGAGCCCTCTTTTGTATATTATTGCATGTTCCTTTATTTCTCGCTTGATAAGTTCCCAGTCTGCACATGGGCCCAATTTGTTTGAGGCACAATAGAGTGACTTTAACAAGACTCGAGTATAGTGACAATATTCGTCACTCGAAAGAAGTGTATTGTCAAAACGCCAATATGGAGTTCGTCGCCTGTTTTTTGATATTTCGACCCTTATTATAACCGCCCTGTGGTCTGAAAAACTACCAGCAGTGTCAATCTGCCTTATCTTTGGAGCTCTCTCTTCAGATACGTAAAATCTGTCGAGCCGTGATCCAGTGTTAACACCACGGTGGTGTAAGTGTGTGTAGCCTGACTCTTTTGGATGTAGGCGACGCCAGATATCGATAAGATGGTGAAGGTTGACCATGGAACGCAAGGCAGCGGCATATTTTTTGTTTCTCTCGACACCCGTGGATCTATCTAAAGCGGGCACCAGAGTGCAGTTGAAGTCTCCTCCAACGATTACCCACACATTATGACGGCCCAAAGTGGAAATGGCTTCGTCTATATATCTATTTACCAGCCGAATGAGCTCGACGGCGTGATGTTGATCGTGAGGCCCATACAGAGATACTATTAGCAAGGTTTGGCGCTCTGGATATTTCAAAGTCATTTTTAACCCTAGAGCATAGCCTGGCTTAATGACCTCACTCGAAAGAGAGTAAACTCCGATATTCCTTTTCACGGCTATAGCAACGCCGGCATGCGGAATCAAAGGGGTGGTAAAATAAAAATCATACGTGGGCAGGGAACGCATTGTTGGTGAATCTGTATTTGTTTCCTGCAGTAGCACTAGATCGGGGTCATGTTTCCTCAGGAACAAAGATAACTGAGCCCACTTTAACTGACTCCGCACAGAACGTACGTTCAACGTCAGTATTCGTAACTCACTCATGTCCCTTGCCTTTTTTAGTGCTCTTATAAGAGTATAAATAAATAAATACTCAATAAAATGGCTAATGAAGATTTAAATAAATAAATAAATAAATAAATACGTCTCCGACCCTAAAATCATTGCCATTTAAAACCGTAAAAACTATATAAAAGCCAAAAAGCGGCATATTAAAAGGGCAAAAGATATAGAATAAATAAATAAATAAATAGAATAAATATTCTCTCTTTCGCCAACAAACCAGTTCAACTTTAGCATTCATTGCATTGAGTTCATAGCATGAAGTAGTATACTTCGAGGTAAAACACAATGAATATGAACCAACTGTAGCAAAGAGGATAAATAATGACAAATTTTCCTTCAGAGGCAGTGTTCGGAGTGCTGGATGACACAGCCATATCATTGCTGGAGCGCATTGACTAGCCTATGTATCCGATTCCTCAAGGCCTGTTCTTTGACTATTTTCCTATCGTCCAATTCGGACAGAGTGTTGAGGAGCTCGTCCGCATCGACTAGAAGCTCTCTCGCTTTTTTCCGTGGATCTAATCTTTTGACCCCAGATAAATAAGTTTTTAAGACGTTGAAGGGAATTGCGCTAAAATCAGGATTATCAGTATAAAAATCTTCGATTTGGCGTAAGCCTTCTAGGTCTGTGTGTTTAGTTCTTACTCCCTTTTTCCTCTCGGGTGAGTCAGCGAGGCCTTTGGTGTTCTCCTGCTCGGGCGACTTCTTCCTCTTACCTGTCCTCTCAGACAGCAGAGAAGAACCAGGAAACGTATCGTCATATAGGTCATCAGCATTGGTAAGGAGAGAGAGCGAGGAAATAGATTGTGAGTCTAAGTCCTTATCTTGTGATTCACCTAGTGAATCATCTGCAAGGACAACAAATTTAGAGGTAGATGGCATAGGATCAGTGACAGGTGGCAGACTGTCGGTTCTGCTTTCAGGAAAAAGAGATAAAGCACCCGAGGGTGATTTAGGGATGGATGGCAGAGAAGAGGGATCTTCCGTGGTGATAGGAGGCAGCGGCACCACTCCCTCAGAGGATAAGGATGGGAGGGGAGGAGGCTGAGGGGGTAAGGGGGGTCCCCCCTCCCTCAGTCGTCGTTCCCGAACAGAGTCGGGGTCCAGCACTTCACGTTCCTCCTGAGGAGGGACAATGCGGGGGCAGTCCCTGGCATTGTGACCATGTTCTTTACAGGAATTACATTTCTGGTCATTGTGTTGAAGGAATATTCTCTGTAGAGTGTCACCGATCTCCACCAAAAACGAATCGGGAAGGACTATGCCGTCACGCCTGACCACATAGACCATCCGCTTCCATGAGCTTATGTGGTCAAAGCCCTCCATTTTAATGTTAAGGGAGAGACGATAAAAAGGTGACACAACTCTTACAGCTTGGCTCAAAATTTCCGCTAGGTCGCCATCGGCGACCTCAGGCGGAACATTTGAGAGGATTAGTTTTTCGGTTTTAGTGATCATCCGCCTTGCCTCTACCCAGGTATTATTTATCGTGATACCACCATAATGCACTAGAAATGTTTCAACCAGCTCCTCTGTTTTCAAATAAATGCATATTCTTTGGTGAGGCAGACGCGTAGCGTGAGTTACGTTTCCGCCACCACCTAGCTTTTCCCCTATTTTGATCACGTACGTGTGAATGGAGGTATCAGGCAATGCAGGCAGTATAATACCCATTTTTTTGTTGGGTCCCACTGCAAGAGGAGTAATTTTTTTTGTCTGAAATGCGAAGACGGTTTTTCCGTCCGCGGAGAAACCACGCTCGCTCTGAGGGTTCGGGAAGTGACCGGCGTCGGCGCGCTGCTTAGCGACCGACGAGTAGCTGCCTGCGCGAGGATAGGCAGGGAGGGGGGTGGCGGTATTGGGGGTGGGGTAGAGGTGTTTTGAGGCCTCCCGTGCGGAGCGGGAGGTGGGGGTAGGGGAGGGGAGTCCCTCCCTTGAGTCGGAGGAGCGGGCGATAAGATCAGCTTGTGGAGGGCGGGTGAGCTCGCTCTCAGCTGTAGTGTGTGAGTTTTGAGAGCTCTCCTTCAAGGTCAACGGTTCGGGCATGGGTTTGAATGAGTCCTGCTGGTCGAAGTTCTCTAGGCTGCTAGCACGTGAAATTGGGCGAGACACAATGCCACTCGTAATTAAAGACGTATTATCAATTGGGCTAATTTGGGATTGGGAGTGCACAGGGGTGACGGAAGCACTGGCCGCCGTGACGAGCAATCCATGCTCCCGACGTAACAGAGTGCTGGGAGGCTGATTCTCGGAGGTGTGGTCCGGAGAGTTCAAGAGCTGAAAGTTCCGAATAGGTGATCCATTGCTCGTCTTCCTAGGGGATGCAGGGGTGGTAGAAGTCATCGTGGATGATGAAGAAGAAGTAGTTGAAGTAGATGATGAAGTTGAGATGGTGCTGGCAGCTGATTTCGAAGTGGCAGCGAGGCACTCGTCCCGGCTTTCACCCGCCGCGTCCGACCGGGCTTTCGCCCGGACGGCGGGAGGACTCGCCGTCAAAGACAAAGCGAGTCGTCGGCAAACACAAAACCACCAATAAAAGTAAAAAATACGGTAACCACACAGATGAGGATGAGTTGATGGGATGCAGTAGGTGTTCACGCACACGTGGACACCAAAAATACAGATGTAAGATGAAAATAACACACAAAAAACTCTGTTTTTTCGGGAGCTCTGTCAAAAGCGTCCGAACGCCACGGAGTATGTATGTATGTATGTATGTACACTTCTTGACTCAGCGCCGTAGGGTAGCCGCTCCTCTTTGTAAATAACCAGTGCGGAGTGGATGGGGTGCAAGTTAGGACAAGTTTTTTTCCTGGGTTATATTAGAGACTGAATGCTATGACAAATTTTAAGCTATCCGGGACTAGCCACGGAGTTTCACTTTTACGGTGTCACCCGCAATGCACAAATGTGCGAATTTCCACAGAGAAAAAATCATTCGCCTTGACCATTTAGGTTTAACATCTCCATGGAGTTTAATTGGCAAACATTTAGTTTAGTCTAATCTAAGGAAAAAATTACGTGAAAAACAATAGTTTAATTGCTTTTGAAAAGTTGCACAAATCATATGCGATAAATAGTTACGTTCAAAATCCTCTGGACAATGCACACTTTAACAGTTTGAGTTTGAAAAACTTGTACGTAAACAATAAGCGCTGCAAGAACTAGAAAAATGTACCAGTTTACACGCAAAACGTTGATGTTTGTGGCAATTAGAGCCATATAGAGTTACGTCCGCACTCCGCGCTAAGTCAGGGTGACAAGTATAAGGAGAGACTGGTAGCAGGTTCCGAGCGCTTAGGATCTCCGAACGAACCGATGTACGTCGTTTTTGTTCGTTGGACTTATTCGTTCTTCTTGGTTTTTTGTATCCTAGTTATTTTTTCCCTTCCAATGATCGTGAACGCTGATGTCAGTGATCGTTAATCGTGTTATACGGCTACTTATTATGCATCGTCATGTAGGATCTAAGAATTATTGAGGCCAGTGTCGATGTTAGATGAAATGTGTCGAATAGTTTATATTAACCATACGAATCATATATAACAGTGGAAAATATGTGTGAGCACATTCCTACTTGATGCGAACTTGGGTATTTAATTGTGGCCGACTATTCAACCGTCCGCTAACTTTTTCCGCTTGCTTGAAATACACGGCCGAATCGACTTTTTTTTTACTATAATGAGGTATGAATTATTATAGCAGACCCCTTGACTGTCTATTTAATTTTGATATCATGAGTTGCAATATGGGGTTTACATGTAAACACATATTTTAATACACTGGTCAATGCTTCGTTTTACGTGGAACTAGATCACCGAATGCTCTAGGACAGTGGCTTCGAATTCGGGTACCAAAGGCTCTCTTTGTGACGGTGAGGAACTACCGGCCTAACGAAAGTGGAGTTAGATATAGATCGCCGAATGCGCTAGGACAGTGGCTTAGATTTCGGGTACCAAAGGCTCTCTTTGTGAGGGTGAGGAACTACATACATAACGAAAGTGGAGTTAGATCTGTATCGCCGAATGAGCTCGGACAGTGGCCTCGATTTCGGTTGCCAAAGTCTCTATCTGAGGGTGAGGAACTACCGGCCAAACGAAAGTGGAGTTAGATATAGATTGCCGAATGCGCTAGGACAGTGGCTTTGAATTCGGGTATCAAATACTCTCTTTGTGAGGGTAAGAAACTACCGGCCAAACGAAACTGGAGTTAGATATTGATCGCCAGATGCTATAGGACAGCTGCTTCGATTTTGGGTGCCAAAGGCTCTCTTTGTGACGGTGAGGAACTACCGGCCTAACGAAAGTGGAGTTAGATATAGATCGCCGAATGCGCTAGGACAGTGGCTTAGATTTCGGGTACCAAAGGCTCTCTTTGTGAGGGTGAGGAACTACATACATAACGAAAGTGGAGTTAGATCTGTATCGCCGAATGAGCTCGGACAGTGGCCTCGATTTCGGTTGCCAAAGTCTCTATCTGAGGGTGAGGAACTACCGGCCAAACGAAAGTGGAGTTAGATATAGATTGCCGAATGCGCTAGGACAGTGGCTTTGAATTCGGGTATCAAATACTCTCTTTGTGAGGGTAAGAAACTACCGGCCAAACGAAACTGGAGTTAGATATTGATCGCCAGATGCTATAGGACAGCTGCTTCGATTTTGGGTGCCAAAGGCTCTCTTTGTGACGGTGAGGAACTACCGGCCTAACGAAAGTGGAGTTAGATATAGATCGCCGAATGCGCTAGGACAGTGGCTTAGATTTCGGGTACCAAAGGCTCTCTTTGTGAGGGTGAGGAACTACCGGTCTAATGATAGTGGAGGTAGATATGGATCGCCGAATGCGGTTGGACAGTGGCTTCGATTTCGGGTATCAAAGGCTTTCTTTATGATGGACAGGAACTACAGGCCTAGCGAAAGTGGAGTTAGATATAGATTGCCGAATTCGCTAGGACAGCTGCTTCGATTTCAAGTGCCAATGGCTCTCTTTGTGAGGGTGAGGAACTACCTGCCTGACGAAAGTGACGTTAGATATAGATCGCCCAATGCACTCGGATAGTGGCTTCGATTTTGGGTACCAAAGGCTCACTTTGTCAGGGTGAGGAACTCTTGGCCTAACGAAAGTGGAGTTAAATATAGATCGCCGAATGCGCTAGGACAGTGGCTTCGATGTCGGGTACCAAAGGCTCTCTTTGTGAGGGTGAGGAACTACCGGCTAAACCAAAGTGGAGTTAGATATAGATCGCCTTATGCGCTTGGACTGTGGCTTCGATTTCGGGGATCAATGGCTCTGTTTATGAGGGAGAGGAATTAACGGCCTAACGAATGTGGATTTTCATATACTCCGTACTATACGCCTCAGCGGATGGAATGCCCTGATGAAACTTATGTTGAAACATCGGAATCGGTGAGTGTTTTAAGTCGGTTTGAAACCTTGATAATTCAGTTCGGCTTATACCCTAATTGGGAACTGCCATATTTGGCTCGTGAGTAATTTGTGCACAAGTCGCTGTGGTTAAATCTATGATCTTATTTGTAGCGATGGTGGCCAAATTCTAATCTCACCTGAGGGAATTTTTTGCAACACGTAATTTCATGTGGAAAGGATGTGTAAGAACCCCGAAGATGCATTTTTAAGTTAACACTATGTATAATAATGGGATTATTGTAGTCGTGTTTCGTTGTCACGAGAAAACGAATTTTACAGTTATTTATTTACAATTTATTTTACGTAAATGTTGATTTACTACTTTTTTTCTTTACTAAATTTTTTTCTCGACAGATTTCAATGCGAGAATTTACCCGCATCAATGCCTCGTCGTTGGCAGAAAGTTATCATACGATGTGTGTTCCTAAAATACGGTTAATTGTTTTATTAAAAACAAAGTACAAAGTTCACATAAAATTTGAATTAATCTCCTTCAAAGTACTGTCCTTTGCTAGCAATGCACTTATCCCAACGTTGATACCATGAGTGGAAGCATTTCTGGAAGGCTTCTTTCGGAATGGCTTTCAGCTGCTCTGTCGTGGCCTTCGCAATGGCAGGAATGATGTCAAAACGTTTTCTTTCAGCACATTTTTCATTTTTGGGAAGAGCCAGAAGTCGCATGGTGCTAAATCTCGTGAGTAAGGCGGTTGTGGACAGACTGGAAGACTTTAAGTGGCCAAAAACTCGCGAATCAAAAGTGACTTGTGGCACGGCGCGTTGTCTTGATGAAGAAGAAAGCCGTTGGCCCATTTTTCAGGTCTCTTTCTTCGCACATCGTTTCGCAAACGTTCCAGTACACCCTTGTAAAATGCGGAGTTTACAGTTGTTCCCTTTGGAACGATCTCTGATCGCACTATGCCCTCACAATCGAAAAAAACAATGACCATGATCTTGATGTTCGACTTTGACTGACGTGCCATTTTAGGGCGAGGTGAGTTACTGGTTTTCCATTAAGAACTCTGAATTTTTGTCTCAGGGTCATAGCCATATACCCAACTTTCATCTCCAGTTACTTTTCTGGCCATGAAGTCCGGATCTGCATGATGACGATCCTTCAATTCCGTGCAAACTGAAACACGATTTTCTTTCTGTTCATCAGTCAAAAGTCTGGGAACAGATTTGGCACTCACTCGTCTCATTTGCAAATCATCGGTCAAAATGCTTTGCACGGACCCGTACGAGATGTTAAGTTCTTCAGTAAGCTCTGAAATAGTCATTCGCCTGTTTGAACGAACAAGTTTGGCCTCTTTTTGCTCATTTTCATCTGTTTTTGAGGTCGAAGGACGTCCCGACCGTTCCTCGTCCTTAACTGACTCATTTCCACTTTTAAATCGCTCATACAGCTTGTAAACAGTCTTCAAAGTTACCATATTATCAACATACACAGATTTTAACATTTCATGAGCTTCTTTGGCACTTTTTTTCAACTTGAAAAAAAATTTAATGTTAATGCGTTGCTCAAGATCCATGTTTCACGACAGACACGGCAAACACGACCTCACTCTAGCATCTCTAGAAGCTGACTGACCAGCCAGAACGTGTTCAAACCTGTCACTGCCTGTCTCAACACATGAGGGTATGAGACATATTAGTTGAAATAGATGTAGTGTAAGTAGTTGCTGCTATGAAAATTCATTCACCGTATTTTTTGATCACACCTTATATATATATTGGGATGGCGACGCTACTAAGTATTAAAAAAGTGAATGATTTGCTTATAGGTTTACTTTTTAGCGCCCTCTACCTCAATCGTAATTGTTTTGCCAGCATAGCATGTTATTCTTTGGTGTGAAAAGAAGATTTTGGAATGGGTAACATCGCTTTCCGTCGTAATTATAATAATCCTCAGATTATGTGTAATAAAACACCTGCAACGCCTATTTCTGCCTGGCCAACGTAAGATTTTCAATGTCCTATGATGTCGTGAAGATAGGGAGCAAAAGGTAAATACGTGTAATAACTCTGGCGTTTTAATGCGTGTTTTAACCACAAATTTGGAAATCCGAGCAAATATATCTGAACCGATGTCTTAGATTGAGGCATTTTTCGAGTTGCCGTGGACGTATGTCACTGACTGTTGATCAAATTTTGCTGATTTTCGTATTGGAATTGTTCTTTGTTCATTAGTCTCCATATGTGAACCCTTGCCGCCGTATTAATGTATGATTTATTTTCTTTTTCTCTTTTGCTTCAGGTAAGTCATCGACTCCGTTTGCTGCGTACTGTGCCCGGCCTCTTGTTCTCCCCTGGTCGGCAGTGCTGCCGAGATATGAGGTCGCATTCTGGCCGCTGGATTTAGCTCGGTCAATGTTGATTCCGACCTCCAATAAGTGTAGAGCAGCCGATGAATACTAATACTGGGTACGCATATTTTCTCTCATTACAGAATTAGGAAAACACATGAAGATTTCCTACAAGAGAATGAAAATCATTGCATTTATGTTAGTGATAGAGGCACTAGAACGTATGGAGTACTATGAGGAAGGCAAGGTCCAGCTGTATATGCCACACGTAGGTTGATTTTCATAGTCATCAATAACTACAGAATCGTTCCAATCTATGCCTGGTGTTCATAGACCAGATAAATAATCAATGATGGGTGAATCGAAGAGTATTCGTTTATCATTGATTACTTGTATCAGGTATTTATGGATTATAAATCATCTCCATTTCATTAATCTTCTATTATTTTGGATAATCCGTAATTGGTAATTGGTGGATCACGGATAGAATGTCTATTTGAGGATATGAGAAATTAAAGCGGCAACTTATTTTATGAGTAGCGATCAATTTTTAGTCAAGTTGAGGATATACTTGTATTAATTGCAAATGGAAAAAGTAAATAAAAAGCTCATCGAAATTGGTCTTTAGATAAAGATGAATTAACTGTGCTTTCTCTCGCTCTATTTCTTATGACTTTTCTTCGTTAATGAAGGCGTTGTAGGGAAAAATCAACAAACTGTCATCTTGTAGTAAGCAAAAACTTAGTATCTTCCACAGATTTATTATTACAGGCAGAACCGGTTTCGGAAGTTACGCCATTATAGGTGCACTGATGATGGCTTAACTGCCGTAACCGGTTGTGCTTATAATAATAAATCTGTGGAAGACACAGTTTTGCTTACTACAATGTCGACCTTCCACCAAGTGAAGCCTTCACAATTTGAATCTAAACTGTCATCTCTTATTTCGGCAAGCTTTACGGCAAACGTTGATGATGTAACGTGTGAAGTTATACATTAGGGATTACCCGGTCATCAGCATTGTCTCCTCTTTTCTAGCTCAAAAAAGAGACCCTTATCCGTCGGCTGAACATCGTAAAATGATTCTAATTGTGTCAACTATTTGGACGGCCAGAATATTAGTTACGCGTTTCACAATTCTGGACGCTGTTGGCTGCGAAACAACTGGCATTACTAAATTGTGCATAAAACACGAAAAAGGACGAAGAGTAGCACGGTAGCACTATTCATAACAGAAATAATTACCGATAAAGAAAATACGTGCAATTTATTAACGCTACTGACGGAAGCAAGCGAAAGTTTGAAATAATTGCAATTAAGTAGTAGCAATAGATGATTTGCTTAGCTGTACTTAATACTTCATGGCAATTTCAGCCGATATTAAATTTTTCTTGGAAATTCTTTAAAAATACTGCCTGGATAAAATCCGCTTTGATATCTTGTCAAAATTTTTAATATGATTTCAACTTTTTCGTATTGATGAGGTAGCGTAAAATCACAGAGCAATGAACCACAGTAGCACAGGAGGAACTATCAGTCCTCGCGGAAGGAGTCGCTAAATGAGCATCAATTCTTGGAAGGAATTACTCGATCACTGCGGGTTTTCAGAATCAGTGTTTTCTGTTGAACTCTTATTCTTGGTGATAAATCTATGGATTTGTTGGGTCCCGAATTCATGCTCTCTGCAGCCTTTCGTGATACTCTGCTTAGTCGTCGTCGTCAATAACATGAGCCAGTAAATCTGAAGGAAATTCCATTACACAAAAATCCTAATAAAATCAAGATAATTAACGGTGTAGTTGAGTACTCTATGCCCTTTGCACCGTAAGAGTTGTTCCTTTAGGACGTTAACATACGAATAACGTTAACAATTACAGAACTACAGTAATTTCAACAATGAAAAACTCAAATTGATTACGGTGGAAAGCTTACTTCACGAATCGATGATTATTTAGCCAACGATTACAGTTTACTTGATTATGAATACTAGAATAATAGGCTATGATTACTTGACGACTGTGAATACATGTTAATCAGAGATTAATGAATCACTGTATTAAGAGTTAACGACTGATGAATCATTGATACTTAAACGACTAAGAATGGGATACAATAAGTGATGACGGATGTAATCATAAATTGGAACGAATCTGTAATTATTGAGGACCATGAATACCACCCTATAATTATGTGTCTCATTAATTATATGTTTATTATTTTAATTAATTATATTGTTCCCTATTCATAGACGTTTAAGAATCAATGATTCATAAATATTTGATGAGTGTGTACAAAAGTGTACTTCTCCCCACATTGCTATATGGTAGTGAAACATGGGTATGTCAGAATAGACATAAGAGTAGACTAAACGCCGTGGGTATGGGTTATCTGAGGAGTATTTTCGGCAAAAGTAGGATGGATAGGGTCAGGAATGAGTGGGCCATGAATGAATGTGGGTTAAATGCTCCAGTAATGGACGTGTATGAAAGGAGTGTACTTCGTTGGTTTGGCCATGTTGAGAGAATGGATGAGAGTCGAATAACGAAACAGATATATGAGAGTAGAATGAATGGTGTGAGAGGTAGAGGTAGGCTGAGAAAGTTGTGGTTGAGGAAATTCTTAGGAGGAGGAGGAGTATTAGAAGTTTTAAAAACAGGAGGGCGTGTATGCAACAGTGCATGGGGGTAATGAGGCGAAAGAGGTTTGCAAGGATAGGTCAGTATGGAGGAAGTTATTGAAGCAGAGTTAGGTGTACAATTATGTACTTTCGAGTGAAACATTTTGACTGTACCTACCCCGGAAGGGATCGGCGTGATTGGTATGTATGTATGTATGTATGTGTATTCTCCCTCGTCAAGTGATCATTGTTTTGTTTTCTAGTACTCAGAACCAAGTAAAATGAGGCAAGTAATTGGCTATGTAATCATTATTTCGTGAATTAACCTTTCGACCGTTTATAATTTGAGTTTTTCACTGCTGCATTTAGGTAGTTGTGAAGTATTTACGACGCATATGTGTGCTTACATTCAAAAGATACAATTTTACGGTACAAATGGCATTGAATATTTAGCTACTTCATCAGTTATCTTGAACTGACTCGCATTTTCGTGCAATGGATTTTCCACTGGCTTTTTTGGCGGATGTGGTTAATGACGACGAAACATATATCCATTCTTTCTAACTCCATTCAAGATTCCTTGATCTTGCTATCTCGAATGGATACTACGTCTGTTAAAACGTCATGACGGTGGGCATCTTATATTGAATGACCTCGAAAGGCTTGGTTTCCATCAAATTCGACTCGTCTGGAACTGGTCTTGAACCGTATCGACCAAGACGGTTGGATTGCAGTCTGTCGAGCGTAAGATGGCCGACATGGAGATTTAGTTTCATATGGAAGCACCTCGTGTGTTATACTATTAATTAATATTGAAATAACCATTTGATCTGACTTACACACTATTGAAAACACAAGTACAGTGGCGGAAGAAATTAACGCAAAATTTTTCGCGCGCCAGAATGCGGCATTTTTGGGAACTTCTAGGAGCAGTACACACTCCAAAGACTGGCAACACTGAGGAAAATATCGTCTACCGCAAATATTTGAAATCCGCCTTGCAGCTCACATTTGTCGGAGCCTAGAACTTAGTCATCAGTCGCCTTATTTTTGAGCTTTCGTCTCATATTATTCGCACATTCAGTCGCGGTGCATCGCTGTGTTTGTTTCAGCATGTTTCTTACGTCGAATGATATTATTTATACAGAAAGACTGATTATAAAAAATATTCACTATCCCACCCAATTCAGTATACTATATGCTAAAATCTTCATCTTCTACCACCAAGGGATATTTATTGTGGTCGACTTTCCGTGGATCTTTTTGAATGACGCGTACTGCATCTGTTTCACCGAAATGATATAAATTGAGATTTATCCGCACCAAATGTCGATACAAAAAAGATTTAATTGAAATAAGTATAGCCTACGTGATGTAATTTTTCACGATTTTCCATTTGTAGACTGACGAAGTTCCTTTAACGGATATTTATTAAATTCAAAACGGATATTTATTAATGAATCGTTCTTGTCCCAATATAAATCCGTCCTTAGTTCGTCAGAATGGGATTAAACTATGAAAAAATACGTAAATGTATATAATTTTACTAAATAAAAATAAATTTGCTCGCATCGATACCGAATAATCTAGGCATATTTTCCCATTATTTCTTTCATCTTAACACAGGAAGCTTGATGACGAGCTGTCCACTGTTAAGCTTTATCTAGTTAATGCAGGATATACGAATAAACATTCAGAAAAGTTTACCCAAATTAGGTGTAGTTATGGATAACATTTGGATGATTGCATAATATCTTATATGCTTAGCTATAAATTCGTCGCACATATGAAATTAACAAAAAACCTTTTGAAAGACTTCAGTTTGGAGTAGAATATCATTAATGAAATAAATTAATAGGTAACGTTAATGTTGTAGCTGTCAGATGTATTTGGATAGCTAAAGAGTGGTCCGTGTTCGATTTTTAATGAATGCAAATGAGTTTTTATATAAACTTCCTCATATTGGCGATATGAATTAATGTAATTTATAGCTGCAATGACTGGCTGATAATATGAAATTATTTAAATGCAAAAGAGATAAAATTTGCCGAATAAAAATAATTTTACTTGGCCAGAAATTGAATAAAAAACTCAAAAATGTCTTGACCAGGGGTGGGATCACAGTTCTTTTCTTCTTATGGTAATTGTTGTCATCCAAAAGGCAAGTCGCATTGGTAGGGCAATGCGCAAGGTCCTGGGAGCGCACTCCACTGCCATGTAGCACCCGATCTTTCTTGATGACGATCACGTTTTCGAGATCATGAGCGTACTCGAACAAAGTTATTATGAAGAAACAAGATTGCGATTCAGGTTTGCAACCCAGTAACAACTACTGAGCTTTCTTATGTCAAGGCGACTTGCTGTTTCGTATTCTTTCGGTGAATTTTTTTGCGTCCGTATGCATTACTGTGAACTAAGTTGCTTTTAAAATGAGTGGTGGTATTGTCTACGAATGTTTAAAATAACTAAAGGATAGGAAAAAGCATACTACTCTCTCTGGAATACAAACAGAAAGAAGTAGTTCTAGGATTTCACCTCATCAGCCCAGACCATTCCAATCAAACGCCATTAGTTCCCAACATGCATGGGTTTGGAGGCCAGCTACCTTAAATCTGAGTTAGAGCAACGATCAATCTTGGAGGACTCTTGAGGATCCCTAGAGGTTTCCCCGTGTTGATACAAAGCTCCACCAATACTAATCCATTCAAAATTGGAATGTATGAAGGGCGCATTATATTGATTTGGGAAATAGTATGCCTTTAATAAGAGCTTACTTTCCCCTTGTGTTACGGGCGATACCTTTTCTGCCATAGATAATGTTTCGGACGCCAGGCGTTTAACTAACAGGAAAGAAGTGGTATTTGACTTCTCTTACGCCCTTAAAAGTATTCGACGGGGGCTTCCGATTTTTTCGAAGCGCGACGAGCCTTTTCTTTCTGGTGCAGCAAGTATTTGAAACCTGTGCGTTATTCACAACAACAAACCACCCCGACCATCACCACCCGGAACTTGGCCAAGGTTTACTGATGACTACTTCATTGAGACGAGCGTCGATAGACGAACAGGCAGAGCGGACAGCGCAAGCCGAGATATTGTTCAAAGTTTTAGCGGCCTCTCCCAAAATTCTTGGAGGAAAGAAAGATCTTATTAGCCTTTAAGTATGACTCATTTTTCTCCCAGGCGGAGGAATCGGATAGTAGGTTTGTAAAAAGCAAAAATATCTATCGAAAAATTACCCGAAGAGGTGTTGCGCCTTCAACTTTCACCCACTGATCTATTATTTGGTGTTTAAAAGTAAAAAAACCTATTGCTTACTTCTATCAAACTAAATTCATGTCCGCTATAATAAGAACTATGTTTAATCAAATTTTTATCAATATTCATTTTTCGCCCGCAACTAGGAATACTTACGAGTTCACAAATGTCAAAAATCTAGGAGATGGTTCAAAACAAATCATGTAACATAGATGGAGCGGGCTGCTCGGAGCGCAGAGTTCATTATGAGAAAAATGCGAGAAACCCCCTCAAACGAAACAACCCCAAATTAAGATGCAATGAGGAAAATCGTGGAGGAAGAATGGAAAATGAACCCAGTAAGATGATACCAAAATGTGGACAACTCCATGTCACAGAGACTTAGTCAGGAAATCGAGAATGGATGGATTGATTATAAGGCTAATAAACATCCACATTCTTTATGTAAATACCAGCATATTTTTCGATGATCAATTGCTGTGATCTTGTGCACACATAACTCAAATTGAGAGAATTACGCATACATTTTAACCTTTTCCACTTGTTCTAAGTAAAGCATTATAGTTTCCCTTTTCAACATCCGTTAAAATACATTTCCACTAAAAGATGAAATTTATGATCCTGTAAAAAGTCTGTTAATATCTTAATGTGGGGGCACTCACAACTTTAACTTCCATTGAAGCAATTATATTACGACACATTTGAAGAGGAATAGTTTCTTTAGGAACGTAGCAATCGTAAAATCTTTGATGGTGCACATTCCTAATTTGCACTCCATTACTACTCTGCGGATTTATGAGTAGAATACAAATAACCATAGGGAAAATATCTAATCACTGCTTAGTCGCAACATGAAAAAGATGATTTTTAGTTATTATCACTTTCACAGGGGAAGATACGCGATGCATTTTTGTCGGAGTATTACTTACGCATGGGTATAAAAATGCTCCTCATAAAATTTAATTTTATGCATATGCACATGCATAATTTTAGTCAAACATTTTTCACTGTGAATATGTCAAAAGGTATTTAAGTGATTCATTAATTTACCTTATCCTATAAGTATTATCCTCCATCCTATAAGTTGAACTGTTGAACTACACGGTTAATGTATTGCTCATAGCAAACCTAGAAAACAATACTGGGAAAGCTTCAAATACCGTTTTAAAGATATTTTGAAGAAAATTCCACCCTTGTTTGGTCTCTCATTCAGAAAAGGAATCGGTATTTACAAGTTTGGCAGATAGAACCAAACTCTAATTCCTAATTAAAATAATTGCCCTCTTTACTAAATCATTTCAAAGTAATTTAAAGGCGAATGTAGCATCAAGTAAGTTCACTAAATCGAGTAACTGACACAATCAGAGATCCGGTCTATTCCCTCCTTCATGAATAGCTTTTCATTGAGTGTTGAATTGGCGAATGAGTGGATATGAACATCTGACGACAGGCAGGACGTAGAAATCAAGTGGGGCCGAGTACCCGAGAATGGGAAGTAAACATCTCATTCGACGACCAGGGAGACCGCTCTGATTCTTTTACAAAGCCCGAATATGTGTAAAACTCACACACTCTTGGTTGAGGTCAATATGCATTCCCTGGGCCTTCCGCGGATTCCTGCGAAGTTTTGGCTGCAATAAAGTCACATCGCGTAGGTTAATTATAAAGGCACTAAAAGAGGCCACGCCAGGATTTGAACCCCAGGCATTCTTGGCCGCAGACGAACGCTCTCCCTCTAGGCTACTTCATCGATCAAGCGAAATCCACGTCCAGTGGTTCTTACCACAAAACGAAAAAAGGGAATTCTAATGTTTCCTGTAAAAACTGGACCAAATAAAATGTTCTGGATTTTTGAAAGTAGTTTTCAGAAAGTAAATAATATTACGTTAGGAGGAATGTAGAAATTTAAGTGTTTGAGACGACCTGTATGAACGAGGGTGGAAACTTACGTAGGGTTTTAAGGTATTGGAAATACTTTTAGAGAAAAATTTTCTCCACATGGAAACCATTCTATTCTACCAGATTTCCTATACTTTAACTTGAAATTCTTAGGATATTACGCCAAAATGTTAATTGTAATGCATCATATTTCTCGGAAGTAGTTTAAGGCCTATTAAAACGAAATTCATCCACAGCCATTCCCTGCACGCGGAAATACGTTTTATTGTAAGTGAATTTGATCTGGAGAAATAAAAAATTTTATGTCCCAACGAATAATGCTTTCATCGTAATATTTCTTAAGTTTCAATCAAGAAATTTTTTTTAACGGTCCAAAGCTCTAAAAATAATATGGTAAGCATCTCTACATAATCAACTACGACTTCGGAACCTCGACTGAGTGCGGGTCGAAGCAAGCTCATCACGTTTATAACTCCTAGACGATGTCGCGAACGTAAACCTTATTAGTATGACTATTTACATGACGCGTAAAATCGATATCCATTCATAGAGAGTTTGAATATTCCCGGTTTCCATATGCTGTCTCATTGTTGTCAAGTTGTCGAAGGAAAAGCGATTTCAATTAGTTTCCGTGTACGCCGCATTCAGACGCCAATGAGTTTTGCGTTAATTTTTTCCGCCACTGTACCATTGTGATTGAAATTATCAAAGGCGTACGTAAGCTGTACGAGGTGTATTTTGGTTTACATGAACGTTAAAATATGTCTAGCGACGAAAGGGAAATATGGAAAATCTCTCCCCTCCTATTTTGGGATTGCTTTTATTAGTGAATGTTGGTGCATTTTCTCTTCTTTTTCTCAATCATCTCTTCATTTTGTGCCGGTTTACTCAGAATGCAGTTCTTACAACCTCTAACGCGCTCAGCAATTTCCCTATCCATCCCTTTCCACACATATTGGTCCCTAATCTTTTGAATCGTTTTATATGTTCCGAGGTGCCCTCCGAAAGGCGACTGATGATAATAAGAGAACAACATAGGCTTCAAAATGGTCGGAACGACTATTTTCGGTTTCTTGTTATTTCGGCAGCATAACGTACCCTTAATTATTTCATACCGGCCCACGGTTTCTCCTGCATTTAGTCTGTCAAAAATCGCCTTTAGTTCATGGTCTTTTTGTTGGTGGACGGAAATTTCTTCGAAAGCCAACGGGAAGCTAGTACTTATGGTATCCACCTTGACGTCAACATTTCCCTCCGGAGCCCTCTCGGAATCGAACATCCGCGACAATGCATCCGCGACGACATTTTGTGAGCCTTTGATATGATGGACGCGAAACTTCAAGGAGGATATTTGAATAACCCACCGGCCGATTTTACCTAGCCGCCGCGGATGTGCTAATAGCCATGACAGGGCTTGGTTGTCCGTTTCTAGCAGGAACTCGGCGTGCTCCAGATATTGTCGGAATTTCCCAATCCCGAACAAAACTGCGAGACACTCCAGTTCATATGTACAATAATTCCTTTCCTGCGCGGAAAGTGCACGACTCGCGTAAGCGATCGGTTGTCTCCTACCGTCCGACTCCTGGCATAAGACAGCCCCCACGGCCCGTGAACTGGCATCAGTCTGTAAAATAAATTCCTTCGAAAAATCTGCCATTTTGAGAACTGGGGGAGACATAATACTCTCCTTCAGGGCTGCGAAAGCTGTCTCCTGCTCTCTGCCCCAGGTAAACTTAACATTCTTTCCGCGAAGTGCATTCAATGGGGCTGCCTTCTCGGAAAAACTTGGGATGAATTTAGCGAAATAGTTTACCATCCCGATGAATCTTGCTATTCCCTTAACGTCCCTGGGGGGTAGGAATTCTCGTATAGCCTTTGTCCGCTCCTGATCCACCTTCACTCCTTGGGCGGAAACTAAATGTCCGAGGAAAGAAATTTCACGTACAGCGAATTTTACCTTTTTTGGATTCACAGTTAAACCCGCCATTCTCAGCCTGGTGAAGATCTCTCGCAAATGTTGCGTTTGGGCCTGAAAGGTTTCGGAATATATGACCACATCGTCCAAATAGTTGAGCACAAAACGATACTTAATATCGTAAAACACTTGATCTAATAATCTCGTCAGTGCCTGAGCCCCTGTGGCTAGCCCAAAGGGCACCCGTTTGAATTGATAGAGATTCCAACCCGTGCAGAAACTAGTTAAGTGCTTACTTGATTCTGCCAGGGGGATTTGGTAATAGGCCGAATTGAGGTCGATAGTGGTAAAATACTTAGCCCTTCCAAACCAGTCGAAAGCTGAATTTATATTCGGCAAGGGTACTGACTCTATCCGAAGCTTCCCGTTCAACTTCCTGTAGTCCACGACCATTCTAAAGTTTCCCTCACCCTTTGGGACTAAGAAACAAGGGGATGAATATGCTGAGATTGACCTTTCAATGACACCTTTGTCAAGGAGCTCATTAATCTCCTTACGTAAAATCTCCAACTTCGGGGGACTTAACTGATAGGGGTGGCTTTTGACAGGTGTAGGATCATCAAGGATAATTTCATATTGAATCAGTTTGGTCTCACCCAAACGCCTTGTGAGTACTTCGGGAAAAAGTTCAATTACATTGAGTATCTGCTCTGCCTCTCGTGCCGGCAGGTGCTCTAATAACGCCGCGTACTCGCCTCTCAAGTCCCCATCCCTGGAATCTACATTGCTAGTACCAACCTCCGTATTCTTAGCTGAGACTAGCCTTAGGATGCAATTACGGTCAAACTTGAAACAACAATACTGATCGGCTAAATTCAAAATAAGACCCGTATGCAACATAAAGTCAGCTCCTAAAATAAGTTCATGTGACAGCCCATCGCAAACCAACAATCGAAATTTCCATGTGAAATAACCTGTCCTTAATTTTACTACCCCTGATGCTGAAATATTCAAGGGTTCTCCAGAAGCGGTGTAACATTTGCATCGCGATTCTTCAATTTTACTTACAAGCCCTTTTAACCTGATACTCTCGAAACACGAGTGACTAATTATACTTCGAGTAGCCCCAGAATCAATTAATGCTCCCAAGGTACATTCTCCAATTTTGACCTCTAAGCTTGGTGCTGTTGCCGCTTTCGCTCGGATACCTCCCATTTTACTGCGGCGACTACTTGGATGGAGGGTTAATTTAGCCTTGGATTGGGGGCCCCTCCAATTTTTCCCCGGCTGAACGAGTTTAAAGAATGTTCCCGATTTCGGCAATTCCTGGAAATGTGACCGATATTATTACATTTAAAGCAGCGTACCTCATGACTCCAATCCCTTGAACTTTCACGCCCTTCATTAGTTTCCCTTCTACGGTCATCTTTCTCTGGTCGCCCTTCATATCCGAACTCGGGATGTGAAAGTTCTCTTGGTAAAGGGGGAGGTCTGTACAATCTACAACGTTCTAATCTTTCCTCAACTTGACGACCGAAAAGTAACATCTCTGAGAAATTCCCTATACCTCCCCCCGGAAACCTTTCCAGATATATAGGATGGAGATTCTCGCAGGCCAGCGACATCAGTTCTGATTCTACTAAAGGTTTTCTCAATCTACGATTCATAGTCCTCATTACAGTTATAAACTCGTCAATTCTCTCCCCTTCCCCTTGGGTTCTAGAAAACATTTCACGTTTCAAACGGATATCATATCCCGCCGGCAGAAAGGCATCCCGGACTCCGACTAAAAAGTCGTCCCATGAAAAGATATGGAATTTATTCGCGAGGAACCATTCTAGAGCTTTGTTTCGGAGCATCTCGGGCAAAAGGTCCCACATAACATCTTTCGATAAATCCCGACTCTCTCTGAACAATTCGGCCCTTTCTAAGAACTGATTAACACTCTCTTCTCTATGGCCCTCGAAGCATAAACCCCATCTGCATATTTCTTCCCCCATGGCATGACACTTTTGCCGCTCCATTAAGGTAGCGCCCGTTCCCACTCCACGATCACCCTTGCTCCTTTCTGAGCAGGCGCTTACCTTAGTGTCAACTTCTTTTTCACGCGTCACGGTAACGTAATCCCTTAGTCGCTTTCGCAATTCCTCCAAAGTTCCGCTCTCCTCAAGGCTTAGGTCACGAACCCGTCTTACAATCTCCTCTTTGGATAGCTCATAGATCCAACTGGTACCGGTCGGAAAATCTTTCGCCATCGCCCTAGCTGCTAAACTCTCCAACTCGCCCAAATCGCCCTAGCTGCTAAACTCTCCAACAGCATGGTATACAGCAACCTACACAGTGGCAGGGAGCTGGATCGGAGGGGGAGTATGTGCCGTTTCGGCACGTAGTTCGCTGCGGCGGTGGAGAGGGCGGAACCGGCAGTCGCGGCGCATGCGCGAGTGGCGCAGAGAGAGACCGGACCGGATCGGGCTGGTCGGGAGCTCGGCAAGACAGAACGTAGAGGCGAGAGTTCTGAGGAGGTGGCCACGGAGGAGTGACCACTGCCTGGTCGTTTCACCACCATTGTGGAAGATTATCTAAATTCGATTGAATAAGTTTGTAATCTTATATAAGTTGTTTTCTTATAAATAAATTCCGGTGTGTTTCAAATTGTGCCCAGTCGTTTCAATTTGATAAAAACTATCGGTACTTTTCTCAATGTTTATGACTCGCTAATTGTTTGCACAGTGAGAATTTGATAGACAAATGTTGCTTACAGACTCTTCAGGCGATAATGGGACACCTGAGTTTTTATGATAATTTACCATTTCCGTGCTAGTTTCCCTCCAAAATATGAAGCCTGACTAGACATATGTTTGTACAAATTATGTTCACGTAAGACCCTCGGAAAAAAATATACGAAATATTTTTCGCAAAAAAAATGACTGGAACCAGTGGCAAGCTGCGGCGTGTAAGGAATGGTCACAATAGGTGCCATTCGTGTGCTTGTTTCCCTTCAAAATATATAATATAAGCCTGAATTGACATGTATAAATAGTAGTCGTGTTGGACTTCAAATTAGACCATCAGAAGAAATGTAAAGAATATCTTTTATTAAAGTATGATTGGAGACGGGACAAGCGTGAATGCTTGCGGAAGTCATTTTAAAATAAGGAATGCCGCCTCTGTCCCCCAGTGGCCTAGTAGCTGGCGTCCACGCCTGATATTTCTGATGTCCCCAGTTTCATCCTGGTTGATGATTTTTTTTGCTTTTTTATTCTAATCATTTCCCAGTAATCGAATCTGGCGATAAAATATTTCCATTGATGGTGTTGGCAAATCAAACAATTAAATCTATATCAAATTTCGGACTTCTTGTCGGCAAACACTGTCAAGGCGACCATAAACCTAGGATATGGAATCCCTCGTTTGTAGTACGTAATAGAATTCTCCTGAAGTTAAAAATTGGAGGGTAACCGCCGAATTGTGTTTCGCAGAAATGTGAAGTCGTGGGATGGTGTCCTTCTTTGACATTATGGGGGAGACTAGCTGCAGCAGCTCTCCAAAATTTTGGTTTTTCATCCTCGGAAAGTTGGCGAATGAGTGCGTCTCCAATTTGCGTTAGAGCAAGCATAATCCTAGCAGTATGCCTCCCTCGTAGCCATTAGTTCCTGAGCCCAAATCCTTCGACGATTTCTTCTCCGAACCTCGACATGCGTGGCTCGACCGCTGCCACTTCAACGCAAAAGGCCACTTTAGATACGTTGCCGAACCCAATATTCATTTTGTTATTTCATGCTAGACTAATATAATATAAGTCAAATATTAAAAAACGCCTTGCATACCAAGCGAGTACAGACCCCTATTTCTTAGGCGCTTTCTGTTAGTCATTTGTTTAATTCGAGAATTGTGTCAAAGTATATACATTCCAGCTTTGTTTAATGATGTGCAAGGCCGTTCAAATGCATTCATGGACTTATGAACTACTACTCTTCAATCACCGTCTCCAAGGTTTTGAGTGCCTTTGAAACGTTCAAGACGTCTTTTTCAATACATCGCATCGAATGGTGTGAAGCGGGCTTCTTGCTCGTTTATTCCATCCTAGTTCTTTTGAAGCAGCGTCGCCAATATTTCATATGTTTTCCCTACCCCTGGTCTGTAGTTTGGGTCATCTCAGATATTTGACTTCATCTGAGACATTAAAATATATCTGATATAATTCATCCGATTCATGCCTAGCACTTTATGTACCGTTTGTACTTTCACTGACTGCGAATTTTAGATGTGTCATTGGAGGAAGTGATTTCTAATGTATCGCAGATTTTTTCATGAGTATTATTAAGCTACACCCGTAAAATGTTTATGTAAAAGTATTGTATTAAATTTATTAGAATTTATTAGAAGGCTTTTAAAATTGGAAATGGGTGGAATAGAGTCAGTGGCTCAGGAACCCCCTCATAATAGGGTCGTCAGTTATGCCTAGAAGCGGTGGGCAGCGCAGTTTATGGGATATTACCATTCAAGGAGTCGGCGCGGGTCGGAGCACATTAATTAGCGCACTTTAGCCTACACGAATGACCCTGCATGCGAGCCGGCTAAACGTTCAGTAATATACCTGTAGGTGGTATGCTGTGGTACACAATTGTCTAAATTGAATTGTTTGTGGATATTTTATAATGTCGTTCTACACGCGGACAGAAGAAGGAAAGCCTTTCATCACAATATTATGTAAAACTATTACATTTATTATTTTTAACGCCTGCACCAAAAATCTCCTCAAAAATTATAATCGCGGATGCTGTCACTGTTCTCTTTTTCTCAGACTTTCGAGCGAAAATAAACTCTGCTCCCGACCCGTTTAGTACCCTTATTCCTTCCTTTCTACGCCCCACACCAAAGCATTTTTTTATGCTCTCCCACCCCCTAAAGTGTTACCTCGTAATAATTTATCTAAGAATAAAAGTGTAGGTGGCAAAAATTTCACAATCAATTTTTGGCAGTTTACAAACGAAAGCGAAACATGTTGAAGAAAAACTACAAAAAATTAAAAGTCACATTAGCCTTACAAAAGTCGTCCTATTGTAAACCGAAAAAAACTGAAATGTTATCTCGCACCCTCTGGAATGCTATGCCGCTCACCCAAAGGGTGCGAGCCCCTTTGGTTAGGAAACCCTGGCTAAAAGGAAGACTCTAGTGCGTAGTAGTGCTCTGGGTTGAAATGCGGTTGGTAAGTAACCTCACAGTTGTGTTTCGGAGTGCGCCGTGTATGGGAGCCAATGGAGGGGCGATTTGAAACTCGGATTCCGCTTTCGACGCATGAATGCTCTCCGTCCCGAGGTGTGAGGTGGCCGTGGGGTTGGAAGGAGGTTGGTTGGATGGATGGCCGGGTTCTCTCTGTGCACAGTCCTCTTGCCGATCGAGCCAACTGCGCTTTGGGTGCGACAGAGTCGGTGGCCGTGCCTCTTCGGATGATGCGAACACACACTCTATCTCCCTCCCCCCTTTCTACCCCGACCCCAACTTACCTCATCCCTCCCTGACCGTGCTTTCTCCCCCCCTCTCCTCCCCCCTTTCCCCTCGCCGTTTCCAAAGAGTCCTCGTCGTAATTGGGGCACCTAGATGGAGCGAGGTGTCAAGTACATGTGTCTCCCATTCGCCATGTTTTATACCCCCTTTACATTTAAAAATTCAACATTCAAGCTGAAATAGACGGGTTGCGCGCACGCGCAACGTTGTCTTGTTGACAATTGTATTCCTAATGAATGTAAATAATGCGCCACCTTTCAGCTAATCCAACTGCATAGTATTTGCATTATACTTGACCAGTAATTTTTTTGCATGTAGTATTTCTCTCATTTTCGGCTTAGCAATGATAGGGACCAAATAAAAAAAAGTGCTCTATTACTGAGGCAAGGAACCTTGTTTAGGTCTTTGTTTGCCTGCCTTGCGCCATCCCCTGACAGTTAGATGGAAAATAATTATGAAGTATAGGTAGGTTGTCGGTTTGTGTTCAATTTTTTTTTTAATA
Organism: Ceriagrion tenellum; assembly: GCA_963169105.1. Taxonomy (NCBI): domain Eukaryota; kingdom Metazoa; phylum Arthropoda; class Insecta; order Odonata; family Coenagrionidae; genus Ceriagrion; species Ceriagrion tenellum. The sequence continues at coordinate 199,613,331 of OY720632.1, forward strand.
TTTAGGCAGGAACCCATAAAAATTTATGCTCAACCGTGAATGATGCGTGAAACAAGATGAATGTGGCGTTTATTCCGCGCACGCAAGTATTTGAGATGAAATGGAGATTTATAAAATGGCGTTAGAGCCACAAGTACGTGAAATGGTCGTGCAATAGCCACCATCGGAAGCTCCGTCCCCACACACCTCAATGGTCGTCATCCCCCCCTGGTTGAGCTACAAACCCCTCGATCCCTTCTCCCACCCTACTACCATCTCAATCCACGAGTGTGTGTGCGTTTCAGGAAGTCGCTCAAGCCCCCCTTTTCGTCGCACCGACGCCGCGCACTGGGACAAGGTAGAGGGGGAACACGTCGAAATGTGAGCGCGTGTATCGGTAGGAGGGGTGAAACGACCCCTTTTCCGACCCTGCCATTGGTGGTGGCGGGATAACAAGCTCCCTTGTGCCGGCTTGCGAAAGAAATAATGCCGCTACCGATGAGTGTACCACCGACCAGAATTCGTCGAAATTTGGCATCGATAGCTTCGAGGTTTTCAAAGCAAAACGTGAATATCAGTAGTCATTTTTCATTTATTTTGGCACATTTTCTAGGGTCAAAACTTATGGCCTGTGATGCGAGTAAAACTTCTCTAGTATTTTTTTAAATTAGTAGGAAACGTACTGAATGAAAGGGACATCAAGGAGAAGGGAGTCAACATCCTGTGCCTTAAAATTGAAATATCGGACATTTGACTCTTATTTTTAGGAGCGGTGGTAAGGAAGAGCCTAGCAACTTAATACTTATTTTCCTCGCGTCTTTCTCGTGCAAGATATTGGAACATTTTGGCGTCAGTTCTATTCTGGGGTATTAGAATAGTCAAAACTGGTTAATTCAAATCAGCAAGGATTCCAGAAATGCAGGTATTGCGTAACCCAGCTAGCCCTCTTTCTTCACGATATTCTGTCCTCGGGAGCATGGTACTTATACATAAGGTAGGTCGCTCCCGAGAACGAAGATATGTTCTTTCTGCGCATCCATCACTGTGACGTACGCTGGAAGGCCATTTTCGGCGTTGCATTTAAAATGGAGCACGGAGTTTCCACACGAGTGGTTGTTAGATATTGTTGCTTGGGTCCGTGACGTTGTACGGAGGCAGTGAGCCTATCGCGAAATTACAGTACACAAAGCAAACTGATTGAGTTCCAATTTCATTGCCAGGAGTGAAGTATCAATTTCAAAAGATGTGAAAAATAACATTTTAGCTATCGAGTCTTATTTAAAAAAACCGTAGAGAAAAATGAAATAATTTAGATGCACAATCTTCATGTTGTTTCATATTTCAGAGGGATGAAGTTGGGAAAATCAACCGAACGTGCTTATATTTAAATGCCTAGTGTAGGCGTGCGACGTTGTTAACAGACCAGGAAATCGACTTCGCATACGCATCGTGTTATTCTCTTTCGTGGTAAGCAAAGTGAAATAGCTTATTTAACGCTCTTTGGCCAAGTAAACTTACTCTTCCTCTGGAAATCGACAACAGATGTATGTGAATTTATCATCACTTCGACGCTGTTAGAAGATGTAAACGTGGATTTCTTTTGGTAGGAAATATTCTGATCGCTGGTGAAATGTGGAGTGTTTGTAGAATGGAAGATTTCCCGAGGATACAAACAGTAGTGAAAGCGTTTTTGATTCACGGTGAGAAGTAAGGGATACGACCTATGTCCTTCCTCTTACATCACAATTATATGTTTGTCATCGTCATGAGCCCGATAGGGTTTCTTTTGCTCACCTCTCCACCCCCACGTGTATTTCTCTGTTTCCTCATTAGCCAATATAGGCTCCTCCTTCACAGAGTGTCCAGCACTCTGGAAAACCGGGAAATCTCAGGGAATTTTATTTTCCCTGGAAATATCAGGGAAATCTCAGGGAAATATCGAACTGACTCTGGAAGTTTCTGTGGTGTCAATGTATAAAACAGCAACGGAAGCAATGTGCCTTTTTCGGCTAGTTGCTAAGTCAAATTTCCCTTCCGTTGTCGCATTTTGCATTCCTGTAATAAGCGTAAGTAGGTACAATGTTTTCTATATAGGAGCATTGTGTTCTTATTGGTCATAGTCTGAAAATAAGTGGCATAAAGAACTTGCCTTTATCGGCAAGTTGCGAAGTTAAATTTCCCTTGCGTTGCTACATTTAGCATTCCTTCTATCACCGGGAGTACAATGTTTTCTATATACATTGTGTTCTTAGTGGTTATGTCATTTCTCGCCTAAGCGCCTGAGTGCTTTCGGCCCGTCGCGCAGTGGTCCGAAATCGGAAAAAGCCGGACAAAAGTCCAAAATGGCTTTTTTGAGATAGAGACTTGAAACTTGGCGTAAATACTTATAAATGATTATCGATTATAGATTTATATGCCATTTTACATTATTACGACCCGTTACTGAGATACAGTAGCCCAAACGACCAATTTTTCAAAAACACGCGCGATCTCGTTTTTCTTCGAAAATCTTTGAATTTAAGCAGGTGGTGTTGCGTTGGTATGATTTTTATGGAATACAAAACGCAATATTCCTTTGACTTGGTGGGTTGCCTATATTTTCCGTGACTTTTGAAGATTTTGGCTCTGATCTGTCTGGTTTTGCAACGCAAAATGGCGTACCCGTTTTTCACGTGAAATTTGACATAAAGTAGACATTGTCTTTCGTTTACGAAAGTTCCCCTTCATTCGCGTCTGTGGATTACTTCAACTCGATATTTATGACGATTAACCGATATAATGCGCACCACATTGATTTCACATCACCTACCGAACCCTTGACCTTAGTTATGATAACTATTGTTCCCCTGATTTTTCTAACTAATGTGTATTCGGTTAGCGGAAAACAGTTGAGGGATGGTATTGCATGACGTGGTAGAAATTGGTTACCTCTGTGTTCTTGTTCAAATAAATGCGAAGTCAGCGCTCAAAATTTAGAAGGATATTCTTTGAATAGTTTACATTATGACTACTGAACAGTTGTAAATAGTGAACTGTGGTAAGTATTCCGTGGTTGGTTCCAATCAGATTGCGTTAATAACTCTTACTCTTGTCATGGATGACCATGGTGAAACGCTAGTAATGCGAATGTGTTAAGCCACCGAGAATTACTTAAACGCCAGGTATTTCAATGAACCATGGTATATTTTTACTTACGGTGGAACACTTTGTGAATTTGTTAAATTCAATATTTTGGTGACCTACATATTATTTTTTGGAGCGAAGTTACGCAGTGGCTTGTAAACATGCTGGAGCTTCTTCCGGAGCAGCTGCGTTGGTCAAAGTTCATTGTCAATAGTTTCTCCTCCGTTACGGGAAGCGTCTTCAGGTCGAAGTGATGTCGGTCGGAATGTGGCCGGAATATATAGGCAGGATGTTTGCGCCGAAATTCCTATTCAAGTCGGTTCGGCGTTTCTATTGACGGAGATGTTGAAGAGTCTTTCCCAAGTCGTGGCCAGCGAGTACCCGTCCCTCTGTTGCGGTTTTCCGGTTTCTCATTATTTCAGTCGCCTCTCGTATTACTCTGGCAAAATATCTCCTTTTATTAGCGATCACCTTGATGTTTTCTAAGTGAATGCTGTGCCCCAGTTTCGACCAAGTGTGTTCTACTATGGTTGAGAGTCGGAAATCCTTATTTATGTCTCTCTCGTCCTCTGTCATACTCACTTGCTTCGCCATGCCAGTCTGGCCGATATACACTTCTACAGGAGCGCTGAACTTCGTTAACTCCTTCATGCAGTTGTGGTGAGAGACGATCTTTAGGCTTTGATAAGATGTCCCCTATCTTTCTGGCTGCCTTGTACCTGGTTGTCACTTATGCTTTTTCAGATTCCTAGATTATTCTGTTAGATATGACTGCCACGTTTCGAATACAGTCAATTGATATGGGTTTCTCCATTTCAAATTCCTGGTGTCCTTCCTTTAGGTGTCCCTCCATCTCGATGGCCGTTTTCAGGACCAATCTACATCTGTTATTTACCCTGATAGCCACCACATGGATGTCTGGCAGGGGGTGATTTATCACCAACATGAACTACAGTGAAAAAATTTACTTTCACCAACATGCACCTCATAATGAGTATGCTACAAATGCTACAGAAACTACTAAAATAATTTAAAATGTAACTATGTAATCGTGACACAAGATTCATGGAGGGAACATGCAAAACATTGTATTAGCACTACTCGGCTGATTTAGAAACATGCATTTGGGAACCTATGATTAATTCGCAACACTTCCTGTCAACTAACCTACTTCAAAGATTCATAGCCATAGTGGTTTCTTATCGATCGCGGGAAAAACGACATTTAATAACTTTCTGCTCTACAATATTTTTCCTTTATTTTATCTTCATGGTCTGATCTACCGTAGTATTTTGGAGCTATAAGATATTGATTTCTTGTACTGCAAAATTCGGTTTTGAAAGGATTGAGTCTAATTTTCAATCGACGATCTAAAAGCGATTCCCATCCTAGTTTTTGCTAGAGGTCAGTAACACTTATGAGACTTCTAACAAGGGAGAAGTAGCTGGTTTCTTAAAATTTATCGTCGCACTTTCCGAGTGCGCTTTTAACAAATCCCATATTACTATTAGCTTAACCAGTTATCTCCCGAATGTTTGCTCTTTTTTTCCTTTTCCAGTAGTTCAGTATATCACATTTTTTCCAATTTTATTCTAGTTGTCACGCATCGCACCACGCTTGAATTGCCTTGAGGTCCTTCATTAATGCTTCCCTATCATTATCGTTATGGATTTCTCTGTGCACTACGGCATCGTCTGCAAATAGTCGGAGTTTACTGTCCACTAGATCGATATCGTTAATATAGAGATGGAATAGAAGAGGACCTTTGACACTCCCTTGTGGGAAACCCGAAGTAACTTTAACCTCATTGAGTATGGCACCGCCTAATATGTACTTCTCAGTGCACGCGATCTGTTAGGAATTCTCTGATCGAGGAAATTATATCGTCATCTAAGGCGTAAGATTTTAGTTTAATTAATAATTTTCTGTCGGACACTTTGTTAAATGGTTTTTTAAAGTAACAAAAATCGGGTCTACCAGAACGTTATCTTCACCGGAGACTAAAATATTGCGGGCAATACTGCTAATTTAGTTTCGCAGGATCTTCCTTTCCGGAATACATGTTGTGCAATTGTCAGAAAGTTGTATGTGTCTATGTTTTTCATGACTGAGCTTACAATTATATGACAAATTTTAAGCTATCCGGGACTAGCCACGGAGTTCCACTTTTACGGAGTCACCCGCAATGCACAAATGTGCGAATTTCCACAGAGAAAAAGTCATCCGCCTTGACAGGGATCCCGGTCAAGGCGGATGACTTTTTCTCTGTGGAAATTTACAATTATATGTTTAAGGACTTTGCATGAGATGGATGTTAGGGATATCGGTCTGTAATTTGATGGCTGTTCCTTATCACCGCTTTAAAATACGGGCGTTACATTGGCGATTTTCCAGTCTTTGGGTACTAGGTGTTCCTTGATGGATTTTCTAAATATTACCTGCAAATAGGGGCTATATCCGAGGATCGTTCTCTATGCACGCGGAAGGAATTCCTTCAGGACCGGGCTTATTTGGACTGGGCGTTTTTAACAAATTTTCTATTTCGCGAGCACACACATTAATAGACGGTATCGTTTGCTGGTAACGATCGTTACGCCTCACGGATGTATTCAGCGTACATTTGGTGAACCCGCTTTGGTTGTAGGAGTTCAATATATTAGCTTTGTCCGAGCAGTTTGTCAGTACTTCGCCAGTTAGAGTTTCTCAGTGGATTAACTATAGATCTTCTTCCTTGAACTTCCCTCACGTGTGACCAAAATGCTTTTAGGTTATCCCGTGACTGTTCTACAAGCGTTTTCCTCTTGAAATCCAGGAATGCATTCCTAAACGCTTCCTTGTAGCGGTTTTAGACAAATTACATTTTTCAATAAATAACTCACGATCTCTAGCGTATATATCTGCACGGATTTTTTTTCTTGGCGTGTATAAAAATTATAAATATTTTTAATTGTTTTAAGTTTTTATTGACATTTAAGAAAAATGTTGCTCTAACTACCCTTTCGTGGCTAATGTTCTTGGCATTGTCCACATTAATCACTTGATGTGGTATATTTGTAGACAATAATCTATACCTACTATTATCTCCTCTGTCAGGTGCGTTGGCAATCTGAAGTAGCGCATTTCATGAGAAAGTGTACAGCAGGGACTCACCGTTGTCTTTATTTCTCCCCGCGGGTATGAAACTGTAAATCTTCCAATCAATAGGGGAAACATTGAAATCTCCAACTATTCATAAATTTCTTTGGACATTCCTGGATGTGATGCTATTTATCTGTGTTTATAGTTGTAAAAAAAACATTCGACAGGAAACGATCTCTTCAAAAGCAACATCCCTCTCGTTCTTTCTACGTATCTTTCTATTGACTGGTCTCACAAGGGGAGTGTCGGGTAGCCGGGTCTCAGATTTTATTCAAACTCAGTAGTTGTACAGGCAGCAGTATGTGGTTCATGAATATACACCACATATAACCACATATAGGGTTATATAACCAATAGTTTAAACAGAAAAAGCCTGTAAACATTTTAAACTCCTATAACTATCCTTTAGACGGGCCATTTGCATTGTCCTTGTATTGTCTTCATTCTTTTTACAATTCAAGCATAATTCATAAGAATTAAAGATTCAAATTTCTTGTGGCTAGGCCAGGTAAAACGGCTTTTACACATGTCGAAATCGACCACTCGAATAAAAGATCCGCGAGCGCTTTTACACGATGCATGTACCTGTGTGAGTAGATGCGTGAACACATTCATCTTTAAAATTGCATCGTGTAAAGACCCAGAATTGTGCAATTGCATGAAGATTTCGCTATAAAATAGCCGTTGTTCAAATTCGGTGAATGTGTTCCTGCAAGTGTCCGAGCATCAACCCGCGCGGGTATATGTATCTACAAAATGCAGTTAACACTAGTTTCCCGAGAAGCTCCTTGGTTCCCAACTAAATATTGCTTATTTCTACTTTCGAGAGAAATACCCATTCGAATGGAGAAAATTCAACGCATCTCGACAACGATTTTATTCTCATGTGCACAACGATAAAATTATGACAAATCGAGCAAATCCGGATCCGTGACTGTGCGACTTAAGAATTATTATTATTATTATTAACCGTCAATGGACCTTCAATGCCATTTGATTTATTGTAACAGCCCTAATGATAAAAAATTAAATTCTGAAACGTTGGTATAGAATTAATACTATTCGTTTATGACCTAGCCACAATAAATTTGAAGATTTAATTCTTAAGAATTATACTTGAATTGTAAAAATATTAAGACAATATGATAAAATAATAATAGAAAATGGAAATCATGTGCATGTAGGAATAATGAAAATACGTCGTGAAAAGATAAGGAAGTGACATAATTAGAAGGCCGCGTTCGACCGAAAAAAGAGAATAAGCCTTGATAGTTGGCATTTGTTTACAACTCAGTTGTGAAAACATTGATAAATTTCAATTTCTTCATTGGCCAAATCAGTACATTTCATCGGCGCTATTATCTTGGGCGAACTCCATGAAATTTTTGAAATTTGAAAAAATCTGTTTGTGTTGTGGTTCTACCTCTCCTTCCCCCCCTCCCCTTCTATCCCCCTCCCAATACCTACTTGGGCTCACACCCTCTTGCCTCACGGTGGGCATTGCAATGGGGCAGCCTATGGGCTTGTGCGCGTTTGATAAGTTTTGCCCGCGCGAAAAGGGGGAGACGGGATGGAGAAGGGCTGCTTGCACGTGGCGTTGCATAGTGCGTTTCTTTTGTGAAGTGGAGGAAATCGATACACGCTAACAAACGCGCACTCCCAGTGCCTCGGATCGAGGGGCGGTTGGCGAGGGTTTGGGCGGTTGGGGGTGTCGGTCCCCTAGTATACCTCCATCCCCACTCACTTGGTGCGCGTACTTTTCCCGCAGGTTCGTGTGGCACGCTTCCGGTGTCACACGCTGCCGTATATTTTATGGAAGTGACTAGCCAATGATCTGATCATGAGTCATGAAGAATTAGTGCAGTTGGAACTGGATTGTTAGTCTTCACTTGTGCGTTGCATCCATTAATTCCTCTGTCACTCGATTAATACCCTCGAATTAATACCCCTGTCACTCAATACTTGACCCAACGTATAGCCATTGCGTTGAAAATTATCAGAAAACGGCTCCTCTTGAGTCTCGTAATGAGTGTGCTTTGTAAAGAAAATGGTAAGTATGGTTTAGCTCCGAATGAAATGTGCTTAGTTTCTTGATTGAAGCTTTCGCGCTTCATGTTGATTAATAAAATAAAATATTACGGGAAAATGCCGCGTGAGATATCGGTTTGGCCCGACGTTTCGTGACCCACTGCTGGTCACTTATTCATGGGATTATAATATACTGTATTTGTTGGCTTTTATATATTGCCTCAAGTGGAAGAGGTGGATGGGGGATGGAAGTTAGGACTGGGGGGGGGGGTGGATGAGGGTGGGGGTAGAGAATTTTCCGGATGACTGTGTTCCAAGTATAGCTGATTTTTTAGCCGCAGTCTCTATTGAAATTGTCTTTATCATTCTTCCTTATCTCGATGGCCTCACGGATGACTCTGGGTTTAAATCTGTCCACTTTAGCGATGACTTACAGAACATATGTGGCGCAGCATTAAAGAAACTAGGTTTTATTAAACGTATAATAAGATGGTCCTCGGATGAAAAAGTCAAAGAGAGATGCTACTTCGCTTTGGTGAGGCCACATCTCGAATACGCCGCGAGCATTTGGGACCCTGGGTCAAATAGTTCTAACCAAATGTATTAATAAAATTCAAAGGAAAGCAGTGCGCTTCGTTAACAGCTGCTACGAGCGTACATATAGTATCTCACAACTTTTAGAGGAATTAAGGTGGGATCCCCTAGAGACTCGGAGGCTACACGCTAGGCTTAGGTTGCTCGATAAATTCAGAACTGATATTTTTCAGAGCGACATAGATAATATTATTGACTCCTCGCTACATCTGTGGGTCTGACAGATGCGATAAAATAAGAGAGATACACAGTCGAACAGATAGGTACAAAAACTCGTTCTTTCCGCGTACAATAAGCAATCACAATAAAAAACTGAGCTCCACTAAATACACTCCTATAATATATGTCACCATTCCACCTCCAAAAACTTACACCCTTACACGGCTGGTGACCTAACACTCCCTGCCTAACGCCCATGCGGCGGCTCGCAGGTTATTATGTAGATGTATACTGGATTTCTCGTAGTCGATCGCGTGTCCCAAGGCTTCATGCTCAGCGACTGCGGACGTAGTAGTTTGCCCCAGTCGAATGGCCCAGTCTATGTTCTTCCAGTCTTGTTTTGACTGTGCGTCCAGTCTCGCCGATGTATTTTTTGCCACATGTTCCGCAGGGAATTTCATACACTCCATCCACTTGCAGTGGTGTCCTGCCCCTCACATTTCCAATTAAGTGTTTAACTTGCACATGTGGCTTGAAAATTGCCTTGATATCATATTTCCGAAGAACGTTGCCTATCCTGGCGGTAGTGCCTTTGATGTACGGAAGGAATGCTTTCTTCTGGCTCGTGACGTCCATTGTTCCGGATGGGATCCCGTTGTCCTTGTTCCTTGATGTTTGAAGATTTCGAGAGATAGCTCTGTTGTCGTAGCCGTTTAAGCAAAGGATATATTTTAATTTTTGTTTCTCTGCAGTGAAGTTTTTTGGATCACTCAACCGAATAGATCGCTCAATTAAAGTATTCATTACGGCGTTTAACTGGGCAGGGTGGTGGTGAGAGCTGGCATGCAGATATCTGTTCGTTGACGTAGGCTTTCTGCACACGACGTATCCCAAGGTTCCGTTGTCATTTTTCTCAACTAGAACGTCGAGAAATGGAAGTTTCCCATCTGTTTCTACTTCCATGGTTAATTTAATGTGGCTATTTAGGTTATTCAAATAATGATAACATTAATAATTATAAGTGTCGCGGAAGCCTTCAAAGAAATGATAACATTCTTCTAACTTCTGGCGACCATGCGTCCAAATAATAAAAGTGTCTTGTAATGTGCTTAAGTTGGATGTAACTCGATTACATGTTGGTTTTGCAGTTAATTCTGGATTTGAATTCGAAATAGAGTTTATGTCGCTGGCGTTGATTCTTGCGATAGTCTCCACTTATGCGTTGAATGGGTGCACATTTCTTCGTCCTGCTCTCGGATGGAACGGTCGTGCTCTTAGAGCGCTCGCTAAATTGGTGTTCACCTGCTCCGGCCACCCGCTGCTCAGTACTTTGGAGCCAGGGATGGCAATCGAAACGAAACTGCAGTCAAAACTAGTCCAAAGTCGGTAGTTTTATCTCTGGGAGCGAAATGCAGGAGCGAAAAGAAATGGAATTATATCCGAGGGGCTGAACTCGGAGTCGAAACTAAACCAGAGTCATAACTACTGCTGGTCGAAAGTAAAATGACCAAACTGAACTCAATTTTGGTATAATTTAGTTTCGACCGGTATGATCACGTACTTCGTGTTCAAAGTGTTTAGTTTTGCACCTCACGATGAGTAGCAATTCGTGAACTTGTAGATGCTTGAATATCCCTCCTTTTAGGCAATAAGCATAGCAACGTAGTTAACAATATGAATCCTAGAGGTTATCATATAGGGAATGCCTCAAAGTATAGCAACAGTGGGACTTTCTCATGTCTTACCATCCTACCGTTAATTCTCCTGAATACTCACCTTAGCAGCCTTAGCAACGGGAACGCGTAGCAACTAGAAATAATGTATATTAAAGAAAACCACTCAGATAGCTACGAGAGAGATGTATTTAATTAGATATTCTATGGCTGTGCAATAATTTGTAAGAAAATATTATTTGAATGTGGAAATGTGCAGTCTACGCTAACCTACGTCTCTGGCAGACTTACAGTAAATGATGCAAATTTGTTTATTTCAAGTTTTTTAGTTTATTTACTCCACCCCCCCCTCCCCCAATGCATAAGGAGTTATGAAGAAATTTCAATCCTAGCAGCTAAATATTGGAGACTTTATAGATGCAGCCTAACTACAAGATTCAAATATGTACACAGAATTGGCTAAAGACATCAGTGACGCCATGGAACGCCGGGAGATGACTTTATTTAGTCAAGATACTCTAGTGGGAGCAATATATTTAGATCCAAGATACCAGTTTATCCGCTGAAGAGAGGGACAGACACTTTCCATTTTGGGATTAGATATTTTCTTCTTTGGAGATAGATTGTCTATGGTGATATTATTTTACATTCAGTATTAGTCTATTGTTTTCATACTTATATCTTTATAAAATAAAATAATAATTAGCTAATTGTTTAAATGATATCGTTCACTAAGGAACATTCTTCGAAGTTCGCGGTTCATAAAGTTTACTTATTCTCAATAAGTGTAAACAACAATGTAACTTCTATGATATGAGTGTGAATTTCTTGCATAGCATTCGTTAATATTATATGGAAGGTGGATTAACAGTAGTTCTCGACGTTTTTATCTCGTATTTCTAATAATAAGCACTTAAACTTGATCGAAACTACTTAAACATTTTCCCATACCACCTGCTTTTGAGAATGAACCTTGACCAAATGCAGAAGAGTTTAGTACAATTTAGTTTATTTCCGGAGAGTGACGTATCATCCCAGATCGAAACTAATTTTACTACGAAATTAATTACTGAATTCGGGGACGAAATGAAACTAATCTCCAGTTTCCGTTTCAATCCGAACCGTACCGAACCATAATCCGGACCAAACCATAGTCGTTTCTCATCCGCTCTCTCGTTGATTTGCAAGGCGTTAAATAAATTAATAAGATAGAAGTATTATTTTTTTATAAAATTTGCGAAGTAATATCGATTTGTAATTATGTTCTGATTTTCGTCGAAAATTGTGCCGAAAATCTTCTTTTATGTTCTCTGTTCAGAAACTATGAAACTATTATGATTATTAAACTTACTATTATGAAGCTTAGACTTTCGCAATTTTTCTTGGCCATCGCTTATGAAAGTAAATGCAAAAGATATTGATACAATCAATTTATGGTTTTCAAAAGATGTCGCTTCACTTGTTTTTCAGCGCTGAACCTAAAGATGGAGTTAAAAGTCTATTTTTTGAAACAGATTTGAAATCAGGAAATGATTCCGTAATTAAATACAAAGAAGTATATCCGTATCAGAAAATGGACGAAATTCTTCCCGCATTTCTTTTTTCATTTCATTGTGATTTGAACTCAAATGACTCGAGTGCCAGTGATAGCCATAGATCCGGGTTCGAATCCAGGTCAAGTATAACGATTTTATTCCAATGCTATTTCATCCCTTAGGTCTCTACCTACACTTCCTTCCGTCCGTGAGACTGCCTAGAAAGTTGCTTTTGCGTTTTGCAGTGATATTGGTTTTATATTTTTTGTTTTTATATTAATTTTTATTATATATCATGATCTAGAGATAACATTGTTACTATCGTCTAAAAAGAACACGGAAATTTGATGTGGGAACACAATTACTTGAAGTTGGATGTGCCTTGCGAGAAGTTCCATCAAACAATTGACGCAAGAAGAGCGCATGAATTCAGAACAGCATTGCTTTGGAAATACTTTGGAAATTGAATCATTCAAGGCCGATGAAACATAGAACAGAAAAAGGTTTAAAACGTATAGAGACCACGAATAATATGGCAGTGATACTGCGACCCAGTCAATAAACCCTTATGACGACTCAACAGGTTCTTCGGAATGCTCCTCTTCCATCAGGCGCTATTGGTAGCCGAATCAACTGAAAATGGCCACAGGGTGTCTGTGGGGTACTGAAACACTTCTAAAATATGTTGCATATTCCGATTTTCATAACTTTTTTGCATTGTGGGGGTGGAGGGGTAAATAACATGTAAAACATGAAATTAACAAATTTTTTCATTTACTGTAAGCCTGCCAGTGGCGTTGATTAGCGTAGACTGCATATTTTCACAATCGAATTATATTTTTAAAAATTACGTTAATCGTGCTGGGTAAATCGGGGAGAGATGCCGCACATTTTTAAAAATGAATATACAAAGCCCTATGTTGCCCCTGTTAGTAAACTAAGTAGATAATATTGTGGCCAGTCATGTTTCTCACATTCATACCAAAAGTTATATCAATTATCACATGGATGTTAGAATTATTTTGTAAAAAATTGCCTCGCTGCATCTGTCCCGTACGTTACGGGTGACATGCCACAGCTATAAGGGTTATACGCCGCTTCTTAGTAAAAGAGACCTGTAAAGATTTATGTACTCGGAAACTCCTATTTTAAAACTTTTTTTTTACATTTAAGAAGGAATGAGGAAGTGAATGTAAGTCATTAACATTTTACATTTTTTATTATGTTTTTATTGTGCCTTAAATGATGGTAGGTTCGAAACGAATGGCTATATATATTTTATTGTTAGAGACATAAAAATGTAAAAACTCATAACTCAGAAAATCAATTAACATGGGAAATGTTATTGTCATTAAAGAGTACAAGTTGAGAATGTGAAAGTTAGCTAACTCAAGCTTAATAAAGGCCTCTCTTTGGAATTGAAAATTACAAATTGAAAAACAAAGTAGTAACTTTAGTTGTCACAGTAGCTGCAATGCCTGGATTAAATTCCAAGTTATCTGAAATGGAAAACAGGTAGTCTGGTGGAGAATTTGTGTTCAAAGGGAAAATTCCCGGAGACCTGAAGCCACTAGTGCTGTTTCCCACGGAGGCAGATTTTTCCCACGCCTCACAAATTATAGACCCGACTTGGTGCCGCGTCAACTTACGGCCGACATGTTGTTCCACCCATAAGTTTTAAAGTAACATATGAAAGGACCAAAAAAAGATTTGTCTAGTGGCTGTAAAACACGAGTTGTGTGGAGGAAGACAGAGTAGCGAGACTTAGTCGTTTTCAGCTTGCTCAACTAGGGAAATCGAAGAAACGTGTGAACAGTTCCCATCGAGAATCAGAATATTACGTCCAGGTACTTTCCGGGGCAAAGACTGCTCACTAAACCACTTGCGAAATATTTCACTATTGATGCATGCTGACTTCTGGTTCATATACACTTTGGATCCTACGGGAAGTCCATCTTGGAACTCCTGTTTTAAGATTTTTCCTTTGTAGATCAATGCGGGAGGATGAAATCTTCCTTCTGCCGAACAACATACTACCAAGCTAACTGTTTCACCTTTTTCTCCAGTTATAATTTTTGTACAACTTTAGCACCTTTTTTTGCAACAACTTTGCCAACCTTGCTTATTAGCTGAACTCCGGTCTCATCCATATTGTGTATATTTTGTGGCTTGTCCTGAAGTTTTTGTTCTTTTATCACCTCCTCTAGGAGATCATAAAACTTTGCGGCTGCTTTTCTGGTCAAGCCCCTTCCTCTTGCCGTTGACAAATCCTCTGCTTTTCGAATGCTCAGCTCAGGATGTGTCCTCAGAAAGGACAAAAGCCAATCATAACCGGCTATATTTTTCTCGTGGTTAATTTTACGGTTGATATTCAATGCAACCGCAAATGCATATCCTATTCACCTAACAGCTGACTGATCGGGGCCAAATCCAGTATTGCCAAGTTTCTGGATGTGTCTTACGAGTCTTCATTTTCTGGTCCAAGACTGCCTGAAAACCCACGTGTATTAGTGCACGTGTTTTTTTTACTTATATTCCATCCATGGAAGTGACTATATGCGATTGCATTTGCCTAATTTCATTTATAAGGTAGGTATTGGCAGTTCAATGCCTCAGAAAAATAGTTAGCTACAAAAACTTACTTGTTGGTCCATGGCCGGGGGCGTTCGTTTTTCCCTTGTCTATTCTCCTCTTAATGGTTCTCGCTGGTACCCCGAATTATCTTTCTGCTTCTCTAAAGGAAACATCTCCAGCCTCTATCCTTGAAATTGCTTCTTTCAACCTATCTGGGTCCCATTGTCCACTTTGACCCCTACTTTTCTTACGTAAATTGTCGACATTTTTCAATTACTTAACCCAAGAAAAGTTTAAAATATTTTAAATTTATTTTTGTAATTATCGTTTAGAATATTTGTAAAAAAAATAGTATCATTATATAAATCAACAGGAACAAGTGTATTTAGTTTTACAAATCACGCCAGAACATGTAAAACTATGATAAAATGTTTTTCAATTCATATAAAATCATAATGCATTCCGTGCGGCAAGTGTCCCAAATGAGAGAGGTACGGCATATGTACCGGATTTCATTGCGGTGTCTCTCTCATTCTCAACGGGAGAGACGCCGCACCTCGTGGTAACTCGGCCTTCATGGTCAAATGGCTTAACTAGAGTGAGCACATTCCGAGCAGAACTTATTGCGGCTGCAAACCTAAAAAATCCGTGAAAATGTAGTCATTTAACGTCAAGCACGAATTCAATGCAATGTGAAGAAAATTTTGATGGTGAAATATTAGACTTACCTTAGTCTAAATATTATGAAATCTGTAAAAAAAGAGAAATTCCAGACCACTACACTTATTCTCATTCGTTTACTGCTTTGCGCATCCGCCCGCATTCTGTCGGGATCGCCAGAACTAGGGGGGGGAGAGAGCGCAGTCTATCCCATTTCGGCGTCTCTACCCGATTTACTCTAATTAATAGCGTCAAATAGTTAATCATCTACATCTACGTATGGTCGAAGTCTCATCCGGTGTTCCTCAAGGAAGCGTGATCGGCCCTCTTTTATTCATATTTTATATTACTGACCCAAGTTCTCGAGTTAACAGTAAATTAAGATTATTTGCAGACGATACAGTTATGTACCGTGAAATAAGCGAAGACGCGGACTTTCAAGTTCTGTCATCTGACCTTAACAACGTTCATTCGTGGTTCCAGGAGTGAGGGTTAGAATGAAACATCGGCAAATGCACCACAATCCACTTCCTGCGAAAGTCATCACAGAAATGTCGTATCTATACTGTGGGTGGAGTAAACTTAAAATCTTCAGATACAGTAAAATATCTTGGAATTACCTAACTTCTGATGTAACATGTGGATTAAACATACAAAACATATGCGATGTAGCATTAAAGAAACTTGGTTTTGTTAAGCGTATAATAGGAAGGTCCTCGGATGAAAAAGTGAAAGAGAGATTCTACTTCGCTCTGGTTAGGTCACACCAAGAACACTGCATAAGGACAGAAAACTCCCATCTCGACTCTGTTGCCAAAGGAAGCGAAAGAATTGAAGTTCCACTTTTGGCCGCAGGCTGCGCTGTTAAAGTAATTGATTATAGTAGACGTCTCTGGGCTAACTACATATATGTGTTTTTACGTCTCCTTTTTCTCCTCCAGCACAATGATTTATACTGCAAGTAATATTTTGAGGCATTGGATAGTAGATTTATGTACCTAAGGTACCAAGCCATCGACGATAAAACTCTCGAGAGCGTCGCGAAATAAATAAATGACACCGAAGGCGTACAGCATTAGTTGATGTGATCGGTGGATTCGTATACCGAATTCCACCCTAAAATTTCTAATTTATGATGTAAGATAAGGGAACAGAGTGCATTGAAATAATAATTAATGCAATTAATACGAAAGCTAGTTCATTTCCGGTTATTCGATGCCGATTTACGTATTTCGAAACCTCCGCTAGCGAGATCAGCTGACGTGGTAGGTCAAACTTGCGAATAGAATCTTCGCAAGTTTGTGCTTCCCGCGGGCTAGATATGAAAACAAGGTTATTGTGCCTTATCTCGCCATGAATGTCATTACTTAAATTGACAAAGCCAACTAATCATCGTGAATCACTAACGATAAAATGTGGCAGTGAATTGTAGAAGATGCAGGTCAACTGCTAAAATAAAAATACACAACTTCAGTTTAGTAAAATCCCTGAAACTGGGGACATAAATTTTAATTTTCAGCACCATATAATATGACATGGAGTAGCTCTGTTAGTTAAAAATAATTAACAGGGGTAGCTGTCAAAGCTATTGAATGGAAAAGCTACCTTAGACGTTGAATATCAAAAAAGGGCGTTTCACGGTGTTAGGTAAGTACCTATATGCCCTTAAAGCGATAAATTATCAATATAGTCGGGACTGCATCTCCTTTAACAAGAGGGATTCCCCTTTCAAATTTGAACACGGTCCCATCAGGCATTGGAGTTTCGTAGAAATGAATTATGTCCTCGGGAGGAAAATATAGCTCACACACCCGATCCTCCTTCCCTAGGACTTTATCCTTTCGAGGAATAGCCTTCCTCCATTTTTGAAGCTGAGACTGAGGAATAATTTCGAATAAATAGAAAAACATCACGTTTGAAATACGTTCATGAGATTAATTGTGCTATAAATTCACACTTCCATGTGACCGTAATGGCTACCAGGCGGTAAGGGCAACAATCGCCACCCAAGTTAACTTACATTAGCCTTAAACAAGCTTTTGTTCTTTACGCCGAGAATCTTGTTCCTCCTTGTATTCCCGTACCCTGTAGAGCACTCCGGCACAAAAAAACATCGCAAACACATTTTTAACCAAATTCTCGTCGTTTTACCGCACGTATACAGTACGGACTCCCTTCACTACAATGCACTACTCGTTGTCAACAAGGATCCATTTGGTAACTGAGCCACCTATCGGAGGGTTCTGGAACGCTATTAATGTGCAACAGTAATTTTACCAAAAGACGGTCGAAAGCGCATCAAGAGTCGCGTCCTTATGCAGTGGTCTTGCCCTATATGATAACATCTAGGATTCATATTGTTAACTGCGTTGCTATGCTTACAGCCTAATGGAGGGAGGAAGCCATGAATATATATTATGGATTGGGATCTCGTTGCCAAAAACTGTTCCTCTAGAATTCCGTAAACTTTTTGGAAAGTGGTGCCGCCTAGTGATGATAGACGGAAGTTCAAATGTAAATACAGTCGACAGATTGTAAACAAACACGTCTTCCCGGTTTTGCTGTGAATTTCAAATTTCCCAAATTATTATTTGGATGATTTGGTTTTTACTTATCATATCTAATCATAATGTAGTGGATAAAAAAATGTAGTTCTACACGCGGGACGTAATTATACACTTTTTTAATATCGTCTGGTCTACTAATATATTTAACTCCTCTCCAAACTTAATTACAAAAATGCACAATGAACTTCTTAGCACTTCGTGAATATCGCTATACAGAAATTTAATAATAATGCGAGGTGACTTCATGAGTATTCCAAATGGTCATCATTGCAGTGTAAGTAAAAGAAATGCACTTACCGCCGCCATGAACAGATTCTTATTTTTCTATCCAAGTCTCCTATTTTGGATCCTCGTAGACGCATACCCTGTTTTGCAGCCTGGTACGAGGCAAGTTCTGTTCCAACAAGGCATTCTGAATTCTTTATTTAGGCAAAACAGGATTAATGCATTCCAATTATAATCGGATTCTGGCAAACAACGTAGTCGGCATACGATGAACGTTTCATTAAGGCGAAATACGATTGCGTCGAAAACGACTTTACTCCTTGTAGATTGAGGAATTCTCTTAGCAAAAAAAAAATTTCACATTCTAATTAAGTTAACTGCTAGCTATGTTTCCCAGAGCGTACATTTTTAAATTTTTTAAATTAAGACCTCAAAATTGTAAAATTTGGCTTCATTTTTTGCTTTTTACAAAAACTGGTCTCTAGCAGACATAAACAATATATTCAATATTAGATTAAAATTAATAAATCGGAAATACGTTGAGTATTCAATAAGTTATTAGGAAAGTAAGAACTAACTGAAAACGCGCCGATCAAGAGCGGCTCTAGCGGCGAAATAGGCAAGCAGGTGAAGGCGCTCGCGGAGATTCGAGGGGAGGCAATGAGTGGCCACTGGAGGGGAATGAGGGGAAAGCCGCGAGGGGAGGGGAAGGGTATGAAGTTGGAGGGACTTGGTAGGATTGAGCTAGAGCGGCGTGCAAGAAAAGTTTCACACTGTGGAGGAACTGAAGACTGGCATCATCCGGCGTTTGACGGCACCACCTTTGACTCGGCGCCTGCTGGCATTCCTACTCTCCTGTTCTGAGTTCGCATCCTCTTGTCTTTCTCTCACGGCCTGCTAGACAACTGACTTCACGGCCTCTCTCTGAACGTTTCCCATATAGTAGCATCTGCCGTTAATACGGCGGTATTGGCCACAAACAGGAGTACTACCTCATCCTACACGCGACCACCTTACCACCTCCATCGAGGCGCAACAACCCAGCCATATGGCATAATCTTCGGACGTCCAGGCTGATTGTTTCTCTTATCCAAGCCATACTTACGTACTTTGGTATTGCATTGCTGAGCTGCCTTGTAGATATGCACTACCTTGTGGACTTTCTATCAGTATTGCATTGGCGAGTCCCAAGTACAAAGTCGGAAAATCAATAATTTTGGTTGTTAAAAAATTACTATTCCTATAGGTTACTGTTTGTTCTTGCTTGAAGTTAGCGCTAACTTTAATGTATGTTGGCGCAGTTCCATAATGTTAGATAATTCAATAATAACTAACGTGTATGTTTTGTTCTGCTACCTCTGTTGGAGATGTAGACTCAAGTGTGATGAAAAAAGTACCCGAACTAGTGTCGTATGATAGGCACGTTAAAAAAATGAATACGCGAATCACGCAGTGAAGCTCTACTTCAAAGCATTGTTCAAGATTGCGGTGGCGAGGCCCATTGTCAAAAGCATTCTAACAAAAGTAAAAATGAGAGTGAAGCAGCTCGCCGCGATATTATGTATAATCGTACAGAAGAGAATACCGTTGAGTCCCTGGTCGAGGCTTTAAAAAAATGGTCCCAAGCACGTATTTGGATGTCACGCGTCATGCCGAGACTACTTCTGTCAATCTGTCGACAGGAAGTTGAAGGTTATTACCAAGAATGAAATGGCCTGCCTCGAAAAAATTGATGTGGCTATGAAGCCACTTATTCGAAAATCTGGAAGGTTGATATCACACGAAACCAGTAACAGTGCAGAAAAATTAGTCTTAGGCCGAATTTTATGTTTTAGGCCAAATTTTTCGGCAGAAAACAAGTGGATAGGGGCAATAGAGAAGCATATCAACACAGGAATTTCGGCTCTGGTCTTGATTTCCAACTGGGAACTGTGTGGAGATATTCAACTTGGAAAACGCTCACAGGCAGAAGTCCCCACAAGCCTGTCAAATTCACTTGTCACGGACAAGACCTAAAACAACGAAAGAAGAAGACAAAAACAAGTGATGGGGCTGGTTACGGTGTAATGTGTCAAAAATTAGACTTGGATGGCGAAGAATATGATAAAGAAGTAGAAGAATTCATGGACAAATTAAAAGTGACAACAGCTTCTAGAGATCAACTGGAAAAGGACACTAAGGGCCAATCAGAAAAGAAAAGATGGTGGGGGGAATGAATTAATCGATTGACTTCATCCACTTTGGAATAATATGCAAAAAGCAGATGCGGCTTCTGTACGACCGTAAGTTTCAGAATGAAGCAACGCAATACGGGCAACTTCACGAAAACAAAGCGATAAGGCAGTACGAGGAAATCTCCGGGCGTAAGGGTACTCCTTCAGGGCTGCTCAATGACCTCAAGCGATGTTTCTTTGCCGCTTCTTTGGATGGCAACGCTGTTGTCGGGGGCATCATTGAGGTAAAATGCCCTAATTCTGCAGAACAGTTGGCGTTGGAAGAAGCAGCGAACAAAATTTAGTTTTTTTGTCTTGACGAAAGTCTGCAATTAAAAACAAACCGCAATTATTACTACCAAATTGATGGCCAGCTACATGTTACCGGCGCCCCATTCTGCGACTTTGTGGTATGGACTAAGGATGATTGCAGAATTAACAGAATTTTAGGGGATGGTGACTTTTGGTCAAAAAAATGGAGCCTAAGTTAAGCCTTTTAGTAAAGAAATTCTTCTGCCGGAAATAATAGATCCTAGAGTGAGTAGATCAATGGATTTGCGTGAGCCGGAGTTTCCTTCAAAATTATACATTTCTTTCCGTTTTTGTATGTAAAAAAATTACGGAAAATAACCTACTTTCAGCTGTAGAAATTGTTAGTCAATCAGTATAATTGATCAATTTAATCAGTATTTACGAAGATTGATTCCTAACTCAAGTTTGATGCAGCACCCCACACTCATTTCTCAGGTCTGCCTTCTTCTGAAAGAATATATCATCTGCCTAATAATTTTTCTAATGTATTCCATTACTTCCCGACTTCCTCCTTTCTTTCCACTGTGCGACCACTTCATTTTTGAATAGATATTTGCGCCATAGTTTGAGCTGAATAACATTGCCTTTTCAGATACGAGCAGTTTTTATTAACCACGGTATGCGTACTTGGTAGCTATTTGTGCAACATTGAGATCAATCCATTATATCTACGCCGGTTATGTACTTACTACAAAAAATGATCATTTAAGGCTTTTCTTTAATTAACTTTTGCAGAAATAATCGTGTGAAGTTAGATAATAAATAAGAGTGCTGCTAGAATAGTTTCCATTTCACGGTTTGAATTTGGAGCACATTGGAACTTATCTGAAAACTTGAGCGCTGATGAATGGAACAATGTGTTCTGACGAATTGTTTGATAGCCTATCGATACAATTAAGACATAGAAAAAGCCACGGCCGAGTGTTGTGATCGAATCCTTTCAATAAACCCACGTTTTTAAAAGTGCTTGCTATTTACCACTGAGAAATTTAAAATGCCCATCACAGTTTGGCGCCTTAACAATATCAACACAAAAACAATGATCGCCGGAGCCACTGACGAAGTTCTTTTGCCGGAAAGACATCTCTTGTGACGCCGTTAAATTTGGATTAAAGGCCATTAACATTGCATCTGAGCCGTATTAAGCTTAACCTTAAATATCCATGACATTCCATGTGATTTGAAGAAAGTACATAATATTCCCGTCCTCAAGGGTGGGAATAAATCACTTGTTGAGAACTAGCGATCTATCAACAAACATCTGTATCCTGTTAATTTCTGGAAAAAATTGCTGCTAATTATTTGCGTGGGACGATAATAATTGGCTGTTTAAAACCCAACATGCTTTACTCAAGAGGAAATCCTACGAAACTCAGCAATTTGGGATCTGTCAGAAAATATACAATTGGTTATATAGGGTTCAAGAAGTAGATGCGGTTGTGCTAGTCCAAGACCTTTAGCAACGTGCCTAACGATAAACTAAAAGAAAAGATTGGGAAACTAAAAAAAGGATCATATTAGGGAGAGAGACCTTATTCCTCAGGTTTTTTTCAACTGAGGGAAACTTAAAAAGTATTAACAAACAAAAATTGTTTGTTAATACTTTTTAATCTTAGTAAGTTCATCTTGGAAACGAACTCACTGCCGAATCCTATATCGACGACTGCATTTTCTACGGGAAAGACGATAGAGATAGTGAAGTTAATTGAGTAACAACCAAAAGATAAATAAATGGGTAGTGAAGGAGGAAATAGAATTAATTAGGTATTGCAAAAAACAAATTATTCAGCTTCTCAATCGGTAGGGTACGTGCAATAAGGGAAGAATAATAGCAAAGAGAAATGGATAATTTTTGTTTCATGGGGATATAACCAAGATGACTTTCCAAGCAGCCTAATATTCCGAGGAAAATATCCCTTTGGAAGCGACTGAAAGTTGAGGTGTGTAAGATAACACGCAAGTTGCAACTTGATACTCGGTTCTCGAAGAAAAATGCGCCAGCTCCAAGACCGAAGGTCGCAGCTGCGCTGGTGTCGGATTCCGATGTGGAAGGAGAGAGGAAGACTCGGAAGGGGAGGGAGGGACTCTCAAGTTACACAGTCCGACGTAGTTCCCGATACATGCTTAGGAGGTCGCGCTCACGGCCTGCGTCCGTCGTCCCATCTTGCGAGGGAGATTCACACTAACTCGCCGTCGTATTTAGCCTTAACCTCTTACTGATTTCCTGTAATAGATATTTCCTCTAGCATTTAAAAAGTAAATTTGAGATTGCAAAAATAGCAAGATATATTCTAAGCATAAATTAATTCATATCTCCTCGGTCGTTATTGAATATTCACCACAGTCTCACCTTAGCAACAATTAACTTCGTGTATTTACAATAATTACATAAAAGACTCAAATCGAGGTGGCGCCAAGGACTGGGTGAACTAAAATTGGAAATTTAGGCAACACGTATCCTAGGCAACAATGCCAAATATCCGAATCCATAATATGTATTCATGGAGAAAGCATAGCATCAAAAATCTATATCCAAAATTGAATTTTTACTAAGGTTGCGACCTAACCTTCCATAGATGTAGATGGACTCTTAGTACGGATTTGTAATTTAATATTTTATTCTTTTTCGCAGCACTTTTATGCATGGGAAAAAAACTTTCGAGTCTTAACCCCCTCACCTCTGTTTTTGAGGATAAAACTAAACTTGGTGCAAAGGAGTTTAGTTTAGTGTAATTTCGTTCTCGGGAGTCAAGTTTCGACCAGGATCAAAACTAAACCCCCAATTGAATTTCATTTCGTTCGGGAACGAAATTTAACTCGCACCTCTTAGTTAAGTTTCGCCCCGGTCAAAACTTAATTTCGTTTCGGTTTCCATCCCTGCTTGGAGCTGCAACCTTAGTGTAGTGACATATGTTAGTCGTAGTTTTCTTTATTCCTCCTATCTTGATATATTCAAGTTTAAAGTTTGTCTCTGCCATTATATATGTAGTGGTGCCTCAATTAGTTTTAGTCAAGAGTGAGTTGTGTGTGTGTGAGAGTGTGTATCTCTTCACTGCCGTGATACCCCGGTTCGTGCGCCGAGTGAGAGTCGAGAGTGCGTGCTTGTAGCGATAAGTGGAAACCTGATTATTATCCCATTTTTATTTTGTTGTTAGTAATGTCTGTTTTTTATCCTTGCGTATCTTTGCATAATATTGTACGTATTTTTTGCTGCATATCGTTATGTACAGTGGCGGAAGAAATTAACGCAAAATTTTTCGCGCGCCAGAATGCGGCATTTTTGGGAACTTCTAGGAGCAGTACACACTCGAAAGACTGGCAACACTGAGGAAAACATCGTCTACCGCAAATATTTGAAATCCGCAATGGAACTCACATTTGTCGGAGCCTAGAACTTGGTCATCAATCGCCTCATTTTTGAGC
Source organism: Ceriagrion tenellum (assembly GCA_963169105.1). Classification (NCBI taxonomy): domain Eukaryota; kingdom Metazoa; phylum Arthropoda; class Insecta; order Odonata; family Coenagrionidae; genus Ceriagrion; species Ceriagrion tenellum. The sequence goes on from OY720632.1 coordinate 199,637,534, forward strand.
TTTCGTCTCATTTTATTTGCACATTCAGTCGCAGCGCATCGCTGTTTGTTTCAGCATGGTTCTTAGGTCGAATGGTATCATTTATACAGAAAGACTGATGATAAAAAATATTCACTATCCCCCCCAATTCAGTATACTATATGCTAAAATATTCATCTTCTACCACCAAGGGATATTTATTGTGGTCGACTTTCCGAGGATCTTTTAGAATGATGCGTACTGTGTCTGTTTCACCGAAATAATATAAATCGAGATTTATCCGCACCAAATGTCGATAAAAAAAGATTTAATTAAAATAAGTATTGTCTACGTAATGTAATTTTTCATGATTTTCCATTTGTTAATTGACGAAGTTCCTTAAACGGATATTGATTAAATTCAAAACTGATATTTATTAATGAATCATTCTTGACCCAATATAAATCCATATTTAGTTCGTCAGAATGGGATTGAACTATGAAAACATACGTAAACATATATAATTTCACGAAATAAAAATAAATGTGCTCGCATCGATACCGAATAATCTAGGCATATTTTCCCGATATTTCTTTCATCTTATCACAGGAAGCTTGGTGACTAGCTGTCCACTGTTAAGTTTTATCTAGTAAATATAGGATATACGAATAAGCATTCAGAAAAGTTTACCCAAATTAGGTGTAGTTATGGATAAACAACTCTATTACGTCTGATTGCAAACTATCTTATATGCTTAGCTGTAAATTCGCCGCACATATAAAATTAACAAAAAGCCTTTTAAATGACTTCAGTTTGGAGTAAAATATCATTAATGAGATAAATTAATAGGTAACGGTTAATGTTGTAGCTGTCAGATGTATTTGGCTAGCTAAAGAGTGGTCCGTGTTCGATTTTTAATGAACGCAAATGAGTGTTTATATAAATTTCCTCATATTGGCGATATGAATGAATGTAGTGTGTAGCTGCAATGACTGGCTGATAAAATGAATTTTTTTAAATACAGAAGAGATAAAATTTGCCGAATAAAAATAATTTTGCTCGACCAGAAATAGAACGAGAAACTCAAAAATGTCTCTACCAGGGGTGGGATTTCGGTTCTTTTCTTCTTATGGTCGTTATTGTCATCCAAAAGGCAAGCCGCATTGGTAGGGCAATGCACAAGGTCCTGGGAGCGCACTCCATTGCCATGTAGCACCCGATCTTTCTTAATGACGATCACGTTTTCGAAATCATGAGCGTACTCGAACAATGTTATTATGAAGAACCATGATTGCGATTCTGGTTTGCTACCCAATAACAACTACTAGGTTTTCTCATGACAAGGCGAATTTATGATGATGTTTCGTATCCTTTCGGTGAATTTATTTGCGTCCGAATGCGTTAATGTGAACTAAGTTACTTTTAAAATGAGTGGTGGTATTGTCTACGAACGTTTAAAATAACAAAAGGATAGGAAAAAGCATACTACTCTCCCGGGAATAGAAACAGAAAGAAGTAGTTCTCGATTTTACCTCATCAGCCCAGACCATTCCAATCAAACGCCATAAGTTCCCCTCATGCATGGGTTTGGAGGCCAGCTACCTTAAGTCTGAGTTAAAGCAACGAGCAATCGTGGAGGACTCTTGAGGATCCCTAGAGGTTTCCCCGTGTCGATACAAAGCTCCACCAATACTAATCCATAAAAAATCGGAATGTATGAAGGGCGCATTATATTGATTTGGAAAATAGTATGCCTTTAATAAGAGCTTACTTTCCCCTTGTGTTGCGGGGGATACCTTTTCTGCCATAGATAATGTCTTGAACGCCAGGCGTTTAACTCACAGGAAAGAAGTGGTATTTGACTTCTCTTACGCCCTTAAAAGTATTCGACGGGGGCTTCCAATTTTTTCGAAGCGCGACGAGCCTTTTCTTTCTGGTGCAGCAAGTATTTGAAACCTGTCCGTTATTCACAGCAACAAACCACCCCGACCATTACCACCCGGAACTTGGCCAAGGTTTACTGATGACTACGTCATTGAGACGAGCGTCGATAGACGAACAAGCAGAGCGGACAGCGCAAGCAGACATACTGTTCAAAGTTTTAGCGGCCTCTCCCAAAATTCTTGGAGGAAAAAAATATCTTATTAGCCTTTAAGTATGCCTCATTTTTCTCCCAGGCGGAGGAATCGGATAGTAGGTTTGTAAAAGGCAAAAACATCTGTCGAAAAATTACTCGAAGAGGTGTTCCGCCTTTGACTTTCACCCAATAAACTTTTATTTGGTGTTTAAAAGTTAAAAAAAAAACAATTTCTTACTACTATCAAACGAAATTCATTAAATTCATGTCCGCTATAATAAGAACTATGTTTAATCAAATTTTTATCAATATTCATTTTTCGTCCGCAACTAGTAATACTTACGAGTTCACAAATGTCAAAATTCTAGGCGATGGTTCAAAATCAATCATGTAACATAGATGGAGCGGGCTGTACGGAGCGCAGCGTTTATTATGAGAAAAATGCAAGAAACAAACGTTTTTCTACCCCCTCAAACGAAACAACCCCAAATTAAGATGCATTGAGGAAAATCGTGGGGGAAGAATGGGAAATGAACCCAGTAAAATGATACCGAAATGAGGGCAACTCCATGTCACAAATACTTGGTCAGGAAATCGAAAATGGAGGGGGATTGATTGATTATAAGGCTAATAAACATCCACATTCTGTATGTAAATACCAGCATATTTCTCGATGATCCTTTGCTGTGATTATGAGCGCACATAGCTCAAATTGACAGAATTAAGCATGCATTTTAACCTTTTCCACTCGTTCTAAATAAAGCATTATAGTGTCCCTTTTCAACATCCGTTAAAATACATTACCACTAAGAGATGAAATTTATGACCCTGTAAAAAGTCTGTTAATATCTTCATGTGGGGGCACTCACAACTTTAACTTCCATTGAAGCAATAATATTACGACGCATTTGAAGAGGAATAGATTCTTTAGGAACGTATCAATCGTATAATCTTTGATGGTGCACATTCATAATTTGCACTCCATTGACTACTCTGCGGATTTATGAGGAGTATACAAATGACCATAGGGAGAATATCTAATTATTGCTTAGTCGCTACATGGAAAAGATGATTTTGAGTATTTTATCACTTTCACAGGAGAAGATAGGCGATGCATTTTTGTCGGAATATTACTAACGCGTGGGTATAAAAATGCTCCTCATAAAATTTAACTGCGTAATTGTAGCCAAACATTTTTCACTGCGAATATGTCAAAAGGTATTTAAGTGATTCATTAATTTATCTTCTCCTCTAAGTATTATCCTCCATCTTCTAAGTTGAGCCGTTGAACTACACGGTTAATGTATTGCTCATAGCAAATCTAGAAAACAATTCTGGGAAAGTTTCAAATACCGTTTTAAAGATATTTTGAAGAAAATTCCACACTTGTTTGGTCTCTCACTCAGATAAGTAATCGGTATTTACAAGTTCGGCAGATAGAACCAAACTCTAATTCCTAATAAAAATAATTGCCCTCTTTACTAAATCATTTCAAAGTAATTTAAAGGTGAATGTAGCATCAGGTAAGGTCACTAAATCGAGTAACTGACACAATCAGAGATCCGGTCTATTCCCTCCTTCATGAATAGCTTTTCATTGAGTGGTAAATTGGCGAATGAGTAGATATGAGCATCACACGACAGGCAGGACGTAGAAATCAAGTGGGGCCGTGTACCCGAGAATGGGAAGTAAACGTCTCATTCGACGACCAAGGATACCGCTCTGATTCTTTTACAAAGCCCGAATATGCGTAAAACTCACACACTCATGGTTGAGGTCAATATCCATTCCCTGGGCCTTCCGCGGATTCCTGCGAAGTTTTGGCTGCAATAAAATCACATCGCGTAAATTAATTATAAAGGCACTAAAAGAGGCCACGCCAGGATTTGAACCCCAGGCATTCTTGGTCGCAGACGAACACTCTCCCTCTAGGCCACTTCATCGATCAAGCGAAATCCGCGTCCAGTGGTTCTTACTATACAACGAAAAAAGGGAATTCTAATGTTTCCTTTAAAAACTGGACCTAATAAAATGTTCTGGATTTTTGAAAGTAGTTTTCAGAAAGTAAATAATATTACGTTAGGAGTAATTAAGATATTTAAGTGTTTGAGATGATCTGTATGCACGACGGCGGAAACTTACGTAGGGTTTCAAGGTATTGGAAATTCTCGTAAATAAAACTATTCTCCACGTGGAAACCATTCTATTCAACCAGATTTCCCATACTTTTACTTGAAATTCTTAGGATATTACGCCAAAATGTCAATTACAATGCATCATATTTCTCGGAAGTAGTTTGAGGCCTATTAAAACGATGTTCATCCACAGCTATTCCCTGCACGAGGAAATACGTTTTATTGTCAGTGAATTTGATCTGGAGAGTAAAAAATTTTTATATCCCAGCAAATAATGCTTTCATCGTATTGTTTGTTAAGTTTCAATCAAGAAAATTTTTTTAAACGGTCCAAAGCTTAAAAAAATATGGTAAGCATCTCTACATAATCAACTACGACTTCGGAACCTCGACTGAGTGCGGGTCGAAGCAAGCTCATCACGTTTATAACTCCTAGACTATCTCGCGAACCTAAACCTTATTAGTATGACTATTTACATTACGCGTAAAGTCGATATCCATTCATAGAGAGTTTGAATATTCCCGGTTTCCATATACTGTCTCATTGTTGTCAAGTTGTCGATGCAAAAGCGATTTCAATTAGTTCCCGTTTACGCCGCATTCAAACGCCAATGAGTTTTGCGTTAATTTTTTCCGCCACTGTACAATTCCTGTGCTCGGGTAGTAAGAGAATCTTATTAGAATAGAACTAAATTTAATGTAACTAACTCTTACTGAGAGACTAACTACATATATTTTATTGAAGAGTCTATAATATTCTTATTATTATCATCGTAATAGTCAACGTTTAGTTTATTTTAGTTGTTAAGTAGTTTAGACCTTTAGTAAAGAAAAAAAGGAAAATTAAAGGAATTATTGTAATGTCCACATGGTTTTTTTTCTTCGTACTACGCGTTTCAACGATTATATCGTCATCATCAGGTACAATAACAGTTATTTGTTTTTGTACCATATGATGACGATATAATCGTAGAAACGCTTAGTACGAATATAAAACCATGTGGACATTACAATAATTCCTTTCATTTTTCTGAAATTTTGTTCCACAACATCTCGCCAGATACCGTTGAGTATATAACTTTAGTCGTTTAGAACTATTATTGTGAACTTTTAGTTTTACTTCCTGTTTATTGGTAGTGAATATTTAAGTACATTTCTTTTCTTGTTTTTAGATAGTTTACTCTCTGTTTACCCTTATTATATTGTATAGATAACGTTATTAATAAACTTTAACATAAGACCGTCACTAAATCCATCGACTGACATTCTAATTTATACGTATAGCCAGTTAAAACCTCGTTGGTTATTATTTTTTGCACTTGCTTAATTAAATATTATTTAGTTAGGTTGAATCCATAAACACAAGTCTTATTTCTCGCCTGCGTCATCAGTGCTTCAACCCCTCCACAGCTCACATTTGTAATATAACCTGTCCTTCCCCACCCCTTCTTACTTTAGCGTCCTAGAAGAGAAAGTCAGTTACCACCCGCTGTTAGCACCATAGCAATTCCCTGCAGGAAATAATCCGCTTGGCCTACCTGCGTATGAAATCAAGGGTATTTAGATTAGGATGACTCCCATTAGGCCTGCTCTTAACGTCCTAAAGGGCTCGGATTGCTGGGCTTGAGAGGACGGTGGACGAGCTCCGTGCCCTGGTGAAGCGGTTGGTGGCAAGTCTTAGAAGGACGCGGGGGAACCCTCCAAACATATCAAGGTCTGGGGAAGCTCAGGCACTGTCACTGGATTGAGTGTGGAGGAACTTCCCCTAACTTTCGTGTCTCCGGAGGAGTCTCCCTTCGTTGCTTCGGGACGCAAGGATTGTGGCCTCCAGGCGTAGCAATTGGGTCGCCCTCCGAAAACGAGGGTTGGCAAGGGCAGAGGCAGAGGGATCGGAAATAGAGCTGGAGGAAATGGGTCGCTGAGTGGAAGTCGAGAGGGAATAGTAGTTATAGGTAGTTCTAATTTCCAGCGTTTAGTGGCCCCACTGCGTGGTAAGGCCCGGAGGGAAGGAGACGATTTACGGGTCACCTCCTGGTGTATACGGTCGAGGAGCGGCGGTCGAGGGCACGAATTGATCTAAGTTGCGTGTAGTTGCCCATGTTAGGACCAATGACTTTGGGGGTCGGGGATCAGAGGAGATTTTAGACTCCGTGAGAGATCTATGCTCCGAGTTAAGCCGTATTCGCTGCGACCCTGTTACTAATATGAGAATCAAAATATGCAGCTTGGCACATAGGACGGTTAGCTCTTTCCCAGGTGTGAGGTATGTGTTTTAGATATTTTGTAGTAGTTTTAACTCCTTATGTTATTCGAATTTTCGTTGTAGCAACTAAATCACAATATTAATTGGTAGTTAGCTTGATAAAGCCAGAGTTTGTGAAACTTATCGTACCCTAGCCATCGCTAACCTTAGCTTCTTCTTTTCTATGTGAGTTTACTCTCCTACGTAAAGAACTAGTTCATTGTTACAGAGTTGAAGAGCGCTCAGTTCTTCAGAGTATAGTCATCTTTTTGTAGTTAAGCGTGCTTTTTGGGGAGTTCATTGCGAGAAGTGTTTGGATGTCTTCGAATACGTCACCCGTTGGGATGATTATAAACGCCGGCGATTGTGCGGCTCTCCGAGCTCGCATCGCCGAGTTGAAGATAATCCTGCGGGAACTCCAGTCCATGGTCAAAACAGTGGCACGCGTCCCTACGGTGGATGGATATTTGGTTCGCTCGATTGCTAACAGCGGCTGGACATTCGTCTACGTCTGCGTAATACCCTGCGAGCCACCACGAGGGTGTGTGGCAGGGGGTGAAGATCACCAAACGAGAGTTTGCCTGCAGGTCCTTCCGATGAAGGGGCAGTGACACTCCGTAAACCGGAGGTCTGGCGGGTCCTGTCTCGGTGGAGTGGTTTTCTGGTCACTGTGAAGCGTGGTTTGGGAGAGACTTCGGTATCTCCCATTCCCGTTTTGAACAGGTACCAGTTGCTTTCGAATGGTTATTCCGAGGTGCCTGACGTGTCTAATCGCACTCCGAGACCGGCACCTAGGAAGAGTCGTCAGCGTGCGAAGGGGAAGTGTAGTGATAGGTAGTAGTGACGTCCGCCGCGTAATGGTTCATTTGCGGGAAAGGGCAGGCCGTGAGGGTGTAAGCCACCGTGTAACGTCATGGTGCATTCCGAGTGGCGGTGTTCCGCTGGTGCCGCGGGTGGTTGGTGCGGCGGTCCGAGGCACTAAGTGCTCTAGATTGCAGGTTGTGGCCCATGTTGGCGTTAACGACGCCATGGACCTTGTGTCCGAGGAGATCCTGCGTTCCTTCAGGGAACTGGACTCCGAGGTGAAGCGGTTAAGTGGCGACGATGGGGTTGACATGACACTCGCAATAAGTAGTCTTGTCCCTTGGGTCGATCGTGGACCCCGAGTGGTAGGCATAAACAAGAGACTACGTCGTTTCTACTCGGACGTTGGAGTCTTGTTGGTCGACATTCGGCCGGCAATCCGATCGCGTCGGAACCCTTTAAACCGTTCAGGTGTCCATTACACGGCCGAGGCAGATAGCTGTGTAGCGAGTAGTATATTCGAGCACCACAGGCCTTTTTTAGGGTAGAGAGTAGGACAGTGAATAGATCAAATTGTGGGTTATGAAATTAAGGGGTGCCGTAAATAATAGTAGCATTCAGAGATCTTTTAGAAATCAGAATAGCTTAGTATCTGAACGAAATAGAATCCGGTTCATCAATAACTTCTTCCAATAACACTAGAACCGCCGCAAATGTGGCTACCCCTCGAACCGCCATTGGGTGTGGCCAGACCTACCTCCTATTTACAAAGATTTCATTATGGTAACCGAGCTGCTGATTGTTTCTACGCTCTTCCAGCATCATATCAGACCGTATCAGGTCTAAAAGTAATTAATAACTTGCTTAAAGTTTTGTGCACTGCCAAAAATTAATAAACAATTACGATAAATAATACACTTACATTATGATTTTAGGCTTTTATTATCTTGGTTTGCATATCCTTGGATGTATGGTCGTGTACTCATAATTGAGCTTTCACACAGTAACCAAAAGAAATAATGAATATTTATATACTTATCTTTGTGTTATTCCTTCATGTTAAATAAAAGAATAACCTTTCGGATCCAGGTAAAAGTTTTTATGTACGACTTCGGTTTTGCTGCGGTTCTTCTTTATTTGGTCCTGCTAATGTTCATAGGATGGTAATTTCATGTCAATTGATCCGATGAGATATTAATTTGTTGAATGACTATTTTAAAATAAAGCCATTTCCTGATTACACATGCTAGCATGTATTTGCAATTTGCAATACGACTTCTTCAAATGCTCGAAGGAACGGTCTTAAATAATAGTTTTGAGTGCCTATACGTCTTAACCCGAATTGAAAAACGGAAATCATTTTCTAGGTGCTATAAGCTCCTCGTAATTATGTTGAAAATATCAGCGCCTCAAAAACGAGCGGTCACGTTGAAAACTGTCTATGACGTAATGGGGTACTTCGGCATCGCTACTACGTTGGTAAAAGGTGTTTCCCAGGTCTACACATTCTACACTATCTACATACAACTGCTCGCTTAGCGGAACGCTCCCTTTCAGTGTTTTGTAAGCTTCTTGTCATAATCAAGGGAAACGTTAGTAGAAGTCAAATAGCGGTCCGAAAACACTTAATATGCAAAAAATTAATATTCCAATCACGCTACCCCTGGAGACACTCGCGCGGCTTGGAATCGAGGTAGCATGACGCAACCCATCTGTGCATGGGAACCGCGTTCTATTAGTTCCCTAACACGTCATCTGGCGCTCACTCAATACCCCACTCACCATCAATGCGGAAATTCCACCCCCACCCACCCGTCAAGTCAACCTAGAATTCATCGTAAGTAAACAACTTCGAAGTCGCATGATGTAACCTTCTGAGACACAATACCTCTTCCCCTTTCAAGTAAATGCACGTGCCAACCCAAGGATGTGGTCATAATACTATCAAGGTTATGAGGAAATCACCGCAATGAAGCGCACTTGATGTATTGCACGCACATGTTCACATGTAACTACACCCCACCCAGACATCTCAGAGCAGTACATAAGACGCGACAGAACTCGAGGAAATCGTCAGCGGTTTAGGAACCTGCCCTGGACCATCGATTCAAGTGAATCACCGTGTGGGTTTCTCACAACTGTACTCTAGAAAGATCCCCAGAGGCTAGGACACCTGAGGAATCTGTGGCAGGAAGGTAAATATGATCCGTTGACTCTCTGAGTCTTTCGGAATTTTTTGTATTTTTTCTATTAGTTCTAAAACCGAAATAATTGACGATTGGGACATATAAAGTGCCTACCTTAGAACCCCGGTAAAAAAACCTGGGGACCCTTTTTGAATATCCTAGGGTACTTAAGGGTCACGGTATAGACCACGGTCAGGACGCCCTCTAAACCCCCAAAAGATCCGGGGACAGTGTTGGATATTAGTGCTTATTTCAAAATTTCGATAGCTCAAATAGTTTGCGCTAGTGGGTTGACTTCAACCTTGGTATTAGGACCACAAGATACGAGAAGGTGGCGTTGTAGGAAAATCTTTAATAACTCCACTGTTTGAACAGATAGGAGTATAGTTTAAATTTGAAAGTTGATCAGTGAGTGAATGTAGACCAATTCCGTATTTAATCACCCAGCTAACACAAAGGGTGTGACCTCCACACTCTGGGGAGAGACATTGGTACTAATCATTTTTACGATGATTTTCGAGAAAATTGACCTCTGGTACTACTGTTTGAACAGATAGGAGTATGGTTTAAATTTGAAAGTTGATCAGTGAGTGAATTCAGACCAATTCCGTATTTAGAAGATCTACACGCATTCGATACCTCAAACTATCCAAAAGACCACCCATGTTATTCAGATAAGAACAAAAAAGTGATAGGTAAAATGAAGGATAAATGTGATGGAAAAATAATGATTAATTTCGTTGGACTACGGGGTAAGTAATTCAATAGAGTTTAGAAAGATGAACGTTATTCGTAGCAAGAAACATGATATTTTTACAATGCAAATGAACAAGGTAACACTCACTGCCAGTGGTGATAAACGAAACATTTTTTGAAGATGGAATTAACACGCTTGCTTGGGGTCGTTACAAAATTCCGCGAAAGAGAACGCATGATGAGGCATGTATGGATGATGACAATACTTGAAGGCTTAGTTTTGTTCAAGCCACCAGCCAGGTAGCATCTACTATTTTTTCCAAGATAAGACAAGCTCCTTATATTGTTGTATATGCGAGAGAGAAACTCAACCTTTCAAAAATGAACCACAAAGTTATATATATACATTGGATCAGTATAAGTGTTTACATTACCGCTCCATCAAAAATAAAAATCTTTCGTTATTTGGTTTATGTTTGAAGGAAATTACTCGTCATATACTAAAGCGTGCCAATGCGAACCATTCTTTTCCAAACATTCCGCACAGTCTCGCCCACATAAACTGGTACATCAAAGTCAAAAGTAATGTGATTTGCGTATTAGATGATTATAAAAAAACTTGTTCCACGTGAAATCATTGAAGCACTTCGGGAAAATACTCTACGATCAATACTTTAATGAGAAAGGTTTTAAATAGATATTTCAGAATAGAAAATGGTTTAGTACTAATCATGACTCTGGTTTGGAAACATCCGTTTACCAGCATCTGCGCCGGCCCATCACGAAAGACGACCTTTGTAGAAGTTCATTGAAAATTTACATTGTATGATAGATCACGACATAGATGAAATTGTATGGTGTTTCAGCCCAGGAAGCGAGCCAGATATAGAACATGAACTACTGAGCATACACCGCGAAATACCGTCTTTTGAGGAATTTGGAGGTGCTCCATTCTTGTGCGTTTGATGTTCACGAGAGGGAGTTATCATTTTAACATATGCGTGATTTTAATCACGCAGAATATTTTCTACCAAAGCGCACAATCGAACATTTCGCTGAATGCAAAGTACATAGTATCGTTCAAAAATCCGCGAGATGAATTACAATTCGGTCATTTGACCCGACAGGTGTATCCGAAAAATTCGCAGGATTTAGAAACGGTATATAAGGAATCGACGGAAGATCCATTCGGTTATTTGGTCCTGGACCTCGGGCAGGACACTTACGATAGATTTCGTTTTCGAACGAGCATATTCCCCTACGACTACGACGACGAAGTCATCGTAACCGTAGTCTACATGCCAGTGCGCGATGTAAAGATTGAAGAGTAATAAGCATTTGCTCCTCGCTTTAAAATCTGCAAAGCCGAAATTACGCTCTGCGATACTGAAATCTTCCGACGACGGATTAATTAAAGCAATCTGCGACTGCTGTTTGAATACCATAAACGGGAATCATAAGATAGATAAACGGTCAAAACGAAAACTAGCCAAACATCGTAATACGTTGAGAAAGTTGGCAACGCGGGGAACGAGTGTTAAGAGAGAACCTGCGCTTCTCGTACAAAAAGGTGGTTTCTTACCGATGTTACTCGGATCAATTTTAAGCGTTGTCATAGGTAGCCTATTAGGGAAATGAGTTTGCGTAAGATGCTCGTACTAAGCCCGGAAGTCTTCGCGCGAGGGCATATGAAGGCAAGGTAGAGCGCATTAGATACGGAAATGAAGGGTGTGTTGGCTAAGAAAAGACTCAAGGATGTAGATAAGTGGCATTCATATAAAAGAATACTCGATAAATATATGAGCACGCTTTCCGACATCAACTCTCCCATACACGTCCTGGTAACAAAAAAGTTTGACTCAGAACATACCACATACAAGGTCTGGTGAGGGGGACGAGAGGATTCACGCATTGAAGAAATCATTAGCTGAAGTGAAAAAAGTAAACGCCGATTTGGATTCGACATGGGGGCGCATAAACGAAACGAAAGACTAGGAGCGATGTCTGTCACGTATCACGAAAACCATATGTAAAAAAAACACGAAAAAGAAAGCGGTCGGTGGAAGGAAAAACGTCACCAAAGTTGCAGTCTCCCAAAGTATTACCGAGAAGAAGTAAGCGCAAAATAAAAAATAAATCGTTCGGACCAGAGTGGGTGACGACGTAATCGATAATGTACAACGATCCTGCTCATCCTGCGAGTTTTTCCACACTCGATAAATTACACATAGTAACTAGGATTCCGAGAAACACATTACGCGAGTGGTTAGATTCTCAGGATAGGTATACTCTACATACACCGGCAAGGAAAAGATTTCCCCGAAATCGCTACGACGTGACCTACATTGATGAGGGCTGGCAATGTGATTTGAATGATTTGCAAAGTTTGAAAACATTCAATAGAGGATATTGTTACATTTTGACTGTGATAGACCTGTTTTCTAGGTACGCATGGGCGAGAGCTATACAGAGTAAACGAGCTAATGAAATAGTCAACGCTTTCAAGGATATATTTCGCGAGAGAAAGCCATTAAAAATTCAGACCGATAAGGGAAGTGAATTTGTCAACGCTAAATTTAAAGATTTTCTCTCACGTCGTGGAGTGAAATTTGACTCCACAAATAATCCGGACATAAAAGCCAGCCTCGTGGAACGATTCAAGCGCACTCTAAAAACTAAAATGCACAAGTATTTTACTAAATACGACACTTACAATTACATCGATGTGCTTCCAAAACTCGTGAGTAGTTATAACAAGAGCGTTCATTCGAGTATAGGCATCGCACCCTCATAGGTGAACGAAAAGAATGTGTTTGCGATCGCCAGCCGGAGAAGAAATGTTGTGAAAAAGTATACAAAATTTTAAATCGGCGATCACGTGAGGATTAGCAAAGAGCGGCTTCCGTTCGCTAAAGGCTACACTGCTTATTACACCAGAGAAATATTTAGAGTGGTAGACATAGATAGTACAAGAGAAATACCAACTTACAAGTTGCAGGATATGAATGGTGAGAATTTAAGCGGAAGTTTTTACGCGCAAGAGTTAGTTAAGGTGAACGTTTCCGCAGAGTCGGAATACAGGATCGAGAAGATTTTGAGGCGTAGAGGACGCGGTCCCAATCTCGAATATTTCGTATAGTGGGAAGGATACCCGCAATCATTAAACTCTTAGGTTGCAGCTTCTTTCGTGCGTAAATTATGAGCGAGTTTTACTCGACGTTACCAAGCGATAGCTCTCGCGAATTCTTTCCCCAAAACACAATAGCTCATTTTCGAACAAAACTGAGTCATCGTATCGATTTAGAGAATGATGAGTGGCATGTAGGCTTGGCGGAGATTTCGATTACGTCAATTGATTTAGAAGATATAGCTCCTGCTCATCCTTCAACCCATTTAATTGAATTAGAAGAGGGAGCTCCAACTCGCAAAGGTGAAGGTAGTGTAGTAGAAAAGATATGTCCTGCTCATCCTCCAACTCATTTAGTTGGAGGGAGGATGGGATAGTTCGAGCGGAAAAAGGTAGACCCGGGGATGGTCGAGTCAAAATTGTGATAGAAAAGTCTTTTCTTCGAGATTCCACAAGGAACGTCCGGAAGCGTATGTTTTGCTTTTGCTTCGACATTTACTGCTGCCCCCGCAAGATAAGGGATAAAATAGAAAACAATATCCGTCGTTCTGTAGATGAATTAGCGATTCGAGATGGTGAGGTAGGTATAAACGAACGACTTTTACCAAACTCAGTCATAATAAGAGCAAAGGATGTCACATATTCACTACCACCAGGAGTCTATGACTCATTCGGAGACTTAATTAAAATATCTTTAGAGGGTTTTTCTAGTGCAGGACAAAAAAACATAAGAGAGGGATGGGGATTATTATCGTTTTTCCTGATTCAGCTGACGGATGAAGTTGATGACGTAGACGTACAAAGCATATTCAGCAATGCTAAAGCAACTTACTCAAAATCGAGTGGTAAAAGATGGAGGAGAAGTATAACTCTTGCTCCGAAAAATCATTTACCTTCACACCGACGTAATTAAACCTCAATTCGTGGGCAATCCATTGAGCCGCTGTTTACGTATAATCAACACTAGCGTTGGGGGATATCAAGTATTCAATCCGATTTATTACTACCCCGTCGAGAAGAACAGCATTGAAAGCGTTGAGATTTTAATGACCGATAAACTCGGTGAGCTTATTCCTTTTCATAGAGGGATACAATCTTCAATAGTGGTGTTAAATTTTATAAAAAAGAAGTAATTTCGATTAGCTCGTCTTTAAGCAACGAGATGGCTCCGGTAGCGGATCGTTATTATGCATACTATGCAAGACAGGTGGGAGGAGAGGTGGGACCAATATATCAGGCGTAATATCGTGTGCAAAAGGGGAGGTGTATTGGGAGTTTTCTCGCCGGCCTCTGGCGTTTTGCTAAACTTTTACTATTGAGCGGAATTAAGACTGGGGAAAGAGGTCGCGAGTGCAGGAGCGGCTGCCCTCGGCGGTCTTGGCACCAAACCGGTTAAGGAGACATTACGCAATAGATTAAACGAGGCAGGACAGAATTTGAAGCGTAAGGCCGAGGAAAAGTTGTTCAAAGGGGGAGATTGAGGATAGCAAAACGTCCTCGCTTGATCGAAATAAAACCACGAAGTGGTAAGAAAAAACAGCATTCAAGGAGAGGGCGAAGAGCGAAGAAGGTCACGCCGAGAGATATTTTCTCATAATGGCTGAGCATATGCTGAGTTCGTTGGATTTATTCCAACCTAATCTACCCATACAGACCAACATTCTATCTAAACGCTTGGTGCCTTACAAACCCATGTCTTCGTTGGACAATCGATCGGTCATTGAATTTTCAATTAAAGATTCTGGCGACTCGTACAGAGATTTAAATAGTATATACCTCAAGCTCAAAAGGAAGATTTGCAAGAAATATTTAAGTGATAATACCGATGCAGAAACTAATCAACCGGGTGTAGTGAACAATATTCTACACTCACTATTCGAGCAATGTGACGTTTATTTCAATGGGACTCTTGTCACACTTCTTGAGGATAATTATCACTATAGAAGTTATTTGGAAAACATTCTAAACTATGGATCTGACGCTATTAGAACTCTTGCGTAATGTCGGTTGGGAATTGGACACGGGGGATGATGTTAACAAGACCGATAGCAACAATGCCGGGTATATGAAACGAAAATCGTGGTTCAAGAATAGTGCTGAGGTTGAATTGTATGGTAAATTACTCGTGGACGTGTTTAATCAAACACAGCTGCTACTCAATGGCGTAGACATTAATATTAGATTAATGCTCTCGAAACCTGCTTTCTATCTAATGGGTGTTGACGATGGGGTTTTGCGAATACTCGACTCAACGCTATTCATGCTGCATCATGATATTAACACTTCGATATTAGTAGCACATAGTAACATGTTAGAACGAGACGAAGCTAAATACCACTACAAGCGAACTGAATGGAAAATGTCCACTATGCCCTCAGGCGGTCGAACTTTAAGTATTGACAACGCAATCGTTGGACGAATACCTAACACTCTAATATTTGCAATGGTCGACAACGTTTCGTACGCCGGTGATGTGAATAAGAATCCATTTGCACTCTCCCACTACTCACTCGAGAATTTTTCGATCTTTGTGAACGGAGTTCATATTCCTTCCGAGGGACTGGAATGTAATTTCAGCGGTAAAAAGTTTTGGGCACGAGCGTATGATACGATTTTCTCCGGCATCACGATAAGGGAAATCAAATCACCTACGATATGTTTGGGCACGTTTATTTTATGTTAGTATTCGACCTCACACCCGACGATTCAGGTAACGAGAACTATGTTAGTTTAGGGAAGACAGGTGTGGTGAGAACAGAGGCGAGATTTAAAAACGAATTGACTAAAACCGTGACGTGCTTGGTCTTTGCTGAATATGATGCTACACTAGAAATTGATAAAAACAGGAAGGTTATCACAAATTTTTAGTCATAGATAGCGTTCAAATCGATAGACTATTACGTAATAGATTGGGTGAATTATTTCGCGGAGTACATCCTTCCGATAAGTTACCACAATCACCGAAAAATGGTATATTCGTAGTAAATTTAGATCCGGCTGGTTTTCCAGGTTCTCATTGGGTAGCTATTTACATATATAATCAATTTGCAGAATATTTTGACTCGTACGGATTAAGCCCCTTTGTTCCTAAAATTTTGGAGTTTTTAAAGCCTTACAACTGCGCTCACAATCGCATTCAGATACAAAGCTTTCATTCCGACATTTGTGGGGAATATTGTTGCTTGTTTGCAGTTAGTAAATCTTTAGGGAAAAGTTTAAACAAATTCCTCACTCAATTCAATCACACTAACCCACACCTCAACGACTTCCGCACCCTAGAGCAGTTCAGACTCACCTTCGATGGGATGAGGAGCGACGTGAGATGTCATCCCGGAGCCCAGCGTTGCTGTTCTAGAATAAATATGGTGCACGGGGAGAGGAGGTGGTTATTAGAGAAGAATCACTCGCAGAATGCAGATCGTCGCATCAGTGAGCTTTTCGAAGGAGGGAGTGACGGAGCTTGCGGCCGTCGACGTCGATTCCAACCGCCTTTTTTTGGTAAGTTTCAAGAAACATGGGAAACTCGTTGCTGGGGGAAGAAGCTTCGGTTTCAAGACCCCCTGCACTGCGTTGAGACTTACTTCAACAGTGGATTCATCTATCACACAGAGCTTCTCCCCGATTTGGAAGCTATAATTGAGGGAGGACCGCTCTCTTCGCATTTAGCGAGGCTGACTGCGAATTTCTCTCCGATCTCACTAATCGGACTTTCATCTCTCTTCAAAAAGAATTAAATTGTCCCCATCCTTAAAAATGCATCTTTATCGCACTTTCCTGCCTCAATCCCTGTCACAAATTACGCAATAGCACGTGCGCATTGAGAGACGCTTATTCCCTCGCCCAGTGGTTTCAATATAACCGTCTCAAGGCCGAAGTTGATCCATGCCCGGATGATTGTTCCCCCGCCCCTCTTCCAACATCGTCCTCTTAAGCTATAAAATTCTCACCGTACATCAGTCGTCATGCTACCGTTAAAGGAAGAAGTCCTGCAGTCTCCACCCGTCAAGAGGAAGAGACCAGCTGGACACCATTCCAGTCCCGCTACATCTCCACTCTTTAATAATCTGCTACTTCTATCAGTGTATTATTTAAACAGTGCAAAGTCGAAGAGTGTGTGTGTTGGTTACGATCCCGGTAGAGACTTTGAGCTCGTGGTGCAAATTAACAAAGTGAATAAAAAGAGTAATTGTTTCGCAAGCTTAATGGATTAATATTCTGAATTCGGAAAAGACTGGATGTTTTCTTCTACAAAGGTGAAAAAGAACAATTAACCTCATCCTGCTTAGCCTATGCAAATTATTTTGGGAAAAGGCATTCGTTCATTAAGAACATAAGCTCATTTAACTTGAACGGTGACGAATGGTATGCTCTGATAAAATTATCCAAGCTGATAAATCTCTTCTCCGGAGACTTTCGAGCAGTCGTCATAAAGTTAGACAATTTCTCGCCACCAAGTTAGCTAATAATACGTTTAATTTAGATTTAGAAAGACTTGAATAAGAGATGGTACTCATAACGTATGATTTGCCTGGTAATCAAAAAGTATAACTTGGTTATGCTCTGATTTTTCCAGCGCGTGTGAGTGAAAGGCTTTTTGACCTCTGGCACGAAGTCAAATTCTTTAAGGCGAAATACGATTGCGTCGAAAACGACTTTACTCCTTGTAGATTGAGGAATTCTCTTAACAAAAAACAAATTTCACATTCTAATTAAGTTAACTGCTAGCTATGTTTCCCAGAGGTTACATTTTTTAATTTTTTTAATTAAGACCTCAAAATTGTAAAATTTAGCTTCATTTTTTGCTTTTTACAAAAAGTTGTCTCTGGCAAACATAAACAATATGTTCAATATTAGATTAAAATTAATAAAACGGAAATAGGTTGAGTAATTAATAAGTTATTAGGAAAGTAAGAACTGAATGAAAACGCGCCGATCAAGAGCGGCTCTAGCGGCGAAATAGGCAAGCAGGTGAAGGCGGTCACGGAGATTCGAGGGGAGGTAATGAGTGGCCACTGGAGGGGAATGAGGGGAAGGCCCCGAGGGGTTGGGAAGGGTATGAAGTTGGAGGACTTGGTAGGATTGAGCTAGAGCGGCGTGTAAGAAAGGCTTCACAATGTGGAGGAGGAACTGAAGACTCGGCATCATCCGGCGTTTGACGGCACCACCTTTGACTCGGCTCCTGTTGGCATCTCTACTTTCCTGTTTTGTGTTCGCATCCTCTTGTCTTTCTCTCACGGCCTGCTAGACAACTGACTTCACGGCCTCTCTCTGAACTTTTCCCATATAGTAGCATCGGCCATTAATACGGCGGTATTGGCCACAAACGGGAGTACAACCTCATCCTAGACGCGACCACCTTAACAGCTCCATCGAGGCGCAACAACCCGGTCATATGGCATAATCTTCGGACGCCCAGGCTGATGGTTACTCTTATCCAAGCCATACTTACGTACTTTGGTATTGTTTTGCTGAGCTGCCTTATAGATATGCACTACCTTGTGGACTTTCTATAAGTATTGCATTGGCGAGTCCTAAGTACAAAGTCGGAAAATCAATCATTTTAGTTGTTAAAAAATTACTATTCCTATAGGTTACTGGATGTTCTTGCTTGAAATTAGCGTAAACTTTAATGTATGTTGACGCAGTTCCATAATGTTAGATAATTCAATAATAACTAAGGTGTACGTTTTGTTCTGCTACCTCTGTTGGAGATGTAGACTCAAGTGTGATGAAAAAAGTACCTGAACTAGTGTCGTATGATAGGCGCGTTAAAAAAATGAATACGCGAATCACGCAGTGAAGCGCTACTTCAAAGCATTGTTCAAGATTGCCGAGGCGAGGCCCATTGTCAAAAGCATTATAACAAAAGTAAAAATGATGAGAGTGAAGCAGCTCGCGGCGATATTTTGTATAATCGTACAGAAGGGATGAGTCCCTGGTCGAGGCTTCAAAAAAATGGTCCCCAGCACGTATTTGGATGTGACGTCATTCCGAGACTACTTCTGTCAAGCTGTCGATAGAAAGTTGAAGGTTATTACCAAGGGAGAAATGGCATGCCTCGAAAAAATTGATGTGGCTATGAAGCCACTTATTCAAAAATCTGGACGGTTGATATCACACGAAACCAGTAACAGTGCAGAATAATTTGTCGTAGGCCGAATTTTATATTTTAGGCCAAATTTTTGGCAGAATACAAGTGGATAGGGGCAAAAGAGATGCATATCAACACAGGAATTTCGACTCTGGTCTTCATTTCCAACTGGGACCTGTGTGGAGATGTTCAACTTGGGAAACGCTCACAGGCAGAAGTCCCCACAAACCTCTCAAATTCACTTGTCACGGAAGGCTGAAACGTATAAATGCAGTTAAGTGATTCCTCGCCAAACAAGACCTAAAACAACGAAAGAAGACAAAAACAAGTGATTGGGCTGGTTACGATGTAATGTGCCAAAAATTAGACATGGATGGCGAAGAATATGATAAAGAAGTAGAAGAATTCATGGACAAATTAAAAGTGACAACAGCTTCTAGAGATCAACTGGAAAAGGACACTAAGGGCCAATCAGAGAAGAAAAGATGGTGGGGGAATGAATTGATGGATTAACTTCATCCACTTTGGAATAATATGCAAAAAGCAGATACGGCTTCTGTACGACCGTAAGTTTCAGAATGAAGCAACGCAATACGGGCAACTTCACGAAAACAAAGCGATAAGGCAGTACGAGGAAATCTCCGGGCGTAAGGGTACTCCTTCAGGGCTGCTCAATGACCTCAAGCGATGTTTCTTTGCCGCTTCTTTGGATGGCAACGCTGTTGTCGGGGGCATCATTGAGGTAAAATGCCCTAATTCTGCAGAACAGTTGGCGTTGGAAGAAGCAGCGAACAAAATTTAGTTTTTTTGTCTTGACGAAAGTCTGCAATTAAAAACAAACCGCAATTATTACTACCAAATTGATGGCCAGCTACATGTTACCGGCACCCCATTCTGCGACTTAGTGGTATGGACTAAGGATGATTGCAGAATTAACAGGATTTTAGGGGATGGTGACTTTTGGTCAAAATAATGGAGCCTAAGTTCAGTTTTTTTATAAGGAAATTCTCCTGCCGGAAATAATAGATCCTAGGGTGAGTAGATCAATGGATTTACGTGAGCCGGAGTTTCCTACAAAATTATACATTTCTGTCCGTTTTTGTATGTAAAAAAAGTTACGGAAAATAACCTACTTTCAGCTGTAGAAATCGTTGGTCAATTATATCAGCATTTGCCAAAATTGATTCCTAAGACAAGTTTACTGTAGCACTCCACGCTCAATTCTCATGTCCGCCTTCTGCCTTCTACCGATAAAATATAACCTCTGCCTAATAATTTCTCTGACGAATTCCGTTGCTTCCCGACTTCCTCCTTCCTTACCACTGTGCGACCACTTAATTTTTGAATAGATATTTGCGCCCTAGTTTGAGCTGAATAACATTGCCTTTTCAGGTACGAGCAGTTCTTATTACCCACGGTGTGCGTACTTGGTAGCTATTTCTGCAACATTGAGATCAATCCATTATATCTACGCCAGTTATGTACTTACTAAAATAAATGGTCATTTAAGGCTTTTTCTTTAATTAACTTTTGCAGAAATAATCGTGTGAAGTTAGATAATAAATAAGAGTGCTGCTAGAATAGTTTCCATTCCACGGTTTGAATTTGGAGCACATTGGAACTTATCTGAAAACTTGAGCGCTGATGAATGGAACAATGTGTTCTGACGAATTGTTTGATAGCCTATCGATACAATTAAGACATAGAAAAAGCCACGGCCGAGTGTTGTGATCGAATCCTTTCAATAAACCCACGTTTTTAAAAGTGCTTGCTATTTACCACTGAGAAATTTAAAATGCCCATCACAGTTTGGCGCCTTAACAGAATATCAACACAAAAACAATGATCGCCGGAGCCACTGACGAAGTTCTTTTGCCGGAAAGACATCTCTTGTGACGCCGTTAAATTTGGATTAAAGGCCATTAACAATGCATCTGAGCCGTATTAAGCTTAACCTTAAATATCCATGACATTCCATGTGATTTGAAGAAAGTACATAATATTCCCGTCCTCAAGGGTGGGAATAAATCACTTGTTGAGAACTAGCGATCTATCAACAAACATCTGTATCCTGTTAATTTCTGGAAAAAATTGCTGCTAATTATTTGCGTGGGACGATAATAATTGGCTGTTTAAAACCCAACATGCTTTACTCAAGAGGTAATCCTACGAAACTCAGCAATTTGGGATCTGTCAGAAAATATACAATTGGTTATATAGGGTTCAAGAAGTAGATGCGGTTGTGCTAGTCCAAGACCTTTAGCAACGTGCCTTACGATAAACTAAAAGAAAAGATTGGAAAACTAGAAAAATGATGATATTATGGAGAGAGACCTTCTTATGGGATAAATGTCAGTAAGTTCATCTTGGAAACGAACTCTCTGCCGAATTCTATGTCGACGACTGCATTTTCTACGGGAAAGACGATAGCGATAGTGAAGTTAATTGAATAACAACCAAAAGATAAAGCAAATGGGTAGTGAACAAGGAAATAGAATTACTTAAGTATTGCAAAAATCAAATTATTCAGCTTCTCAAACGGTAGGGTAGGTGCGATAAGGGAAGAATAATAGCATGGAGAAATGGATAATTTTCGTTTCAAGGGGATATAACCAAGATGACTTTCCAAGCAACCTAATATTCCAAGGAGAATATCCCTTTGGAAGCGACTGAAAGGTGAGGTGTGTAAGATAACACGTAAATTGCAACTTGATACTCGGTTCTCGAAGAAAAATGCGCCAGCTCCAAGACCGAAGGTCGCAGCTGCGCTGGTGTCGGGTTCCGCTGTGGAAAGAGAGAAGACGACATGGAAGGGGAGGGATGGACTCTCAAGTTCTACAGTCCTACGTAGTTCCCGATATATGCTTAGGAGCTTAGGAGGTCGCGCTCACGGCCTACGTCCGTCGTCCCATCTTGCGAGGGAGATTCACACTAACTCGCCGTCGTATTTAGCCTTAAGTCAAAAGGTCTTTGTTGTATGTTCAACCCCTGGCATTGGGCGTAAAAACCTTGTAAGTTGGATGGTAAAAACCTTGTAATGGATGATACATCGCGATGAGTGCCATTATCCAATTTCAAGGATTCACTAAAATTGACGGGAGTTATATTGTCAAGGAATTATCCATAATCAATGTTCAAAACAAATGTTGTAACACGTGGTTCTTTAAATCACCAACCCGGTTATTATACGTGAAAGATTCCTCTTGGTTGAGAAACAACTATCATGGTTTGTCTGAATACTCTGGAGACGTGGATTATTCAGAATTGGAGAGTATATTACATAATTATACAAAGCAATATAAATATCTGTTCACTAAAGGCGCGCAAAAGGCATCTTACTTAACTTGTCTTCTTCCCAGAGGTATTTGCGTAGCTAATCTGGAATTCTATGGTTGTCCCTCGCTTAAGAAATTAACTGCAGATGAGAGATGTTTAATTGATGCTCATTCTCAAAGTAATTTACAATGTGCGAGAAAGAATAGTCATAAGCTAGCTAACTGGTGTAAAATAAGTAAAATTTGTTAAAATTTAACGTGATAACCATTATAAATCTTTTTGCAATGAATGGTTTAGATTTTTTTGTAAGTAGTCTTAACTGTAACATTATCATGTTTTCTTTGTTCATTTATTATGCTGTTCAATTAAATGGATATAATTGTATTGAGAGTTATTTATTTAGTTATTTATAAAAGTGGTACGAGTATGGAGGTAAAATTATACGCGATTAGAAGTACAGTGCGTTTATTGCAAGAACAATATAATATTAGTGGAGATGGTGAATTGAAATATGAGACGATATATTTTGTAAACAATATAACCAACACCTCCATGTGTGGTTTTTGTATATAATATTGTAAATATTAATGAGAAAAATAAATATTTTTTTGTAAACCTGTATTTTCTCTTTTGTTTTATGATACCTTTGCATTAGAGGTAAGGTAATAAAAAATGAGAGCAAAAAAACAATTTTGTAAATAATTATTTCATTTAGAACAAAGTAATATCAGATTTTACAACATTGAGAATAAAGGTATAAGATTGAATCAATTCTCCTTTTTCCTCGTTTGTTCGTCCATAATTTATTCTTGATTTTTGTCACGTAGTAAATGTCAGTGGGCGCACCCTATTTGGTTCGTCACAGGTCAATCCGAGGCTCGCATGGATATTTTTCGTTCCTTTTGATACACGAGCACCACCATCACGTTCCAAAATTTCTATTCCTTTTGGTAAAGATAGCGTGAAAGCACATCACACGCTATGACTTTATCATGATGTATTTCGTACACATTGCATACGATAGATGCTTCTTGGTTCATGGCTTTCTCCAACATTTCACCTGTGAGTTTCAACTGTTTCACTGTGGACACGTTGAACCGCTCAATAACTTAAGTAGATGGATTCCGGAAGCCAGAAAAGTTAATACTCCGCCCCACGAGAGCAATCATCTTATCTATATGTTTCACTTCAACGTAGTATCTATTATCGAACTTCATATGAAGGATAAGATCGTTTTTGTCATTGTTCTCCAGCAGCGGTGAGGGGAGACGCACTTCGTAGACATTTCTCACGTTCTCTTTCACGTTGCTTACGCGGAGCTAATGCACACCACCCAGCTCTGCAGTTGTAGATAGCAGTATGTCCCGCATCCTTACAATACGGTTAATCGATGAGGTCTGATGAGAAAAATATTGCCTCGATTCACTTTATAATGGCTCGACCGTTGGCTCAATCTCCTCATCCTCTACAATGATTCGTAGAGAAATCTCGGGGGCGTGGCTAACTTTTCTATCCGCGTCGGTATTTGATGACTCCATTCTAATAAGTATCATCGATGTCTTCTAAAAGCAATATGGGAAAGACTAGCTCGTTCGGTTCAATCACGTTCTCTCTCCCGTCGTGGATCAGAGGCTTGGATATAATAGGAGACATAACCTGTCCCATCCTGCAGTAGTTACATATATGACTAAAAGATGTACTCGTTTGTTCTTTTTTACCCCCCAGCGATGAACGTGTTAAAATATGTCTAGGGAACTAATAGAACGCGGTTCCCATACACAGATGGGTTGCGTCATGGTACCTCGTTTCCAAGCCGCGCGAGTGTCGCCAGGTGTAGCGTGATTGGAATATTAATTTTTTGCATATTAAGTGTTTTCGGACCGCTATTTGACTTCTAGTAACGTTAAAACTTGTGGTTTCGTGTGCAAGTAGCTGCAGAGAAACTTAAAATCTGGTTCATTGACAAACACTGGGTACCTAACAATTAAAGAAACTGTTCGTTATGCGGTTGCTTGGAGTTGTCCTGGAAGGCATTAATATACGCAGTGGCTTTGTGGACCTTTGCCAAGTATTATTTAGGACTATGTATCGTGGTATGGTGCGGCATGTGTACATCTACATCTACGAAATACCGTGCAAGCCATCACTAGAGTGTGTGGCACGGGGTGATTCCACACCAGGCATGCAGCACTCATCCTATTTTAAATCAGAACCGCGCACGTTCTCCCGAATGCCAGGCGCAGGCCAAAAGCAGTCAGGGCAACAAAAGCACATCAGGATACGAATTTTAAGATGGAATTTCCACAGCATATCCTTCAGGACAACCTCCAGATAATTCATTAAGAGTTGCTATAATGTCGACCGGCGGCAATCCATGCTGTGCCATCGTGAATGGTGCCAATACTGACGGACGCGGCGATTGCAAAATGGGCCACTTACGTGCGGTATAGCCGACTTCAAGAAGCTAATAGAGACAGACTACGCTGGGCCATGTATTGTCACCCTTCTGAGTCGCAGCAAATGATTTAGATTCGTCAAAATAGCTTTTTTGGCTCATTTAAGCAGCTCGACGCTGCGTTTGAGATGCATTTTAACGCTCAGAAAGCACGCCTTTCTGACCTATTGCATAGTGCTGCAGGAGTTTTAGCGGAACCCCTGACACCCAGGTTAATGACATATTTTTTCTCTTGTGAACAAAGTCTAGGTACTATATTATAAATAGTCAGGTAATATTTAACATTACGATCCGAATACTGCCGTAAATGCAGAATTTCTCTCCTGGCCAGACCCGTCGGCTATTTAAGGTAAATTCGGATTTTTCTCTGGAGGAGTTCATCCCCCGACGAAAATATATTCGTCATATCTTCCAAGTTACTAGTCATGGAAAGTCAGGAGACACCATGTCCTTACCTCAAGCGGTGGGTAAGTGGCGGCAAAAAGAAACGCTCACTAGGGCTGGCCAGACCCAGTGGCGGTTCTAGTTTTAAGGAGTTAAAATACCTTAAACAAGGACCCTATAAGTTGTACCCAAAGAAATCAATTTCCATAGTGGTATCAATTGCTGTGGTATAAAAAACGGACGCTGACGTAGTGATAGGAACAGAAAGCAGCTTTTCGAAGGAAATTTCGGATAGCGAGATCTTTCCAAATATTTTGCATTGAAAAGACCGATTAGCGGGAGCAGGAGGTGTGTTTATAGCTGAAAAAGATGAGATCGTTAGTAGAGCGAAATATTTCCAGAAAATTATGTAAAAACTGTGGTGTTCCATCAAGTTCTCGTCTAAAAGAATTTTTAAATGCGCAATTTAGAGGCCACGAAATTCTAGCTTAAACAGTTTTGCAGTTAGAAAGACTGGCGAAGCATTTCATTAATCAAAATAACGAATGTAATATTATTATCGGAGGTGTCTTCAATGTTCCCGCGATAGACTGGTAGTTGTGTAGTTTCAAAAATGGCGGAAATGATAAAGAGTTGTGCGACACCCTTCTCTATACTTTTACATAAAACTCATTGCTTCAATTAGTGGCAACACCCACGAAAGGAAAGAAAGTTTTACATCTTTTGCCCACAAATATTGTTAAAACAGTGCGACAAATAAAGTTAAAACAGTGAACAGAATAAGTGACTACAAAGCAATAAGTGCTATGAAAGTGGGAACGCGCATTGTACTTTCGACACTGTTTTATTCTCTCCGACCGTGGTTTCGACAAAGTTTTGTCATCGTCAAGGTGTGAATAGTATCAATATATTAAAAAAAGCAGTGTGGAAGGTATAAAACGAGTTGTCTTTTCATGTGTCGCTTTTCTACAAGGTAAAGCCTGAAACTTCAACTTTTAGGTGTTAAATTTCATATAAATACTGAAAAAAGGGTAGTCCCGGAAAGAAAAGTGTACTTATACGACGAGGCGAATTTCGATTGCTAAAAACAGGGACAGTCGACCTCTTAAAATAAGTTTTGTCATCTAAGCTAAAACCATACTATAAACGACGCATGGAATACTTTTCGTAACATCACGCGACTTCTCATTAATAACGCAATACCAAATAAACTGAAAAAAGTCAATACGAAACCGAGGTAGTGTATTGCATACGTCCGAAAATCTCAGTAACGACAGCGAAATTTTCATGCAAAAATGAAGAAAGCCCAGCATCCACCCGTCGAGGAATTTTAGAAAATTTACGATAAATATGATAGCTAAAATAACAGCAAAAGTGATCTTATGAAAAGCATTAGTCGAATTCAAGAGTAAAATATTTGATGAATTTTTGGAAGGTAACTCAATGGCATTTTGGTCTTACGTGAGGGAGGTTCAAGGAAATAAATCTACAGTAACCTCGCTGAGAAACGGTCAAGGAGAAAAAGCAAGCGATAGATTCGAAAAAGCAAATATCTTTAACACATTTTGTTCAAAATGTCTATACTTCATCCCCTCAGAATAACTCGGACCTTTGCCTAGCTTATACAAAAATCCAATCCAGACTATAAATATTTATTGTCACGGCATAGAAAGTCACATGAAAAATCCATTATCCCAAGAAATCACCTGGTCCAGATAAAGTTGCCGCCGAGTTTATCAAGAATTAGCATCAGAGATAGATCTGTACTTCAAAATAATGTATGAAAAATCTCTTGCAGAACATCGTGTCCCTTACGATTGGAAAATCGCGACCGTTTCTCCTAACTTAAAGAGGGTCGATAAGGAAGATCCTAGTGCCTGTAGTCCTATCTCCCTCAAGTACAAATCCTGCCAAATATTAGAACATGTAATCGTTAGCTGAATTATGAGGTATTTATATAGTCAGAACTTGTTTAATCAAAACCAGCCTGGATTCCGAAAAGGCAGGTCCTGCGAAACCTAACTAGACCTTTTTGTCACGATGTTCTTGTATCTGATGAACGCTCTCTCAGGTAGACGCGATATTTTATACTTCAAAAAAAGCTTTCGATCAAGTTCCGCACTCAAAATTACTTGTTAAGGTTAAAGCCTATGGAATACACAACGATATAGTATGCTGTATTGAGTAATTCAAAAGTAATCGCGAACAGGGGGTAGTTCTAGATGGCGTTAGTTCAGATACAGCTAAAGTCACATCCGGTGTACCCCAGGGAAGTGTCATTAGTCCCTTATTATTCCTTTTGCATATTAATATTATCAGCGCCATCGTTACGAGCGAAATTCGCCTTTTCGCGGACGACGCCGTATTGTACAGGGATATTAACACCGAGTCTGATAGAAAATCTTTGAAGAAAGACCTGGATGCTATCAAAGAATGGTGCGATGCTTGGAAGTTTAAGTTAAAATTTTAAAAGTGTGTGGTTATGTTCTTCTGGAGGAAGAGAAGCTTAACCAACGAGACGTACACAATCGAGCTGAACTAACAAATCTAGAGTCAGTTACGTACTTAGGTGTAACCCTTACTCAGGACATGACGTGGGGGAAGTATATACGTGAAATTTACGCATAAGCAAATCGTAAATTAGGACTTATTAAAAAAACCTGGAAAATATGGGGAGAATGTAAGGGAGCGATGTTATTTTTCTCTCGTGAGACCTCTCTTAGAATACGCCGCTAGTATATAGGACCTTTGTAAAGTAGGACTAGTTTCAGACAGATCGAATACAGTGGAGGGCTGCTAGATCTGTTAAAAATTCTTACGATAAACATATTAGCATTGTTACTGAATTATTGAGGGAATTGGGTGGGAACCTCTATCTGATGGAAGGAGCATTAATAATTAAATCTTTAACGAAAGTTTGGTGTACACTTTTTTTTTGTCGGACGTTTAACATATATTGATAGAGCTAAACTATTATGGCAGAAACGATCACATGGATAAGATTAAGGAAGTAGACGGTAGAACCTATAGATTTTAAATGTCATTTTTTCCACGTATAATAAGGGGCCAAAACAGCTGGGATAGATCAGTTCCAGGATACTGAATAGGTTAAATATGTTTTTTCAGTAATGCTAAATATCTTAACATGATTCTTAGCTACTAGTTTCGCATGTAATCTCCGGCATGATATACTCTGGCATGTTTTATTACCTTGTAGTGCTATTTATTAGTCGCATTAGTAATACTATCCAGTTGCTGTATCTTGAGTAGTGTACTGCAATGTAGCATGTTCGTCCATGTAGCACTCTCCTAGTTTCAGCTCTGACCGCGCACTGTTATCCTGACTGCTTATGGCCTGCGCCTGACATTCCGGGAGAACGTGCGCGGTTCTGATTTAAACTGGGATGAGTGCTGCGTGCCTGGTGTGGAATCACCCCGTGCTACACCCTAGTGTTGGCTTTTACGGTAGTTCGTAGGTTTAGACAACGAGTTAGAAATATTGTCGAAATGTAATAATGGGTTTCTCAGGCAATCGTCGTAGCAGTCGTTAATTGGGGTGGTGAAAAGATGAAATTCCTGAATTTCACCATTTAGTTCACAGAACGAAGTGTAACGTCTTTATTGGCCCAGAAAGTGGGCTGACAGACGATATTTCAGATAGTGATGTCTAGCCAAAATCGTTCACCATTTTTAGAAAAGATGTAATCAACCGAGTCGTCAATGGAGTATTTGTAGGTGGTAAAATACAATTTTCAGCCAAGAGGAAATCGTTCCAGAGATCTAAGAGCGAGGGAAGGAATTTCTTCCCGCGCGTATAAAGAAAAAGCTTCAGATATAGCCCCCTACTTGCAGGTAATGTTTAGAAAATTCATCAAGGAACACCTAGTACCCAAATACTGGAAAATCGCCAATGTAACGTCCTTATTTTAAAGCGGTGATAAGGAACAGCCATCAAATTACAGACCGATATCCCTAACATTCATCTCATGCAAAGTCCTTAAACATATAATTGTAAGCTCAGTCATGAAAAACCTAGATACATACAACTTGCTGAAAATTGCAGAGCGTGGACTCTGGAAAGGAAGATTCGGCAAAACTCAATTAGCAACATTGCCCGCAATACAGACCATACAGTCTGACGGAACATAATACTGTAATATAAGTTCAAATAAAATAAAAAATAAATGTTCTAGTCTCCGGTGAAGATAACGTTCTGGTAGACCCGATTTTTGTTACTTTAAAAAACCATTTAACAAAGTGTCCGACAGAAAATTATTAATTAAACTAAAATCTTACGCCTTAGATGACGATATAATTTCCTCGATCAGAGAATTCCTAACAGATCGCGTGCACTGAGAAGTACATATTAGGCGGTGCCATACTCAATGAGGTTAAAGTTACTTCGGGTTTCCCACAAGGGAGTGTCAAAGGTCCTCTTCTATTCCATCTCTATATTAACGATATCGATCTAGTGGACAGTAAACTCCGACTATTTGCAGACGATGCCGTAGTGCACAGAGAAATCCATAACGATAATGATAGGGAAGCATTAATGAAGGACCTCAAGGCAATTCAAGCGTGGTGCGATGCGTGACAACTAGAATAAAATTGGAAAAAATGTGATATACTGAACTACTGGAAAAGGAAAAAAAGAGCAAACATTCGGGAGATAACTGGTTAAGCTAATAGTAATATGGGATTTGTTAAAAGCGCACTCGGAAAGTGCGACGATAAATTTTAAGAAACCAGCTACTTCTCCCTTGTTAGAAGTCTCATAAGTGTTACTGACCTCTAGCAAAAACTAGGATGGGAATCGCTTTTAGATCGTCGATTGAAAATTAGACTCAATCCTTTCAAAACCGAATTTTGCAGTACAAGAAATCAATATCTTATAGCTCCAAAATACTACGGTAGATCAGACCATGAAGATAAAATAAAGGAAAAATATTGTAGAGCAGAAAGTTATTAAATGTCGTTTTTCCCGCGATCGATAAGATACTTCTCACTATTGGAGCTCGAGTGAAATGATCACTCGAGGAGCAAACAAAAACTGGAATAACCTGCTCAGTCTAATCGAAAATTGGGATTTGTAAAAAATATTACTTCGACAGAATCGGCATAACTCCATGGTGGAGAATATTTTCATGGCGCCTTACTACATCTCCAGGTCTGACAGAATCAGTAAAATATGAGAGACACATGGCCAAAATGTTAGGTACAAAATTCGATCTTTCCACCCCTATTCATATTGGTCGTTCAATCCTAAGATTAGTTGACTGCAGCCCACCACCCCTCCATATCTTATGTAGTTCCCTTACCTTCTGGTATCTCCTCCTACATACTTTCCTCTTTATTTGGTCCATGAACTTATTCCAGGGTTTTCCTCTGGGGACTTTTCCGTCTATTTTACCTTCAATGACATCTACATCTACGTAATACCCCGCGAGCCGCCGCAGGGGCATATGGCTGGGGGTGTTAGGTCACCAGCCATGTAAAGGTATACGTTTTTTGGAGATGAAATGGTGACATATATTATATGAGTGTATCTAGTGGAGGTCACTTTTTATTGTGGTCGCTTATTGTTCGCGGAAAGAATGAGTCTTTATACCTGTCTGTTCGACAGTGTATCTCTCTTATTATATCGCATCTGCCAGTCGCACAGATGTAGTGAGGAGTCATGAATATATTGTCAATGTCGCTCTTAAAAATATAGGTTCTGAATTTATCAAGCGACCTAAGTCTAGCGTGTAGCCTCAGAGTCTCTATGGGTTCCCACCTTAATCCCTCTAAAAGTTGTGAGACATTATATGTACGCTCGTAGCAGTTTTTAACGAAGCGCGCTGCTTTCCTTTGTATTTTATTAATTTTTTTGGTTAAATTTATTTGGCCAGAGTCCTAAATGCTCGCGGCGTATTTGAGGTGTGGTCTTACCAGAGCGAAGTAGAATCTCTCTTTGACTTTTTCATCCGAGGACCTTCCTATTATACGTTTAATAAAACCTAGTTTCTTTAACGCCTTGCCACATATGTTTTGTATGTGTAATCCCCACTATATATCTGAAGTTAAGGTAAATTCAAGATATTTTACTGTGTCTGAAGGTTTTGCGTTTACTCCACCCACAGTATAGGTGGAGCATTTCTGTGATGACTTTCGCAGGAAGTGAACTGTGGTGCATTTGCTGATATTTAATTCTAACCTCCAGCCCTGGTACCACGAATGAACGTTGTTATGGTCCGAATGATAGAGCTTCAAAGTCTGCGTCTTCCCTCATATCACGGTAGATAACTGTATCGTCTGCAAATAATCTTAATTTACAGCAAACTTTAGAACTTATGTCATTAATATAAATAATGAATAAAAGAGGGCCGATTGCACTTCCCTGAGGAACACCGGATGTGACTTCGACCATATCAGAGCTAAAACCATCAATAAATACTTTTTGTTTTCGATCACTGAGAAAGTCACATCCAATTCTCTATTTTTCTATCAACACCGCATGATTGCAATTTATATATGAGTTTTTTGTGAGGATCCTTGTCGAATGCCTTCTGAAAATCAAGGAATATCGCGTCGACTTGCTTAATTGATTCACCTGATTTTAGGATATCATGAAGGAAGAGCGCAAGCTGTGTTTCGCAGGACATGCCTTAACGTAAGCATGTAAGAAGTTACGAATATCCAGGAATGTCATAAGATTACTAACGACAATATGTTCGAGAATCTTGCCTAAAAGTGATGTTATGGATGTTGGCCGGTAATTTCCTGGGTCACTTTTATTCCCTTTTCTAAATATCGGAGTGACGTCGGCTGCTTTCTAGTCTTGGGGCACCTTGCCCTCGGATAGTGATTTGTTAAATATAATTTCTAAGATTGGTGCAATCTGTGGAGCTACCTCCTTCAGCACGTGTGCAGGTATTCCTTCTGGACCTGGGGACTGGATAATTTTAATCGAACGCAGTTGTTAAATTATTCCATCACGTTTAATTGTTATGTCAGCCATCGGCTCGTTAAAGTCAGGAATGTCTAAATTGTGGATTGTGTCATCCTTAGTGAATACACTTTCGAAGTAGTGGTTTATTAAATTAGCTTTGTCGATACTGTTGGTGACCACTTTGCCGTTTGTATCCAGTAAAGACTACTGTCGAAGATTCGCCCTGGAGCTCTCTCGCGTAAGACCAGAATGACTTGGGGTGTTCATGTCCAGACCAGAATGACGTTTCTTTCAAACCCATTGTGTCTCAAGGTGTGGCCAATCCATCTCTTTCTTCTTTTCTGTATGATGTTCCATATGGTCCTATACTCTGCTACTCTTCTGTACAGTTTCTTATTTTGTCCGTCCATTTTATCTTCTCCATCCTCCGCCGCACGAATTTTCGAAGGCACGTAGTCTTTTCTCGTCAGCTTTTCCAATGGTCCATGCTTCCGATCCATACAGTGCCACACTCCACACGAATGTTTTCTCATACCGTTTCCTGGTTTTTAGTTTTATCTTCTTTGAGCACAACAGTTGTATTTTTCCCATAAACGCCTTCTTACCTTGGGGTATTCTCCACTTCACGTCCGCTTTACTTCTTCCTTCCCACGTGATGGTAGTTCCGAGATAGGTGAAGTAATCCACTGACTCTAATTTCTCTCCTCTCGTTGGTAATGGTGACTTCTGCACTCATCTTCTCTCTTTCACATTCTAGGATTTTAGGTTTCGTCTTACTTATTTTCATGTTGTATTCTTGGAGAACTTCGTCCATGACGTTAAGTGATCTTTGAAGATCCTCGTGATTTCAAGCTATGACTGCGATATCATCTGCGAAGCGGAGCATGTTTATCTCTTCTCCGTTTATCTTTATTCCGCTCAGTCAAAATTCTTGCGCTTCTCGTATGGCCTCCTCCAAGTACATATTAAACAGTGCTGGTGAGAGGTTGTATCCTTGTCTTACTCCTTTGTTAACTTTAGCTTCCGTCTGTGACGACTTGCTTTCTGTATATTTGATGGATGATTCTTCTTTCGTCGTAATCCATTCCGAGTTTTTCAGCAGTCGGAACAACTTGTTCCACTCAACATTTTCGAAGGCTTTCCTTAGGTCCACGAATGCGACATTCAATGGGTCACATATACTGATTTCTCCACGATAACTCTAAGGCAGAGTATGGACTCCCTGGTGCCCCTGATCTTCCTAAATCCAAACTGGTTTTTCGAAAGGTTGTCTTAAATTTTCCTTTCCATTCTTCGGCATATTATTCGTGTATTTTTTATGCATGTGGCACCAGACTTAAGGTTCGGTGCTTCTCACATCTCTCAGTCCTCAACTTCTTCGGTATCACAATCATTACGCTCCTTTGAAAGTCCGCTGGAAGTGTTCCGCTTTGGTAGTTATTTCTGATTATCTCGTACAGGCTATTCTTGGCTTTATTTCCGAACGCTTTGTGTTTTCTCCATTGATGTTGTCCTCTCCAGGTGCTTTGTTTTTCTTGAGGTCTTGTGCTGCGCTATCGAATTCACTCCTCAGTATGAGAGGGCCCCGATCTTCCTTGTCAACCCTACTCTCGTCATTCACTAGGTTTTCTTCCAGCAGCGTCGGCCCTCGGCGGAATTCTTCGATGTATTGCTTCCATCTATTCCCAATGTCTTCATTCTCTATCAATATATTCCCGTTTGCATCTCTGATGTTTTTGCATATGGTTTTCCTATCTTCGAAGTGTTTCTACACAAGATTGTATGCTATTTCGGTGTTTCCCTACTTCATGTTTACGTTTACTTCCTCGCTGCAGCTTTCGATCCAATCCTCACCAGCCTTCTTGCATTCTCTATTGACTTGGTTCGTAACCGTCTTGTAGAGGGTTGCCTCTTATTTGTTTCCGGGGTTGTATTTTCTTCTTTCTTCTCTTAGTTTTCTATTCAACATCGTTATCCATGACTTCTTCGTGTTGGCCGTCTTACTCAGCAGTTGCTCCTCTGCTACTTCTGCGATTGTCCTCTTCAGCGTATCCTATTTTTCTTCGATGCTCAGTTCATCCTCATTCTCTCGTTTCCCGTCGTCGTCTGCGGCGAATCTCTCTATATTTTCCTTCTTCAACTAGTATTTTCGTGTCCCATCTTGGTCCGCGTTTTATCTTCTTGATTTTCTTGTATCGAAGGTGGTTGTTCATGGCTACTAGGTTGTGATCACTGTTTATATCAGCACCGTGATAACTCTTGCACTGCTTAACTTAGTTCATGTTTCTGATTGACAAGTATGTAGTTTATTTGGTATCTGACAATATCCCCTGGCGTCTTCCATGTGTACCTCCTACGCAGATGGTGCACAAAGAGAGTGATAGCTACTACCATATTCTCCTCATTGCAGAACTCGACCAGCCTTTCTCCCTTGGTATTTCTTTTGTCCAGTCCGAAATATTTTACACTATTTCCTTCTTTTCCCTCTTCTACCTCTGCGTTCCAGTCTCCAATGACGATGAGGTTATCTTTTCCCTTCACTACCCCGAGGACTTCTTCAATTTACTCGTACACTTTTTCTCATTCTTCCTCCGTATGGCTAGACGTGGACATGAGCGATCTCTGTGTCCCATACGATTGGAAAATCGCGAACGTTACTCCGATCATTAAGAGCGGCGATAAGGAAGATCCCATTAACTATAGACCTATCTCACTCACGTCCATCTCATGCGAAGTATTAGAACATATAATCATCTGCACAATTATGAGGTATTTACATAGTCAGAACTTGTTAATTCAAAACCAACATGGATTACGAAAGGGAAGGTCCCGTGAAACCCAGCTAGGCCTTTTTTCTGCACGACGTTCTTTCCTCAGGAGAAAGGCTCACCCAGGTAGACGCGATATTTTTAAATTTTATTAAAGCTTTCGATAAAGTTTCGCATTCAAAATTAATTGTTAAGCTAAAAGCCTAAGGGATACATCAGGGTATAATAAGCTGGATTGATGATTTCTTAAGTAACC
Source organism: Ceriagrion tenellum (assembly GCA_963169105.1). Lineage (NCBI taxonomy): Eukaryota > Metazoa > Arthropoda > Insecta > Odonata > Coenagrionidae > Ceriagrion > Ceriagrion tenellum. The sequence goes on from OY720632.1 coordinate 199,672,919, forward strand.
GCGAAATGAGGGTAGTTCTAGATGGCTTAGTTCAGATACAGTTAAAGTCACATGCGGTGTACCCCAGGGAAGTGGCATTGGTCCCTTATTAATCCTTTTGTATATTAATGATATCACAACCGTCATTACGAGTAAAATTCGCTTTTTCGCGGACGACGTAGTATAGTACAGGGATATTAAGTCTGATAGAATTGCGTTGAAGAAAGACCTAGAAGCTATAAGCGGATGGTGCGACACTTGGCAGTTAAAATTAAATTTTAATAAGTGCATTGTTATGAATTTTTGGAGGAAGAGTAGCTTAACCAACGAGACGTACACAATTAATCAGGCCGAACTAATAAATGTAGTGTCAGTAAAGTACTTTGGAGTGACCCTTACTCAGGGCTTGTCGTGGGGGAAGCATATACGAGAAATTTGTGGTGAATCAAGTCGTAAATTAGGATTTATTAAAAGAATACCAGGCAAATGTGACGAGAAGGTAAAGGAGCGATGTTATTTTTCTCTCGTGAGACCCCACGTGCAGTACGCCGTTAGCAGTTGGGATCCTTACGATGTAGGAATAGTTTCAGATATAGATCGCATACAGCGGAGGGCAGCTAGATTTGCAAAAATTGTTATGATGAACATAGTAGTGTTACTGAATTGTTGAGGGAATTAGGGTGGAAATCTCAATCCAATCGAAGGGAGAAATATAGGTTACATATTTTACAAAAGTTTTATGTAGACTATTTTTTACCAGACATTCATAATATTTTTCTAGAGCCAAACTATTATGGTAGGAACGATCACAGGAATAAGATTAAGGAAATAGACTGCAGAACCGATAGATATTAGAATGTCATTTTTTCCACGTACAATAAGGGACCATAATAGTTGAGATAGATCAGTTCTAGGATACTGACTAGGTTAAATAGGTTTTTTCACTGCTGCTAAATATCTTAACATGAATTGTAGGTCCTAACCTCGCATGCAATCTCCGGCATGATATACTCCTGCCAGTCTTAGTACCTTGTAGTGCTATTTATTTGTCACATTAATAATACTCACCAGTAGTTATATCTCGAGTAGTATGCTGCATGGTAGCTTGTTCTTCTTCGTATCACTCTCCTAGTTTGTGGTCTGACTGCGTACCGTTGTACTGACTGATTTTGCCCGTGCCTGGCATTCGGGGGAACGTGGGTGGTTCTGATTTGAACTGGGATGAGTGCTGCATGCCTGGAGCAGAATCACCCCGTGCCACACACCTTAGTGGTGGGTTGCACGGTATCTCGTAGATTTAGATGTATTTTATTTTTTTACGTCTCCAGGTTTCGAACCTGCGACCCTTGGATTGGGAGACGAACACTGGTCTAAACCGAACCCCACCACGCACAATAAGTAAAGGTGTAAAAAACAGATGTGTTCGTTGTTGAAATGGTGAAGTGTATCATGGGTGTGTTGAAAGTGTATTGCTCCGATTTCATTACAGTCGCTTACTGTGCGTGGCTGTAATAAAATGGGAGCTCCACTTTAACCACTCTTATGATACACTTCACCATTTCACCAACGAACGCATCTGTTTTTACACCTTTACTTGGCTTGTAATAATGAGAATAAAATTTGGGAAATAGATTGTAGAGCAGAAAGGTTTAAAGTGTCGTTTTTCCCACGATCGATAAGATACCATCATGGCTGCGTTGAGACTTTGAAGTAGTTTAGTTGGCAGGTAGTGTGGCTGATTTATTCATATGCCCCCTAGCGCATGTTTTTTTATATGCCTAGTAGTGGTAACCCCATGTTTTGCATGTCCCCTGCATGACTTTTGTGTCACTTTTTCATATTTACATTATAGATTATTTTAGTAGTTTCTGTAGCGTTTGTAGCATACCCATTATATGGTGCATGTTGGTGAATTTCAATTTCTATGCCGTGCCATCTGAAACTGCCTGGAATGTTATCAATAATACCTATGGAAAATTCAGGAAGAGTAAATCAGCTGATGCAATTCTCCTGAAGTATGTTCTAGTTTCGGATCCGGAGCGGATAGCTGCCAACATCAACAAGCATACTCTTAACCCCTTGAAAAAACCAGCTGCCCTTCATCCTAACTCAGATAACCATCCTCATATTTATTCAGTTCTGAATAACATACGCCTTTATCCGAATTGTGAGAAGGAAGTAGAGTTGGTTATCAACAAAATTAATTCAAACATTCAGCGGGGTGGGATGAGGTTCCTAGTTCCTATCTGAAGGGCAACTGCAAAAAATATCTTCTCACTCTCATCACGCATTTGGTCAGTGCCTATTGTCTCTCCACTGGTACATTTCTGGATAAATTAAAAATGACAGTTGAGATTCCCTTACAAAAAACAGGAGATCGTCAATCAATGCAAAATTATCGACCCATTTCAAAACTATTAGTTTTGTCTTAAGTATTCACCATTTCACCAATGAACACATCTGTATTGTAGTGTCATTATTTAAGTATCAATTCAAGAAGGGTAATGTCTTTCTTAATGAGCAATAATATCCTAACCAAGTCTCAATTTGGATTCATATGTGGCTCTTCCGCTGAATTCACCATATATAAATTTATAGATGCTGACATTGAGGGCTTCTACCATCATCTCAATACTATGGGCATTTTCTGTGACCTGGCTTAGGCTTTTGATTCAGTAAACTTTGAGGTTCTTTTGAAGAAATTTCATTTCTATGGAATAAGAGGAATTTTAAATAGTCTGATCAGATCTTTTCTGTCAAAAAGAACACAAGCAGTTACTATCACAAATGATAATATGATAAAACATACTTCATCTTACCAGGAGGCGGTATGGGTTATTCCTCAAGGCTCTATTCTTGGGCCCTTGCTGTTTTTACTATAAATTGATGACCTTCCATCATCCTTGAATGGAAATGTCTTCTTGCATGCTGATGATACAAATCATCTTTTAAAACTCAACGACAATATTGATGCCGCTGCTCAAATTGCTATCAACGACATGGAGAATTGGATCTCTGCTAACAGAGTGAACATAAATAAAACCAGTTCTTCGTATATATTTTTCCATCCTACACAGAAAATAATTAACTACAGCCTTTATATTAAATGAGTTCCGTCCAATGTGCTAATTCGAAAGTAATATACGTTTGTGCCTACTATAGACCACCTCATTACGATGTACACTCAGTATTAGAACTCGAGAAACAGATGAGGTCCATTAATTCCCATAGTAGCGAACGACAGATTATTGTAGGTGGAGATTTCAATACACCATCGGTAGATTGGTAAATATGTAGTCATAAGTCAGGGGGTAGGGACAAAGAAATCTGCGAGTCATTGCTTAACCTGTTCGCATCATACGCACTATATCAAATAGTAAATTTGCCTAATATAGTAAATTTGCCTAATAGAGGGGAGAATGTTCTCGATTTACTTGCTACAAACATCCCTGAAAAAGTTATTAAAGTTGAAAATGTCGATGGAATAAGCGACCACAAGGTAGTACCTACACGTAAAATTTTCCCTCAACACTGAAAAAATTTTTAATAAAAAATAAAGATTTACCTTTTTAATAAAGCAGATTTTAACGGATTTAGGCGTGACTTTAAGACTTCTTTTGAAAAATTCGTGAACATCAGCAAAAATAGTGATACAGACTATACATGGAAATAGTTCCTCCAAATTACGCGGTCACTTGTCAACAGATACATACCTCATAAGTATAAGAGTGAGAATAGGGAACCAAGGTGGTACAACGCGGAGGTTAGAAAATGTTTAAAACGCCAACGAGTTAGCAACGCGATACTAGGAAAAATGTAGCTAATAGCTATCTAAAAAATACTATCGAAATTATAAAATTTGGAAAGCAGCCTCAAAAACAGCCCTTAGAAAAGCGTTTAGTGAATTCAAGAGAAAAGTACTCTGAGAGCAACTAGAGGGAAATCCGAAAGCATTTCGGTCATATGTAAGGGAAGTACAGGGAAATAAAAAGTCAACGGTTAATTCCTTGAAAAACGATACAGGCGAAATAGCAACTTCCAGTTTAGATAAGGCTAATTTGTTGAATTATGTTTTTCAGAGCGTTTTTAATCAATCTAAGCGTAGTTTGCACGAAACCATACCAGACCGATTTCAGCAAGCAATGCCCCCGATCGATATATCTTGTAGCGGAATTGTATCCTTACTAAATAACATAGCCCGAACAAGTCCTCAGGTCCTGATGAAATTCCAGCTCGTGTGTATAAAGAATTAGCTATCGAAATGGCTCCGTATCTTCAAGAAGTATTTAACAAATCCCTCGAAGAACACGCGGTTCCCAAAGACGGGAAGATAGCAAACGTGACCCCAATTATAAAAAGCGGCGTTAGGGACAGCCATGTAATTATAGACCAATATCATTAACTTCACTATCATGTAAAATTATAGAGCACATAATAGTTACATCAATAATGGGACACCTCGACAGCCAGGATTTATTGATAACAAACCAGCATGGGTTCAGAAAGGGACGGTCTTGCGAAACTCAATTAGGTCTTTTTGTTCATGATATTTTAGTTTCCGGAGAAGGTAACGTACAGGTAGACACTGAGTTTCTTGACTTTAGAAAAGCGTTTGATAAGGTTCCCCTCAGTAAGTTACTCGAGAAGTTAGCATCATACGGGAAAGACAGTAATACAGTAGGCTGGATAGGAGACTTCTTACATGAACGCGTTCAAAGGGTGGTATTAGATGGTGTCAGCTCAGGCGAAGTAAAAGGTACATCGGGTGTTCCCCAGGGAAGCGTGATAGGCCCAATTTTATTTCTTCTCTACGTAAATGACTTGAATACAGTAGTAAAAAATAGCAAGCTCCGTCTTTTTGCCGATGATGCAGTAGTGTATAAGGAAATTAGAAATGAAGAGGACCGTCAGTCTTTAGCTAAGAATTTAGATGCGATTGATGATTGGTGCGATAGTTGGCAGCTAGAATTAAATTGAAAGAAATGCGCAATAATGAACTTTTGGAAAAAGAATGGCGTTCCCCGGAATAATTATAGCATCAAAGAAAAGAAAATATCGAACGTAGAATCTATTAAATACATGTCATGGGGGAAACACATCAGGGAAATAACTAGAGTGGCAAATCGTAGATTAGGATTCGTAAAAAGGGTTCTAATGGCAAAAAAGTCAAATGCGATGAGAGAGTACGAGAAAGAAGCTATTTTACACTTGTCAGGCCTAATGTAGAATATGCCGCTAGTATATGGGATCCGTACGAGGAAGGTTTGATAAAAGAATTAGATTAGAGCGTGTGCAAAGGAGATCCGCTAGATTTGTTAAAGGCCGTTGTCATAATTGTGTAAGTATTACGAGTTTAATAGAACTAGGATGGGAATTACTATCAAAACGCAGGTTAAAATTTAGGTTAAACCTTTTAAGTAAATTTGAAACCGATTTGTTTACAGATGACGTTAGATATACATGTATTGAGTACCCCTGCGTATTATGCTATGTTTGATCAGATTAACAAGATTAGAGAGATAGATTGTCGTACCAATAGATGTAAAATGTTATTTTTCCCGCGTATCATAAGAGAGAACAATAGGCAGCGTAGCAAAGGGATAGGTAGGTGAAATATAGTTAGAGTAGTCTGTAGTGAATTATGCATGTAATAACAACCAATAATCCCTCTCTTATTATGTAGATACTTACCATCTAGCTGCATGTGACCCTATTATCTAGCATGTCTCCATTAAACATCCTAGTTGCATGTCAATAGTGAATGCTTGATGGTCTTTACCCCGTGCCACACACCCTCGTGGTGGCTCGCAGGGTATTACATAGATGTAGTCTTAGGCGGATAAATGGCACCAAGTTCTTGGGTCTTATTATCAATGAAAACCTTGACTGGGATTCTCACATAAATTATGTATCATCTTCTGTGGCCTCCGGCTGTTATTTAATGAAAAGAGTAAACCAGATAACAAACGTTCAAACAGCTATAACAATTTACAATGCTTATATTTATGGTAGACTTAAGTATGGCATATTTCCCTGGAGTCTCTCCCCTAAGGCAGTCTGTATCTTTAATTACAAAAATGGGCTGTTAGAATCATTTGCAATGCCAGGAAACCCAGCCAGCTGTCGTAATTTGTTTAGACAATTACAGATCCTTCCTATGCCTTGTATTTATGTGTCCTGTGCAGTGTTGTTAATTAGAGGATTGAAGCTAAGTAGACCCTTGTTAAGAATCATGACATTCACGACCACCTTACTAGAGGAAGAGATGACTATGCAGTGAGACAACACAACCTCCATATCTTCGGTACTGGCCCTATCACTATGAGATGACAAGGCACCAGGAAAGGTCAAAGCTAATTTAAAGCAGTATCTATTGGGTTAATGTTTCTGTATAATGGATGACTATTTCAATTCATGAATTGATGTTATTTTTCTGTAATTTTATAGTGTTACTCTCTGTAGTTAGTCTTTTTTCACATGTGAATATTTTTAGTATTTTTTCCTTTATATTTTGACGGGTCCTATATATATAAACACATATCCTCTGTGACCAATAAAATTATTATTATTGTATTATTGTTACTTATGTAACATTCCCCTCCGAGCCCTCGGCAAGCACCGGGTTTTATTGCCGTCATAATGGCCGAGGTCTTTAGAGGGGTTGGGCAGTACTCGCAGCCAAGTCTGACGCCCATCGGATGTGTGGCTACGCTGCGGTTGGGTCGTGCGTACGGAGTAAACGGAGGGACCCAAGTAATACGGCCTTCTGCATGCGAGCTGCAAGTGACTCCGCCAGTGCCACGCAGGACGGAATGCCCTCGATGTTATCCAGCAGCGAGCCCTTAACTCTACCGAGCGCACATATGATGAGGACAACCTGTTTAACAGAGTGTCCTGGGTACATTTGCCGAAGCTCAAAAAGCAGGTGTTGATATTTCGGCCGTTTCTCCGCCTCCTTTGCATCCATGTTCGTTTCAGCCGGAGCCGAAAACTCTATCACGAACATGAAGCGTGAGAGGTGGTCGAGGAGAACGATATCAAGCTTGGTCGCCTCCAACTGCCTGGTGGTGGAAAAAGAGTAATTCCAGCAGATGGTGCATTTATCGTTCTCCACGAGGGACTCAATATCTCCAGGGGCATACGGCAGCACAGGAGTATCGTCGATGCCAAAATGGTGTCGTAGATGTCGTGTTTGTCTTCTTTATGTATATGTAACAGACGCTGCAACATAGGCAGCAAGTTAAATTGCTTATGGTTCTGTCCGCCGTGGGGGACTATCTGTTGGGAGAGGGGGATGGAGAAATGCGAAAGAGTGAGCAGCATTTGCACCTAGGGTACTCTCGTAGAAGGCAAAGTCTCACACGTTATCCTGTTCATTGTTGCTTTTTTGTCCAATATGTGTCCGTGCGCCTTGTTATATCTTTTTTCTTCTCTTTTTTCCACAGTCCCAGTAGCACCCAGCTGACTTCCCTGGATCACGTAAAGGAATATCTTCAGACGCCGGGGACCTGCAAATGCGGCCTGGAATGCCCTTTGAAATTTGAGACCGTGTTCAATTTCGATCCAAAAGTGAGTATGACTGAGATACAAAAGTTAAAGGTTTCATTCTGTATAAGGCTGACACTCTAGTAGGTCAAACTTTGTAGCTCCCACTTTTGTCATAGAATCTACAACTAGTTTCGGCCGTTACACCAAATTCAGTATCCCTGAAGATGGCGAGGCTGCCGAAAATAGTTGTAAACTCTATCATAAATTGTGGAACCTACAGAGTTTGACTTACTACAAAGACTATGAACGCCTTTTCCGTTTTATTCGATAAATGTTAACTTAGGCTAGAAGATTGGCTAATTGGGATTAGAGAAAAGAGGCTAGAGGATTTTTGTTGTTGACTTTGTGACGGTACGCAGACGAAATTAACAGAGATAGCTGAAGGAGGTTATGCAGCTTCTCTTGAACTTATAACTCATATGCTAATGGCATATTTTACCACGTTACTCAATGGCGTGGGTACTCTAGTACGAAATTCATGAAAAAACATGGGAAAAAAGAAATATTTCTACGTTCCTTACATACTCTTGAGACTTACTCTTTTAACATCGTTCAAGTACATTAGAGAGCTATTTAGCTCAGTATGTGGGCTTCAAAACAAATGAAGAGAAAGAAAAACGTGATGTAAGGTCTTAGATTTTCCAGGCGTATTTACTTCTACTTATTACCCTGCTATCCACCACAAGGATGTTTGGTCGGAGGTGACTTATCACCAACATAAACATCACTGAAGAAATTTACTTTCTCCAACATTCACTACATAATGGGTATTCTACAAATGCTACAGAAGCCAGTAAATTAAGCTATACTTTAACTACGTAAACGTGACGCAACAGTCATGCTGGGAACATGCAAAACATGCTGTTAGCACTAATCGGCAGATTTAGAAACATTAGGGTATATATAAATTACCAGCTACACTACCTGTCTGCTAACCTACTTCAAAATGTCAACGGAGCCATTATGGTTTCTTATCGATCGCGAGAAAAACTACATTTTAAACCTTTATGTTCTACAATCTTTTATTCTCATGATCTGATTTATCGTAGTATGTTGTAGTTGATAAATTCATAAGATATTGATAACTTCTTCTGAAAATAAATCGATGCTGAATTAACTTAAAAGATTGAGTCAAATTTTCAGTCGACGGTCTGAAAGGAATTTCCATCCAAGTTTTTGCAAGAGGTCAGTTACACTAACGAGACTATCATAACGGTCTTTCACGTACCTTGCTGATCTTCCCTGCACGCGTTCTATCCCTGTTGTTAAGCCTACCTCATGTGGATCCTAAATACTGGCAGTGTATTTTAAGTGGGGTCTAACAAGGGAGAAGTAGCTGATTTCACTAACTTTATCGGCGCGCGTTACAAGTATTCTTTTAACAAATCCGAATTTACGATGGGCCCGGGGGGTCATTCTGTATTTCGTCGGTTCCGTACCGATCGGTAGCCCACCGACGGCACAGATTCCGTACCGACAGGGTCCCCGCCGAGATTCCCTCACCGACGGAGCTTTCTCGGGCGATTCTGTAAGCAAGTCGGGCGCTGTTCCAGTCGGTTGGCTAACTCCTCCCTCTCAAGATACCCCTCCCTCCCAATCTTAGGAACGTGAAGTTTTCCAAAGAGATCTTGGGTGCAACGAGAACTAGTGTGTTATGATTGTATGTGGAAATATGATTTCTCAAGTTTAACAATTTATTCATTGTATATATGTGCAAATTAACGCGTGTGATTGAAAGCAGACAGTTTACCGCGTTGTATATATTTCGTATTTCTAGCCGCAGAAGTGGTCTCCGTGTGGAATACAAAACTTCGGAAGATGGTTCGAATCAATAGTTAAAACTAATTTAGCAGTATTATCATGAATATAGAATGGCCATGTAGTCCATATTTGTGGGTCCATTTAGTGTGTTCGTTGAAAGAAGTTGAATGTAAAATGAGTAATATTAAAAACTATGATGAGAGGAAATGAAGTGGAGGTGCCGCCAAGTATATCGTTGAACACTTCTTTGCTTTGCTGTTGTAGCATGTATGTCATAGTAAGTTGATACAAATAATTCCTAGTTCTTCCTAATTCCTAGTTATTTGCGTGTTACGCCGTGCAAGAACGTTTCTCGTGGTTTAAGTGCAAAATTTGTCGTTCGAGTGTGTTACAGTTTTGGCAGTATTTATGTAATAATCCGAATTTAATTGAGGCATTGTGATGATTGACAGTTCAGTTTAAAAGGTGCTTCAAACTATTTTGTTTAGTTGTGAAAACTGGGACTGAAGCGCAAAAAACGTCAATAAAAGCACAGATCTCACAGCGGCACGATGTAGCCTATTTCTAAATACGTCGTCCATTTGTTACGGTGTCTCTCAAGCAAACCGACTGATCCCCCTCGGTACCGACAGCTTTTACGTGTCGGTACAATCTCCCGACGGAAGCTCTTCGGCGCACTGATGGGTTTCATACAGAATACCACGGTAGTCGGTGTGACGTCCCACCCGACGAAAAGCCTCCCGTACCGATCGGTTCGGAGTTACAGAATGACCCCCCTGACCAGAGTTTTTCCCGAATATGTTTGCTCCACGCGTGATCATTAATTAGTTTAACTCAGAGGTATTTTACGATGAACAGTTCTCATGCTGTGGCTTCTTTGAAGCCCGTTCTCCCTTTCGGTGCCATATTTGATGGCCGCAAGGGCCTAAAATCTGGAATATACCTACCTTACTAAATTGCCAAGGGGATTGCGAAGCCTAGGTAGCTTAGTGGTCTGTGCATTGACCAGGAAAGACTAGAGCTGTGTCCCATCTCGTTAGGCATTAGGGTGCATGCGATTACCTGCCCAAATATTTGGCTACCTTGGGCAAAGTGAGCTCGAGTTGGGACAACCTTCGCAAGTAACGCCATCTACTGAGCTAGGAAGAAATGAAAAACAAAGGAATTATGAAAGGAGTCTGAAGTAAATAACAATGATATCCGTGATACATGTAATCGCGGATAGTAGAAATATTATTGGTGGTCCTTGTTTATTATGATATTTATAATACTATAGGCATCTTCGGCTATTTTTTGGCCGCAATTTGGGAATAATCTTGGTAATTATTTTCCTAGTTTTGAGAAACTTAAGTTACTATTGGTAGTGATACTGCTAGTGTAGGTTTGCTGGGTGATAAATTCGTATTTTTTTTAACTAAAGGTATAGGTTTTTGTCCTTTGCTTGGGGAAAAATACCATTTAAAACGAGAAGTTATTTCGGTCGTGTAATAGTTGCTATTAAAAATCCTAGAAGATATTGTTCAAGGCAGATTGGTAGGCATTTCAAGCAGCAACTATCACCATTACTAGTAAGCATTTTCAGCAGTAACTACTTTAATTTTATTAGTTTTGGGGAATTCTTAATTATTAAATTCTGAATTGTATTTTGTATGGATCTTTACTGACTTCTCAGTGGTAAGCTAAATTTGGTATTTTTATATACTAGGCTGATAGGACACAGGAGTTTCTCTGACTTTCAACAAACCTTTTCACCGGTAGAATACTTAAAAAGGGATTGTCGTAGAGTGTAGTAGTTCCTCAGTTTGTATGAGTGGTCTACTGTTCATTTATTAATCCTTTTTTATCACATATGCATGCTATTTACCTACTTGGTGCCATGTATCTCCCTCCAAATTCCAATAGTTCTGCTTGTGAGAATTATTGCAAAATAGTTGAAGGTATCAAAACTGTATATCAATACATAGATGTTCTATTACTTGGTGATTGTAATATTCCTGATTTTTACTGTAATTGCCCAGTCATTTATAAATATTTACTCATTATAATAAGTCAGCTAAAATCATCCCACAGCAAATTATTACTTGAGACTGTCAATTATCGTGAGTTATTTCAAAGTAACAAATCCTCTAACTCCATGCATGAGATTGGACCTGACTCTCTGTGACAAAGCAGAGGTAACCTCTTGCATTGATGTCAATCCACTTCTACCTGCTAATATTTATCATTCAGCCCTTAATTTTATCATTCCTCAAAAGGATTGTTCTTTGTATAAAAAGACAGATAGGTAACACTGATTATGATTACGGGAAGTATGCTTTTACATCAATTGTTTCCTTTATCGAAAACGTAAACTGGCCGGGGCTGCTGAGTAATATATGATGAGTTTTTATCAGATATACATGCTATTTACTTTATTATTTTAAATGTATTTTTGAAATATTAGATAGCGACTCGTTTAAGTATTCGTAAAAGGTTTGACAGCTTTTAGTATTTTCTTTATATGGTTAACATTATATAAATTATTTATTTACGTATTAACATTTTGAGTGAGGCATATTTATTCATATTATATCAAGCCCGCTTCCATTTCAAGTCTCAAATGTGTTCTAATTAAGGTATCAGATATTTCTCCTGAGTTTTGCTATGCGTCGACATTTTCAAATTGAAGTGTAGTAACTTTTTCTCTCGGAGCACACAACAGTCGTGTTTTTTGTAGTGGGGGAGGAAATGGTTACGACGAATGTTTTCTCTGACGCATGCAGCACTTTGCATTTTGTGAAATTCAATATGGAGGCACATTTAGGATAAACTCCATCTACCCTAAATCCGACGCCCGAAAAGCCAGCTATTTCCGCTCCCTCTTCATGCCTAACGAGTTAGGACTCACTTCAAGATGGCGTCCTCCCTAAATCTGCCGAGATAGCTGCCTAAATGGCGAGTTGGGGTACGGCTTAGAGTTCGTGATTCCATTCCGGGTCCAAGCCATTTTTTTTCTCATTGAAATTTCTACGTATTTTAATGCCGTATTTTCGGCATGCCTGCTTGCTTTGGTTTATATGTGATTAAGAAACTAAATGCCCACTTCAAGGCGATATCTGTATTGAAAAATTGCTGTGATGCATATGAAAGAACTAAGACCTTACAAGAATAGTGGGAGAAATATTTATGTGGATAATGTTTACACGACGTTTCCACTTGTACAAAGTGTGCTTAGTTGAAACCTAAGAATCTCCGGAACAGTGAGATGAAGTAAGCCTTGCATGCCAAAAGTTATCAGTGTATCGAAACGCAAGAGAGGTATATTCAAGTACTTCTGGATTTCAAGATAAAATACACTTGTCTGTGCTTGTCAAACTGAAAAAATCTTAAGTTATTTTATCGAGCTTGCTCTTAGATGTAGATGTGAAAAACGATGTGATGAAGATACCTTCAATCAATTGGTAGTGTTACGACTATACGGGAGGTGTATATACTATGGATCAAATGATAACATGCTATTATACTCAACGGCGTAGAAACAATTGCCATTAGAATTGTTCTACAGTATGTTGGTTGTCACAGCATTAGCAGACTTAATAGCTTCTTATAGTACAGAAAATTGTATTATGCTGAAAGAATATCTTGAAGGAAGACTATATCTTCGACAAGTACGCGAAGAATTAGCTGGGCTAATGGTCGAAAAGTGTGTTGAAAATGACCGACTAACGAGTGTACATTCAATGAGATGAGAAAAAAGTAGACTTTGACCGAAGAAAACTCAATACTCAAGCGCCGCCTTTCTACATCTACATCATACCCTGCAAGCCACCCAAAGGGTGTGTGGCAGGGGATGCTTCCACGCCAGGCATGCATCAATAATGTGGCAGAACACCGAAACTACATTGGAACCAACGTACCACACATGCAACGCGCCCATTAAAAATATACCTACCAAGAAACATTCTATCGTCTATCGTTCCAACATGCACGGGGTACAAAGACTACTACTACAGATTCAAAATACCATGCATAAATATAAACATCAATATTTGCATCGTGCATAAATAAGAACGTAGAGAATATAAAAAGAAAGATCTACAGTCTAGCTAATGTCACTATTTGCACTATTCATGACGACGATCACAGCTGTTATGGTCCCGAATGGTACGCGGAAAGAATGACATTTTATACCTATCGGTTCAACAATCTATCTCTCTAATTTCATTGGCGCGATCTAATCTGCCGTAGTACGAGAGGGTTAATAGTATGGTTTATTTTGTAGTCAGTGAAATGTTTTTCCTGATATTTAGTAAAGAGGTTAAGCCTGTAATTTTATCTACGCTGTGATAGCGATTCCCATCCCAATTCTTCTAACAATCCAGACAAACTACTAAACTTATCGTGGCATCCTTTTACAAACCTAGCTCCTCTTCGCTGCACGCGATCTAATTTCGATACCAACCCCGCTTCATATGGATCCCATACACTGGCAGCATATTCCAGATGAGGCCTAAGATTGAAAAATAACAACGTTCTTTCACTTTCTCATTACATTTTCCGAGTACTCTGTTGATAAAGCCTAGCTTCCTGTATACTGGAGCGCATATTTCCCGAATATGTTTTCCCCAAGATATGTCGTGAGTAATTGTGACCCCTAAGTACTTGCCAGACTCGGCGTTGATTATTTCCGTATTTTAATTCTGTAAGCCAAATCTGGCCTATTTTTCTTTTTCCAAAAGCTGACTGCTACGTACTTATTTATGTTCAGTTCCATCTGCCACGTTTCGCACCAAGCATGAATTGCAAGTAGGTCGATTGTAGGCCTTTTGATGCAGATGAAAGAGTTTGTAATATTTTAAGGATGTACAAATTGCCCTCGGGTGCTTTTATATGTGTATTTAACAACTGAACTGAAAGTAGAAAAGTAAGAAGAAATTGTGAATCATGCAGTAAGCCAGTTTATAATAAGCATTCTATATTTTGTCAAGTGTTTTTCTTGCTACTAAATTTTATGGTAATAATAAATTAGTGGTATTTGTGTGTACAATTTTAACTGTAATCTTAGACATTTTCTCAGTGCTCGGCCAAATGGGTACCTGGGTGCCCTGTAATTGATATATGGGTCAATCAGCGTCCCGATGACTATTCCAATTTAACAGTACAAATTCCCTTCTCGGGACGAATAACCCGACAGTATCTCGGTCGACAGTGCTTCGGACAACCTATTTCTAAGACACCCTCTCAGGAGCTGGCCCTATTTCTCAGACAGACCCGCTGCTCCTGTGATGTAATTGATTGATATATATGTATAAATTCAGTATTCTGCTATCGACCTCTTGCTTTATAAATCCAATTCAAAATATCAAGTATAGTATCAAGTATCAATAATTTCCATCTTCAGGGCTTAGAATTTCTATGTAAGGGTACTGAATCATTAAAAATACATATTGATGTCTAAGACAGACTTTAGACAATGCACATCAGGATGATGTTCCTTAAATTTTATTATTATTTTTATCTTAAGTGTTATGACCATTGGCAGGTTTAACCTCAATATGTATTGTTAATGATTCAGTACTCATGCATAGAAATTCTAAGCCCTGATGATGGAATTCATTAAATTCCGAAACGTTGGCGAAGGATGATTGTTTGAATCACTAACACGGACCTATGCTTGATATTTTGAATTGGATTTATTTATAAATTCCACGAATTTATTTCAAAGTGAAAGAGTCCGTTAAACAATACTTGGAAACCTGAGGTTTTTTTTATTTTCACAGTGGTGTATACGTTCACTCTATTCTTCCATTATTCAATAGTTTGTGTTTAAAGCGAGAGTATGGTGGAATCAGAGCGAGCGATGTCGTGTTAAGAGTGGCGATACCCATCGCTTCACTCGCCGCTTCCATACAAGTCTACTTCCGATGTTGTGAAGTCACCTGAATTGTGTGTGTGTGTTTGTGGAGGATGCATCGGTGCGGTGCGTGACCCCCTTCCTCCGCCCCCTCCTCCTCCCCCTCCTACTCCACTCCCCCCCCTCCTACTCCCCTCCCCCGTGGTGTCACCCCTCGTCGTGTCCGATTGGAGAGAGAACAGGTTTTTCCGCGGAGGGGCGCAAAAGAGGGAGGGATGGGGGAGGGACGCTGTGCTCCCCGCCGACCGACGCTCAAAGGGTTGCTCTCCCGTGGTGGGCATTCCTTTTAGTCCGCGTCGCCTTCCCTCAGTCACGGGAGGCCAGCTCTTCCGTGTTGTGGTGCTTGAGTTGGCGAAACTAATGGACGATAATCTACATCTAACAGCTACGTCATACCCATGCAAGACACCCAAAGGGTGTGTTGCAGGGGGTGCTTCCACACCAGGCATGCATCAATAATGTGGCAGAACACCGAAACTACATTGGAACCAACGTACCACACATGCAACGCGCCCATTAAAAATATACCAACCAAGAAACATTCTATCGTCTATCGTTCAAACATGCACGGGATACAAAGACTACTACTACAGATTCAATATACCATGCATAAATATAAACATCAATATTTACATCATGCATAAATAAGAACGTAAAGAATATAAAAAGAAAGATCTACAGTCTAGCTAATGTCACTATTTGCACTATTCATGACGACGATCACAGCTGTTATGGTCCCGAATGGTACGCGGAAAGAATGACATTTTATACCTATCGGTTCAACAATCTATCTCTCTAATTTCATTGGCGCGATCTAATCTGCCGTAGTACGAGAGGGTTAATAGTATGGTTTATTTTGTAGTCAGAGAAATGTTTTTCCTGATATTTAGTAAAGAGGTTAAGCATGTAATTTGATCTACGCTGTGATAGCGCTTCCCATCCCAATTCTTCTAACGATCCAGACAAACTACTAAACTTATCGTGGCATCCTTTTACAAACCTAGCTCCTCTTCGCTGCACGCGATCTAATTTCGATACCAACCCCGCTTCATATGGATCCCATACACTGGCAGCATATTCCAGATGAGGCCTAAGATTGAAAAATAACAACGTTCTTTCACTTTCTCATCACATTTTCCGAGTACTCTGTTGATAAAGCCTAGCTTCCTGTATGCTGGAGCGCATATTTCCCGAATATGTTTTCCCCAAGATATGAGTGAGTAATTGTGACCCCTAAGTACTTGCCAGACTCGGCGTTGATCATTTCCGTATTATTAATTCTGTAAGCCAAATCTGGCCTATTTTTCTTTTTCCAAAAGCTGACTGCTACGCACTTATTTATGTTCAGTTCCATCTGCCACGTTTCGCACTAAGCATGAAATGCAAGTAGGTCGATTGTTACGAGTCGCTATCTTCGGAATTGGTAATATCCCTATACACAACGGCGACGTCTGCTTAGAGTCTAAGCTTACTCTTAACGACTTTGCTAATATCATTTATGTTTAAGAGAAATAAAAGTGGACCATGACAAAGATGACAAACAGTCTTATCTATGCATATGTGAAATGTGTTGAAGTTCATAAATATGCTTTTAACGTCTGAATGAGAATAAAGTAAATAATAATCTTAAATATTTGTGTGTAAATGGTCACACATGAAAAATTACAGTACTTTTTAATCCCAACTATGCTAATAATACTCAGTGTAAAGAAAAAATGTTCTTTGGTGCGCAGCGTACGTGACTAAATTATTATTATGGCTACCGCTGGTTCACGAAACTTACGGACATAGCCCTTCTGATGTATAATATCTTGTTTTCCAACTCAGATATGAGCCTTGCAGTTTTATCAGCTTTTTGAAAAAGTCCAGCAAAATGAATATGCTAAGATTACGCCTGCTGATGCCCGCCACGCACAGATAGGCCTCTTTCATAGTTGGATGAATCAAAATTGTCATGTATGTCGACTTTTGATGTTGATAGAGGGTATTGAATACCACGATACGATTATCATTCGATTTTCGATGGTCAATTGATTGACATTGTCCGATCGATTGGCGATGGTCGACATAATTCCAATGGTCGATCGATTTACGACGGTCAATCGACTTTCAATGATCAATCGATTGTCGATGATCTAATGATTCCCAATGGTCAATCGATAACCTATTGTCAAAAGTCAGTCGATGGGCAGTGATCTAGTGAACGGACTATGAGCTTGTCGAGTCGATGGTCACTAACCGGTAAATCGGAAAATTGGCGCGTATCTGCCGTCATCCGCGGCCTGCCGCACTGGCGACGCCTTGCACGGGTCAATGACAATTGACGATCATCGGAAATCGAACATTATCGTCTACCATCGGTAAACGACGACCGTCGACAGCGACGATCATCGATGATTGCCCATCGAACAAGCCTACGCCCAAATATTTCCTCCCCGCCGTTACCAGCCACGGATACTGGAGGCGACAATCCCTCCAATGACGC
The DNA here is from genome assembly GCA_963169105.1 of Ceriagrion tenellum. Classification (NCBI taxonomy): domain Eukaryota; kingdom Metazoa; phylum Arthropoda; class Insecta; order Odonata; family Coenagrionidae; genus Ceriagrion; species Ceriagrion tenellum. Next base: position 199,690,585 of record OY720632.1, read on the forward strand.
AGCAAGTCGTTGTCGGCGACGTGGTACAGAAGGCACTCCCTATCTACAGCTTCGTTCTTTGAAGGCTCGACTATCGAGTGCTTCTTGATGAGTTCATGAACGTGTTGCACAGTTTTGGCGCTAGAGGAAGAAGGTGATTTGGTCTCAGCAGCCACAACCGTAACGTTAGCGTAGGGTCTGACGAACTCCTCCTTTATGTCGCTAAGTCGATCGCGGAGATAAGTCTCTCAGGTGCGTTCCGCCATCGAAATGTGGTAGTTCACGTTGGACAGGTTTCTGATGCTCTTATGTAATGTATTTATAGCGCTTCTTAGGACAAAAAATACGCCTACGCTCTCGAACAGCAACAAAACGACCCACAGAGAGAAATGTCAAAAGTTTTAACATCTCTTAGGCAGTTCATCCTTCTAGAGTGTGTTGTTGCCGCGAAATAACTAACACCAACTAATTATGGTTTGGCCTCTTTATTAGGGACGAGCCCGAGCGACTGTACAATTAGGTGGTCACAGTAAAACTTCTCCTGCCTGCATGATGACATGGCCCTTTTATAGTTCCTCGGAGTCGCTCATCGCCTGCTCCGCATCCTTGGCGCCGCTGCCTTTCCGGCGTGCCAGTAAACTGGGGCCTCCACGCGAACCCGCCACATAGAGGAGAACCATTTTTCCTGGTTTTCCCTTTAGAATAAATTAAGTAAATGCTAGAGTCTCATACTTTTTTATCCTCATGATTAAAACCACTGTGAAATAATAATTCGCTATTTCCACTACGGCGATTTTGCAGAGTAATATACACTTGAAGCGCTAATGAGTAATTGTGTGATTAAACTGATGTGGCTCCGGTACAAAATATTCCGAGTACTCCTCAATGTTTTTTACATTTTTGGTCCAAATATGGCAGTAAACAAGTATGTACGTTAAATAATCGTTAGAAAAAATGAAACGTCTAATTTCTTAAACAAATACTATGTCGCTAAACGTGATATGTGGCAGCAGACCTAATGTATTCCAGCGTAATTGCGAGAGGGTGCGCCTAGATTTTGGAAAGTGGAAGTCGACTTTCTACTCCGAAAGTCAACCTTTTGGAAATCGAATCTTAATTTTCAAAGTCGACTTATGTCATAGACTTTCGAATTTTGTACTACTGCCACTTCGATTGTTCGAATAATTAATCGACCATTTTTCGAAAATAAAATTTATTGTAAAACATATTTGAGGACCTCAGAAGTCAAGGGGTCTAAGTAACAAAATCGTTGTTTTGAGAAAACTTAAGTCAAAGTTGAAAATGTTTGGTAATAGGAAAAATGAGAATTTCACAATTTTGACCATATCAGATGAATGCTCAGTCAGGGCTGCAAGTCGGTCATTAATACCATTATTGGTCATTATTTCTGATCTTGGTCATTAAAAGCCATTATTATGCTAAAAAGTCACTAAAAGTCATTATTGTACCGTATTTACTTGAATATAGGACGAGGTTTTTGTCACTTTTATCCGCTTAAAAAATCGGGGTCGTCCTATGTGCGCGAGCGAAGGATTCTTTGCTGTTTTTTTTTTGGGTTAGTGTCAAGGTCGAAATCAAAGTCACCTTTGTTGGATGGTGCGATGATAACATTGTATGACGGGTTACTTGTCGCTATTTTTGACTCTGTTGTGGCAGACGACGCCACGCTACATGTGCTTCGGAAGCGAACGTATAGATGAGCCCGGCGCGGCGGCCGTGTCATCTGATATCCAGGCGCAAATCGACAATATCTGACTAGCATCTTTGTTACATCTTTCACAACAATGTAGTGGAGTCGATCGTTGGAAGGAACCAATGCCTCTTGCATACAGCCTGCTTTGGTTGACCATGAAGGTAATGTAGCCAGGCAGTCAGGCGACAGAAGAGTAGCATTGTTGTAGGGGTGAGATTATGTACGAAACGAAACGAAATGTAGGGGACAGAATGTACGAAAGTAACGAGCGAATGCCACTACCGCCACTACTAAATTTCATTCAGGAACGATACAGTTTTACAATACGGACAAGAATCTTTCGTAATATGGTTCCAGACCCCCAGACCCTTGTACGTAAGACAATGTAAGATAATCCCAACCCCCCACTCTCTCCCAAAACGTCTTCCGTAATACTTACGGAATTTATACGTAACGTTAATAAACGAGTAAGGAAGTCCAATTTTTTATTTTTTGTCTCTAAAATCCTACCTCGTTGTATATTCGAAGTCGTCCTATATGCAAGTAAAGACGGTAATAGGAAGGGTTCAAAACGTGACAAACCTCACATCAGTGCTACGAATGAAACGGCAAGCGAGGCAAGTGTAGCGACTGCGACGATAGCAACGAACACAGGAGGGAGGGAGGGGGAGGAGAAGCGAAGTCTGCTGGCCGGCCACTCGCTGTGAGCCGAGCGACTTGAGCGAGAGCCGAATGACGAACGCAGGCTTCTGTTGCCGAATAGTGCCCAAAGGAAACGAAGTGTGTTCTCCAGCGTAAGGCAGCTTTGTTAGTGGCCTTCCCCTACTCTACGTTTGGTCCGGTTCCGGTGATGGCCGTATTGTTTTTGTTGCGTCCATTACAATACGAGGTGAGTGACCTTTGTCGTTGGTGTTCGATGAACTTCCCTGTCCCCTATGATCCAGTCACTATCCAAATTACTGAGTCTGCCGTATGGGCCTTGAATATTCTCGATTTTAATCGGCATGCACTCAGTTTTGGTAGGGTTCCTGCTGAGAATGGGGAAGTGCCGTTTCAAGCCGACTTGGCTAGAAAAGAAGGACGCCAACGGTAATTTTATTAAGGAGTGGTGCCATGCAGGAGATTCGGAGGAAAGGGCGTTCTGCACTGTATGTACGAGTCAGATTGCTGTCACGGCAGGTTTTCAAGCACTTGAACAACATTACAAATCGGACAAACACAAAGATGCCGGTCGCGTCAAGCTATCAACTGGTCAGCTTCGGCTTGAAATTGAGCGCCCTGGTTTAACCTCAGCAGGAGAGGCGCCGACGACCAGTAGAGCTCCAGTTCGCATTACGTACCCAGCTAACTGTGGAAACGTTGCCGCTGTGTACTGGCTTTTGAAATGCTGTGTCTCCAACTTCCCTGCAAATTCGTGCGATGGGATCGAAGCTACTTTCCAAGCTATGTTCCCAAATGGTGTTCCTCCTGATTTTTCTATGAGCAGGACCAAATTCACACATCTCCTGAATTTTGGAGTCGCTCCTTATTTTAGGGGAGAACTGTCCACAGATCTAACTGGCTCGTACTACTCGATTGTATTTGAGGAGACTACTGACAAAGGTGGGAACAAGGAGCTGCAGGTGGGTGTTCGGTTTTGGTCAGAGGGGGAGGAAAGAGTTGTTGCTCGTTACCTGAAGACATTTTTTTATTGGATGCAACTGCTGATGTGCTTTTAACGAAACATAAAGATGCTCTCACTAGTTATTCGCTGCCACATGCTAAGCTCTTAATGCTTGGGAGTGACGGGCCAACGGTCAATGAGAAGGTTCAACGATTGTTGATAGAGGAGTTACTGGTGTCAAGGCCGAAGGGACTCGTTGACTTGGGGACGTGCAACATTCACATATGCCATTGCCTACCAGAGGCATTGACGGATTGGGGGAGGATGCAACAAATCTCATAATGTGTGTGTACAGTTTCTTTGCAAAGTGGCCGTCGCGATGGGAAGACTTCAAAGCAATTCAGGGAAAATTAGAGCTACCAACTCATGAGTTCATTATTCATGTTAATTCAAGATGGCTGACACTTGAAGGAGCTCTAGGAAGGATTTTGGAGCAGTGGGACGCAGTCAACTACTACTTCCTCAAATTTGTCCCTGAGAAGAAAAACACTTTCACAAAGAAGAAATGTTACCAAGATATTGTTGGGTACTTGAAATCGCCTACTATCAAAGCTCGGCTGTTCTTTGTCAGCGATAGTGCGAAGATCCTGACGAAATTCACAGGTACATTTCAGAGAAGTGAGCCGTTAATACACATTCTCTACTCAGAACTTGCTGATCTGGTAAAAACGTTGATGGGGAGGTGCTGCAAAGATACAGCAATAAAGAGTCATGGCGTATCCTTGAAAACTTTGGAGACGGGAAATCTACTGTCGCCCCTAGACATTTCCTGCAGTGGTGATGTCACGAAGGGACTGTCAAAGGTGAGTAGCTGTCAGTCACATGTTCACTTGTTAAGAATTGTGTTGTTGTGGTATTTTGCTTTTTAAATCTGCCACGAGTTCCTGTGCATCACGGGCGGCCACAGAGCCTCGTGCGGGAGACTCGTGTAAGGAGCCGTGCGGCTGCAGAGAAGGCAGTGAGCTGCACGCGGCAGATTTAAAAAGCTGGAATACAGTACGCATAAGGAAGTCAGCGCGCTCACACGTTTATTGTCAATTGTCTTGTTCAGGTGCATGAGAGGGATCGATTAGAGTTCCTCAAAGAAGCCAGAGACCACTACGTCGCTGCCTGATCACACATCCTTAAGAAATCGGCGCTGAAGACGAAAGCGCTTGCGAAGCATTGCTGGTGTATTCACCCCAATGAAAGGACATTTAGTGAAGCAGCAGTGACATAGCGGCAATCGCTCGGGATCTCCCTCTTTCAGATGAGGTAAAAATTGACGTCCTCTTGGATTAGTGGAGGATGCTTCAAATGGAAAAGGACGCTCCAGGTAGTCAGGAAATGCGCATTGATGAGTATTGGGCACAATTTTTCCGTATCAAGAGATCCACCGGGGAACCGAAGTACCCTACAGTGGCCACAGTTGTGAAGTGTGTGTTGTGCCTTTCACATGGGCAGGCGGACATTGAACGGAACTTCTCCTCATCTGGCCGAACCCTCACTTCCGATGGAGCCTCAATGTCTGAGCTGACACTTGACTCATACATGGTGGTGAAGGGTGTTATGAGGAAGTATGGCAACAAACCGGAGAATGTTCCAATGACAAGGGCATTGCTAGCTTCTGCCCTTAGTGGTCACGCGAAGTATTGTGAGCACATGGAGAATGAGAAAAAGAAAAGGGAAGAGGAAAGTCGTGTGGCTGAAGAGGAGTTGGCAAGAAGAGCAAAAGAACAGGAAAAATTAAAACAAATGGAAGAGGAGCGAGAGAAATTGCGTGATCAGCAGGAAAGGCTTAAAGCTATGAGGAAGACTGAAGAAGAGAAAAGAAGAGCGTCAGATAAGCTGGTTGAGGTAGCCACCAAAAGGCTTAAAACTGCTGTAGAAAAGAAAGACATGGAGGGAGTTGCTGTAGCCCAAGCTGTGCTTGAAGGAGCGGAAGCAGTCCGAAAAGAAGCTACAGAAAAGAGGAAGGAGGCTGAAAAAACTCAGCAAAAGGTGGAGCAGGTCTAAACTTATATCGGACTTCTTCTCCCGCAAGCCCAAGGACACATAAATACGTATTTACTAATGCTTTGCATTTTTCCCCTCGTTTTGTTCTTCTAGTCTGGAAAACGTGTCTGATGTAATCACATATATTTATCTCTCAACGAAGTAAATATTTTATTTTACTATTTTGTTACCGTACGTTTCTAGTTAGGAAGTACGTGCAAGTTATTTTTTTTTAAAGTAAGAGTTTTTTTATTTTGCATTACTTTCATGTGAATAAAGTTTTATTTGACACATTTTTTAACACGTCGTTCAATTACTTTCCCTCTTCAAAGGCACGATATGTACCAGGAAACATCAGAGCCCTGCATCCTCTCCAACTCCCCAACTGGCGGCCGACTGGACTCTAAAAATCCCTTGCAATGCGCGTATTGAAGACGCGCGAGTACAAGATATGTGTTCGAATTGCGCATTTTACAGATTTTCATTGCTTAGTCGGCCAGTTGGCCGCCAGTTTGCGAGTTGGCGGAGAATGCAGGACTCTAGGAAACATATACTCAAGTATGTTTGGCCGGTTTCAGTAAGGTTTTGGTTGTATTTGGTCAATTTTTGGTCACTTTTGGTCATTATTTGGGCAAAAATAAGTCATTTTTCCATTAAAACCAACTGGTAGGACCGCTTGCAGCCCTGTGCTCAGTCCTTCAGCTTTTTATTATCAATGGCATTAAATAGGTACAACATCGGGTTTAAGGTTGATATGTATAAAATAATGGAGAATCCGCACTTAGACCCCTTTACCTTTTGCTTAATATCGCAAAAATGTAAATGCTCGGAGTTCACAATCAAAATAAGATGCTTCTATTAGGAAGTAGGAGTACCAGAATGTGGTAGTTCACCGGTCTTTGTTTGATGGGATATGCTTTGATAAAATTGGTGGTATATCGGTGGCAAAAACTGCAGAAGCTCCATCAGATCTTCATACTTTTTGTACTTCAGCTTTGGCTTTTCACCCTTCGGTTGAAGGGTGGGAAGTTGTGTAGGGAGTTTACCTGTTCGTTGTTTTCTCAATGACAGTTCCTGATAAGGCAGAATACCTTCTGCTGATGCTGTCTTATAAAAAAGAGTGGTTGGGTTCGCCTTTTCAAATGCAGTACTTGCATTCCTCGTATCCCTGGCACTGTTTGCTTGTAGCGCTGATGTAGTGGTTGAAGATCAATGAAGTCTTCATCCATCATCTTCGTAACTTTATATTTTCGACTTGCTGCAGCAACCAGATTTACCCAGTCTTCTGGTACATATAAATCACGTTGGTTCTTCTTTTTTTTTAGTTCAATGATCCCAAAGTCTTGATCACATTCGTTGTATGAATGACCTGCAGTTAGGAAGTGGTGATCAAGTTTCAATCGGAGTGTTCTTAACAATATAACACCAAAATTGTACAATTAGGTGGCTTTTGTTCTGCCCTCCACAGTTGTCGCTGAAGGCTGAGATGTGTTTTACAGTAGGAGGAAGGCTTAGGATGTACTTCAACAGACAGGATGCTATCTCCTGGCAACCCCTACTTGCTTGCCCTTCGTGCCACATATACATATGAGCAGTGCCACTGGTTAAGTTGTGAATATTGAGGTTGTATGTCCACAGTTATCTCAAATAGTACGATTTTGTATTTGTCACATGTGGTGTCGGCATCATCTTTTGAAGATCAAAGCATATTGCAACTTGGATGTCATCCTTTAATTCCTTGCATTTTGTTTGATTTAACACTTTCCCGGCGAATAACATTAGTGTACATTTCTCGGGCTCGTCTCCGGGTAAGATAGTCATAGGCAGCCGACGTTTCGGGTTCCGACTCGTTACCCATTTTCAAGGCTACTGATGCGAGCTTGAAAAGACTGTTTAGGCGCGCTAGGCGGGGCGGGATTAGTCGAGCCCCGATTGTTGTGGTGGAGAACCGTTGACCAGCGGGGACTTAGCTCTGGCGTTCTGAATTCTTCTCAGAATTCTATTCCAAGAGTTGATCGTGTAACCAGTATCCCGGTTGAAATTCTTCCTCTCCAACCTTATCTCTATCGCCTCTTTGGTTAAGCGATCCCAAAATTGGCCGGATCGCCAAAGAACAGTCGTGTCATCCCAAATAATCTTATGGTCCCGACTCAGGCTATGCTCAACTACTGCTGATTTTTTCGGTTGACCAAGCCGGAAATGTCTACGGTGTTCCTTCAGACGCGTGGATATTGTTCGCCCAGTCTCTCCCACATAGACTTCACCACATTCCTTGCATTTTCTTTTAGCTTCTTTTGCTGCCTCTGCATTCCTTAGATGAACTTCTTTCTCGACTGTCACAAGTTGTGCAGGTATCGGTATGAGGCCTATAGAAGCTTAGATTGAAGTTTGTCTTAAATATATGTCTGTAAAAGCTTTCCTTTTCAGGATTTACATTTAATTCTTCCATACAAAATGTTGCATACATTTTATACATTATTGGCACACTTAACTTCGGACTTAAGTACTTTCGGTTTGGAGATTTAGCTCTGCTGTAATGACTTGAGTAGATTGGGAATATTCTTATATGTTCCCTGATTGTTTCAGCTCTGACTGCTGGAATTTTATTTGGCTGCTCCTTCTTTCCACGTTTTTCACGTGGTGAAATGCCTGATGGATTTGCTTTCTTCTTAATTATAACATTTCTTATCCTTTTGTTAGATATGTCAAGTGTTTTTAAAAATAAGGTTTTGCACACTCTAAATCCTCCTAGGTTATAGTTGCTTGATACGTCTTTGTGACAGCTGTGGCTTTCTTTCTCATCACGTGCTGTAACTCTAAGACACCATTTAAGAACGAAGTCTGAAGCTCCCAGCTGCCAAGTTTCCAATAGTCCTTAAATAGTACTTCCCTCTGCTCATGGGGAATATTTTCATTACATTTGAACCTGCATTGGTGATTGTATTCAAGTAACTTTTTAGCCTCATGCAGCTTCATATTATGATCAACGTAAGCCTCTCCTGTATTCCTCATTTTTTTTTTCTTTTGACATCTCCAGGTTTGCTCTCTTCTTAACCTTTTTTTTCCTGGCTGAGGTTCAGGGGGTACAGCATTGGCCGGCAAGTCTTCAATTAGACCAGGTCTTTCTTCTTCTTCCGTTATGCCTAAAAATAAGATAAGAAGTTTTTAAATTTTTTTTTTGTTAAAAAAAACACAGAAAACAAAAACGTTCTGTTATCCAGCTGCATATTAACAGTAGATGGATCTATAGCTTACCTGAAGAAGACTCACTGGTATGGTATTCATCATCAGGATTATAATCCCTGTCTTTATCAGAATCAGGATCATCTCCAAACAGAGGTGCATTACGTCTACTACTTATAAAACGCATATCATCATTAACGGTATCTTCATAAATGCTTCCATTATCTTCCTCAGTTATAGCATCTGAAAATCAATTCTTTTGTTATAATTATGCACATACCGCTTTACTTATATGCCTTAACTAGCGGAAGGTATCCGTTGAAATTCAACGGGTGTAAAAGACACGTAGAAAGGTTTTTATTTTTTCTAATAGACATGTTGATTGATATATTTTTAAGTCCAAGGTGTGGAAACACAACGGGAAGTGAGAGTCTTGAAGAGGCACCTCGATGATTGAGCGAATGTAAGTTAACTGTCTTTAAGCACTTTTAAGCATATATAAATAACTTGTAACGTTTATGATATGGGAATTGATTTAAAAACAGTTTGCAATCGTAATAAGGCAGACGGTTCCACTACGTGTAATACACCTGAGTATTAAACGAAAATAAACAACGCTCTATTTGTTGTGGCAACAGAGGCATTATTGTCGCAACTAATTGCTGCGCGTAAGTGTTCTTGCACATTAAATTGCGAGTGTAGTCTATTTAATTCCTTAATGTGTATTGGTTACTACGTAAGTGTTCTCTCACATACATGCAGTAGACATTGAAGAGTATACTTTCGTAAATTTGCATTGTGGGGGGACCTTCAGGTTCCATAGGGTAGTTACAACAAATTTGATGGTATAAAAACCTTCTCCTTGAAAAAATACATAATATGTGTCAACTTTCATGGTGATCGGTGAAACGGTGTCGAAGTCTATTAACTTCGGACAGACAGACATATATACAAACATCAATTTATATATATACATATATAGATAATATAAATATATTACATTCGTACATAACAAATAGATTGTCAACCCAATATAAGTAGGTAAGTAACCAAGCAAGTAGAAAAAACTTAGTGTTTTATTTACAAACTTACCAGAAATTTATAGGTTAGATTGAACTTCTTCCTCGTTCCCGGTCATTTTACACAAATGATGTATTTACTTTAAGCAAATCATTAACTTTTATAGACCACAAAAATACAACTAAGCACAGAATTAAGTTAACCTCTCTTGTAAACTAATCTTAAATCAAGAATGGGATGAAAAGCTTCTTCATTAACACTGCAAACTGGCTGCCTCCTCCAATAGAATCAATATAGATAGTAGCACCTGTCAAGAAAATCACTTGGATCCCTTTACAACCTAAAAGATTTATATTTTCGCATCCCATTCCTGTACATAACTTATTTTTTTCCAAAATGTAACTAAGACCCCTTGACTTCTGGGGTCCACATTTATGAGCCTGAAAACACTTCATTTTGTAAAGGCATCAACATGGCCAGGAGGAAGGAAAGGGGCAACATTTTCACACTTTTAGAAAGGTTATTTCTCAGGAAGGCATACATTTATCTCAGTTAAAGAATGGAATCATTATAAAGAAGGCTGGTTAATTCTATTAGCTTTGTAGCTTACCAGACTTCGTCTTTTACTAGAAAGCGACGAAAAAATCAAAACATTTCTAATGTCCCTTCTTTTTAAGGTCCTTGTCGTAAATCAGTACATGGTAGCAAAAAGTTGAGTTGTTAAAACCTCCGCATGCCCTATCTCAATCAAACTATTTGAAGGTCTATAAACTTTTATCTCTCCTTCGATGAAGAAAACAGTTGCCTATAGCTTCGTCAAGTCAGTTTGGCCTTAAATTATGCATATGGGCACCAACTCGATGCAGAGGTTGGTCATATCGCGAATGAAAGACAGTAGCTAATGTGCTGATCATGGGAATCATCCGGATGAGTTTATTTTCTTTGTAGGCAGAGCCATGGATTCAGAGTACAGGAGAATACGAGTGGAACGATGAGTGGACGAATGCGTTGCGCCGGCCCTTTTCAGTCTTAACAGCTTTGACACATATGTTGGCATTTCGCTATTTTATGTTCAGCGCGAGAATGTATACCGGTGGCATGTGCAGACTAGTGTTTGTGTTTCGACGTCGGTACTTGGTTTTCTGTCGTGTGACGTCTGATATCGAAAATGGTGCGCAATAGTTCTGTGTGGGAATATTTTACTGAAAACTGAATGTCGGCAAAATGAAGTGCACGGTTTGTAATTGAGAACTTAGTACAACGGGAGCGCTACAACTCACATCGCTTTATCGAGGACTGAGCATAAGACTGCACTGAGAGAACAGGTTTGGATGCAACACCCTAAACTCTTTTGGGCGGGGAGGTTTGGATGCGCCATCAAGAATGATACGATATCAGAACTAATTATTTGGATATGAGAACTAAAGGCAAAGAGTATCACACCAAACACGTCTAGTCGACGTCCTTTGGATGGGAGAGACAAAGTTGTAGGTGGTGCAGTCTACCGATTTAGGTGCGAAATCCAAAACTATAGTTGCGCGCTCTGGTGGCAGTCTCAGGAAGCTCTAGCACCCGCCATTCCGTGTTCATCGTGCAAGCCGTCGACACGTGTGGACTTGTCCTGGGCGAAACAGGCGAACTTCGTTGTGACCCTTCTGCCGTGCCTGCTTCACTGTTTTCCTGCTGCTCGAAGAGATATGGAAGAGGGGACGAAGAAATTCCTGTTGAAGGCTGGACTTGGAGCCTAAATCCAGGTGTTCGCTTGTAAGTTGCACTAAAATTGCGCGGCCATTACGTGTTAATTCTCATGCCTGCACTACCAGCCATTGCTTATGAGTTCCCTTTCAGATTCCCATTGTTATCTCTATGTGCTTATTACAAACAAAGTGCTTTCTCAGATCATATTTTGTATTATGTTATAATTGTATTCTAATAATATTTTTATGTTGTTGACAAAATTTTTGATAACTGTGTTAATTTGTAATGTTTTGAAATATTTTGTGCATTTTTTGTAATATGTTGACGAATTATGTGATAATAGTTACCTATCATAAAAACCACAGAGACCAGTTTTATCGTTTTTCTAGTTGCACCGTCCTACTGCCCTATTTCCAAAGGGGTTGAAAAAGAAAGTATTAGGACAGTGGGGTTTAAGGGGGGAGGGAGTGGTTGGGGCACATGCCTTTGGGCTGGTCATCTAAATTTTTCATTCGGTATCCAAACGTTTTTCTTATGAGCCACCCAACACTTTGGTTCTCACACCCAAAGTACTCGTCCATCTTCCTTTGGCTGCAGCACCCAAAGGAGTAGGTGGTGCATCCAACTCCTCATCACCAATTCCGTTTGGATGACACATCCAAATGTATGGGTAAGTCCTTTCCTTCACCTCAGGTTTGGTTGTGACATCCAAACCTACGATAATCATATCCAAAGTGTTTTCTCAGTGTGTGCTTGAGACTTGGAACACCGTCAACGGCAATAATGATCTAGTGTGGGCAGAAAGGGGCCCTTCCAAGCAGACCAAGAGAAAGTAAATGATACGGATCCACGAGTGCCTCAAATTGCTTTCAGAATTGTTAATCGTTTCGTTTCAGCCATCCATGGCCTAAGATTACACATCTATCCTTACTTTCTCTAGTTTTTTTTCTTTTTCTAGTCCTTATTTCTTTGGCTTGCTCATGCTCGTTCTTCCCCGAAAATACTCTACTTATTATCATTTTCTCGTCGAACCGGTTCTTCATCTCTGCAATTATCCTTCAGAATATTTCCAGTATTTATCTATTTCATATATTTTGATTTTAGAAAAAACTATCATTCCACGAACAAGTTTTGTGCCGTTTACATTGGCCATCACTATTTTTGGTCACGAAACAATTGTAACATGATCAGCTTTAATTAAAATCATAGAATAGCATAGTTTCCATTTCTTTTGCTGTATAGAAGCGAGAATGGGTTGCCGGGACCTATTGAGGAGTGGGTTGTACTCACACATTTGACCAAAATTGGTCCGTTTTGACCCTCCATTGGGTCCGGTGATCCTCACTCCAATGACGTAAGTCGGCAGACCGCACGACGGCAACCCAAAAAGCGAATCAGAGGGATACCTTATCCCAAATATTTGGGCAACAGGCTCTCTCGGTACGCAGAGATGTGCGGTAGGCTCAAGCGAAAGCGGAGCCGACGGTTACTCGTCTCAGTTGTTTGGGGGAACCAAACTAAAACGAGCACTTCGGGGAGGCGGAGGCCCTTGAGGTCCTTTTGACCTCAATCCGCCTCATTGGTGTCGGTCTCGAAGGGGCAGTGGTTTCGCTAACCTTCCCTACCCATCCTTTCCTTCCACCTCTTCCATATCCTCGGAGATAAGCGAGTGCTTCGGTCCGGGGGTGGAAGTTGTAATCCTGCGGCGTGAGCCGAACCGCTTGTATAGAAGCGAGAAGCTTCTAGACCGGGGGGTAGGTTTTCTACCCTAGCGAGGTGACTCGAACAAGGTATACATATAGAAGCGTGTTGGCTTTGTATTTGGAACTTGAGCTGAAGTAGACTAGTGTGTCGTCCAGTCGACTTTCAAGGTCGGAGTGTCGAATGTCGAAGTCTTAAGTCAAATTTTCAATGGACGAGTTTTTGTACGTATCTGTTCGGCAGTGTATCTCTCTTATTTTATCGCATCTGTCAGACCTTGAGATGTAGTGAGGATAAATCTTCTGGAAATAAATCGGTTTTGAATTTACTTAAAAGATCGAATCTAGAATTTAATCGACGGTCGGATGGCGATTCCCATCCTAGTTTTTGCAAGAGGTCAGTTACACTAACGAGGCTATCATAACGACCTTTCTCGTGTCTTGCTGATCTTCTCTGCAGGCGTTCTAACTCTGTTTTTAAGCTTACCTCATGTGGATCACAAACACTAGCAGCTTATTCTAAGTGGGGTCTAGCAAGGGAGAAGTGGCTAATTTCTTTACCTTTGTCGTCACACTTTCCAAGTACTCTTTTATTTAAATCCAATTTACGATTAGCTTAACAAGTTATTTCTCAAATATATTTGCTCCACGAGTGATCATTATTTAGTTTAACTCGGAGGTTTTTCACTGATTCTACGGTCTCTAATTGGGTGTTTTGTTTGCAAAAGGATGTGAGTGATATAGTATCTAACCTCCCAATAAAAGGCCCAGGTCATGACAATATTAGAATGAAGGACCTGAAAAACCCAAATTTCAATGTAAAAATCTTGACTAATTTCATTAACAATATTCTAAGAGAAGGGCTTGTTCCTGAAGACTTGAAACTTGCTACTGTTAAACCTGTTTTTAAAGGTGGTAACAAATCTGACCTCAATAATTATAGGCCAATTTCTATTTTAAGTTCTGTTGACAAAATTTTAGAGAAATATATTTATAATCATCTATAACGGTTCTTGAATGCCAAAAATATACTGTCTGAGCATCAGTATGGGTTTCTTGAATCTAAGGGAACAAAAAGTGCCCTTGAACATTTCGCAAGCCTTGTAAATGAAAATCTAGATAAAGGTTTCTCTGTAATAGCCCTTTTTATCGATTTTCGAAAAGCTTTTGACACTTTAGATATAAGTATTCTTTTATGTAAATTAGAAAGAATTGGTGTGAGGAGCCACATTTTATTATGGTTTGAGAGTTACCTAACCAATAGAAGGATGATAGTTAAAATAAATGGTACTAATAGTGATACTGAAATCATAAAGTATGGGGTTCCTCAGGGGTCCAATCTGGGACCTCTCCTCTTTTTGATATATATAAATGATATATGTCTAGCTATTCGGCATACTAAAATTATCATGTATGCTGATGACATTGTGTTAGTAAGTTTCCATTAAAATTTTGAAACATGCCATAAAAGGATGCAAATAGACTTTAATATGTTAAAATTTGGTCGCATGACAATAATCTAATTATAAATAAAGATAAAACGTCGATTATGCATATATCCTCGATGAGTAAAATGAGGAAAGAGGTAAATGTAAAAATCCATTCCCACAAATGTATTCATGACAATAATATTGATCTTGTTGATAACTGCAACTGTCCTTTATTGGACCAGGTAAAAAAGTACACTTACCTTGGTGTGATCATTGATGAGCACTTCAAATTCCCTCTTCACAAAAACAAAATTAATAAAAAATTAAGAACTGTGGCTTATCAAATGTTTATGCTCAGACAAATTGTACCTACAAAGACCAAATTAATTATTTATTTCGCAATGGCTGAGAGCATACTGAGATACGGAATCACAGTTTGGGGCATGGCCTGTAATACACTGTTAAATACAATAATTAGAAACCAAAAAAGAATTTTAAAATCAATTGCTTTGGATGGGTTCTCATATTGTGGTAACACTGACCTGAAATTACTTTGTGTAAAATATAATGTTTTAACTGTATATAAATTATTTAAATGGTTAATCATTGTGGAAAATTATTTTAAGAAAGAATGCCAAGTTCCCTGTAAGAATACACATTGTATGTCTAAAAGAAATACTCATATGCTGATAACTTATAATTATCAAAATTGATATGGAAAAAGGTTGCCTACATATATTATACCATATACTTTTAATTGTATGCCTAAGCAATTGAGAAATTTAAAAAGAATGGCAGAAATTAAAAAAAGTATCAAGGAGTGGTTAATTAATGATATTGTGAATCTGTAATCCCTTAAAACTAAGCACTATATTTATGAATATGTTACATTTCTGTGATCATTTGTGAATTTTTTTTTCTTATATCATTGCAATATTATGTTATACTTTGGCAAATGTATTCATGTTACAGGTTTTTTAAGTATTTCTTTTTTTTCTTCTCCAATGAGATGTGTTTTGAGTTCTGTTTTATGTATGTTAATATTATTTTCCACTATGTAACATGCCGCTGGTATGAATACTATGGAACCTTCTGACAAGCCATGTGGCTTAGAAGGTCCTGATTTAAAAAATGCAATAAAGGCAAATTGAATAGTAATAACTCTACTGAAGGGAGTTTTTTCCTTTTCCAGTAGTTCAGTAAAATACATTTTTTTTCAACTTTAATTCTAGTTGCCACGCATCGCAACACGCTTGAATTGCCTTGAAATCCATCGTTAACGCTTCCCTATCATTTTCGTTACGAATTTCCCAAAACACTTAGGCATGGTGTGCAAATAGCCGAAGTTTACTGTCTCCTACTTTACCAACAACGTTAATATACAGATCTTTTGACACTCCCCTGTGGGACACCCGAAGTAACTTTAACCTCATTGAGTATGGCACCGTCTATTACGACTCTCTGCACGCAGTTGGTTAGGATCATGGAAATTACATCTACATCTACGTCATACCCTGCAAGCCACCCAAAGGTTGTGTGGCAGGGGGTGCTTCCACACCAGGCTTGCATGAATTATACGGCAGAACACCGAAACTACATTGAAACTAGTGTACCACACATGTAACGTGCACATTTAAAATCTACCAACCAAGAAACATTCTATCGCCAATCGTTCCAACATGCAAGGGGTACAAAGACTACTACTACAGATTCAAAATACCATGCATAAATATAAACATCAATATTTACATCATGCATAAATAAGAACGTAGAGAATATAAAAAGAAAGATCTACTGTCTAGCTAATGTCACTATTTGCACTATTCATGACGACGATCACAGATGTTATGGTCCCAAATGGTACGCGGAAAGAATGGCATTTTATACCTATCGGTTCAACAATCTATCTCTCTAATTTCATTGGCGCGATCTAATCTGCCGTAGTACGAGAGGGTTAATAGTATGGTTTATTTTGTAGTCAGAGAAATGTTTTTCCTGATATTTAGTAAAGAGGTTAAGCATGTAATTTGATCTACGCTGTGATAGCGATTCCCATCCCAATTCTTCTAACGATCCAGACAAACTACTAAACTTATCGTGGCATCCTTTTACAAACCTAGCTCCTCTTCGCTGCACGCGATCTAATTCCGATACCAACCCCGCTTCTTATGGATCCCATACACTGGCAGCATATTCCAGATGAGGCCTAAGATTGAAAAATAACAACGTTCTTTCACTTTCTCATCACATTTTCCGAGTACTCTGTTGATAAAGCCTAGCTTCCTGTATGCTTGAGCGCATATTTCCCGAATATGTTTTCCCCAAGATATGACGTGAGTAATTGTGACCCCTAAGTACTTGACATACTCGGCGTTGATTATTTCCGTATTATTAATTCTGTAAGGCCAACCTGGCCTATTTTTCTTTTTCCAAAAGCTGACTGCTACGCACTTTTTTAAGTTTAGTTCTATCTGCCACTTTTCGCATCAAGCATGAATAGCAAGTAGGTCGATTGTTAACGAGTCGCTCTTCGGAATTGGTAATATCCTTATACACAACCGCGTCGTCTGCGAAGAGTCTTAGCTTACTCTTAACGACGTTGCTAATATCGTTTATGAGAGAAGGAAAAGTGGACCAATGATACTTCCCTGAGGAACACCCGATGTGACGCTGTGTTTGACATGATACCATCTATGACAACCCTTTGTTACTGCCCATATAACAACTGATTAATTACGACTAATAATGTTTTTATCTATTCCATATGCTTCTAGTTTTTAGAGTAACTTAATGTGAGGTACCTTATCAAAAGCTTTCTTAAAATCGAGGAATATCGCGTCAACTTGAACAGTATTTTCACCCGAGAGTAAGATGTCTTGAACGAAGAGAGCCAGTTGGGTTTTGCAAGATCTGCCCTTTCGAAATCCGTGTTGGTTATTTATTAATAATTCCTCCCTATCTAAATGACTCATGGTTCTTACGATTATGTGTTTAAATACCTTACACGAAATGGATGTGAGAGAAATAGGCATAGAGTTCCTGGGGTCTTCCCTGTCGCCGCTTTTGAATGTAGGTGTGACATTTGCTACTCTCCAGTCCTGAGGCACTACGTATCTCCTAATGATTCGGTATATATAAATTTTAAGTAAGGCACTATGTCTGATGCCAATGTTTTTTATACACGAGCAGGAATTTGATCTGGGGATTTTTTGGGGTTGATATTTTCTAGCTGATGTTCTATACTGCGATAATTTATAATAATTTCAGGCATAAATGTTTGGGAACGAACTGGCTGCGGATCGAAAGATGTGGTGTGCAAATAGTGAAAATGCTTTGGAAGAATGAGTTTAACGAATTGGCCTTTTGTAGACTGTTGGTTAGCTTTTCCTCTTTGATCTTCTTAAGCGCGTGTACTGTTGATGTATTTCCTTGAGTGTTCCTAACATACGACCAAAATGCCTTGGAATTATCGTTCTCCCAGTATTTTACTTTTGAAATCAGATAACGCCCATTCGGCACGCTTTTTTTTGCTAAAAGTTTACATTTTTTGTAATTTTCAGTGACTGTGTATAGTTCTTCCGAGGATTTGTTTCTTTTTGCCCTTTTTAACCTAGTATTGCATGTTCTTTGGCGCTTTAATGTTTTCCTAACCTCCGCGTTATACCACCTAGGCTGTGCTTTGGCTCTTTTCTATTTACTTGGTATGTATTTGCTGACTATTGATCAAGTAACATCGAGGAAAGTATCCCACAAAACCTTTATATTGCTGTTGATACTTATTTTTTTAAAATTAGTAAATGAATTTTGCAATTCTCGTTTCATATCTTCATAGTCAGCCTTAGCTAATAAGTGGATTTTTCTTTGGGGGTTATGTTTCTTGATCATGCTCATCAAAAAATTAGCTTTAACTATCTTGTGGTCGCTTATTCCCTTATCAGTACCTATGTTTACAACCATGTGTGGAATATTTGTCGCTAAAAGATCAAGTGTATTTTTACCTCTATAGGGAGCAGTGACTAATTGATGCAGTGAGTGAGATGTGACTGTACAGAAGTGACTCACAAAGATCTTTGTCTTTCCCCCCAGTGATAAAACTTTACGTGTCCCAGTTAATGGACGGAAGATTGAAATCCCCTCCGATTATGATATGACAGTCGTTGTTTTGAGTGGTTAATTTACTGAATTGAATTTCTAGTCCTAATATTATGCTTTAATCGTCATTCTAAGCCGTAAGATTTTAATTTAATGAATAATTTTCTTTGTTTAATTTCTAATTTTCAGATGCTTTTCTAAAGTCATGAAAAATTGCGTCTACTGGAACGTTATCCTCACCGAAGACTAAAATATCGTTCGCAAACAGTGCTAATTGAGTTTCGAAGATTTTCCTTTCCTGAATCTGTGTTGTGCTTTTATCAACAAGTCTGCGTATCTATGTGTTTCATGACTCAGTTTACAGTAAAATGTTCATGGACTTTGCATGAGGTAGACGTTAAGGATATCGGACTGTAATTTGAATGATGCTACTTATTTTCACTTTTAAGTATCGGCGCTACACTTGCAATTTTCCAGCCTTTGGGCACTACGTGTTCCTTGATGGATTTTCTAAATATTATCTATCTGCAAGTAGGTGGCTATATCTGAAGCTAGTTTTCTATGCACGCGGGAGGAAATAACTTCAGGACCGGGTGACTTATTAAAACAGTGATTTTTACAAATTTTCTATTCCGCGAGCATAAATATGAATAGGCAGCATCGTTTGCCGGTAACGATCGTTATGCGTCACGGATGTACTCTTCGAAGACTTGGTGATCACGCTTTTAAGGAGTTTAATAAGTAAGCTTTGTCCAAACTGTTGTCCAGTTCTTCGCCATTGTAATTTCTCTCTGAGTTAACTGTAGGTCTTCTGCCTTGAACTTCCTTGATCTTGAAAATATAAGAGGCGTGGAAAGGGCTTGAACTTTGAATCAAATTAGATAGGTAGCTGATGTTCTCGTTAGATTCGCGGACTAACTGGCGATAATTATCGATCTTAAATAGCCCATGCTCGGCTTGTGAGAAAGAACCTAGAGCCCAACATATTTGTTGAGTTAAGTTTATTCGGGTTTTTCCCGCGTTGCTTCATTTTAACGGACAACAGTTTCGCCAACGTTACAGCTAGCGTCGTCAGGTCCTGAATGAGCTGCAGAGATTCAATTTCCTTTATATACCTAACATATTTGTCTTTGCCCATACACGTTTGAGCCGAATAGACGAAGTGCAGTTTTGACTCCTCAGCCGTGAGCCTCGCGTCATCATGGTTATCGGAACAGCAATGGCGATTTTGGGTGATTTCCTGTGTTTGGATGAACAAGCTAAATGTAGGAACGAAGACGTGTGTGGATGATTAATTAGCTTAAAGAACGCAAAAAATTTAGTCATATGAGTCTTTTAAAAGAGATGGCTGCCAGAGAGCTCCAGGATTTTAGGGAATATCTACGAATGACTAATGAATCTTTTTAAGAGCTCTTGACTCGTGTTTCATATGAAAAAGAAACCTTCTTGACCTTTTCTATGAGACTAGAGATGGTACTTCTTATGTGTTAATTTGAAACTCCTCGCTTCGTACATCCCAAAGAGCCCTGTGATCTTGGTATAATGTCATGGATTCATCCAAAAGTTTTTATTTTTACCGAACGCCATGGCTGACCGACACTGCATGCAATTCGGACGGCAATGGCAAACTAGTAAGCCCGCTCACCTGTCACCCACGCACGTTCAGACGTGTCAGGTGAGCGGTTGGTGTTCGAAGGGGTCCGAGTCGAGCACGCCAACCGCCAACTTGGCTCGTTCAACCCATACACGGTGGACTACTTTCACCCACATCCTCGCCGAGCGTGCAACTGCCGTGTTGCAAGCGTGTAGTGGATGCCTAGGCAAAAAAACAATGCGATGTACGCATTGAAGATGATTCATTAGAAACAAAGGTTATAAGATTGTTGCGTTGTAAGTTGCTGAGGCGAATTTCATGCAGGAAACATTTTTGCACAGGATATGTTTTGGTTTGATGAGTAGGGTGTTTAAACCAGGGATGCTAAACGAAACTAAAGTCATGATTTCGGAACGGTTCAGAGTGGGTTTAGATATAGCTTCGGTTCGCGGAACCGAACCGAAATAGGAACGAAAATCTCGGAACGAAA
This sequence comes from Ceriagrion tenellum, assembly GCA_963169105.1. NCBI lineage: Eukaryota > Metazoa > Arthropoda > Insecta > Odonata > Coenagrionidae > Ceriagrion > Ceriagrion tenellum. Next base: position 199,711,122 of record OY720632.1, read on the forward strand.
GTGGTTCCGGAAGGAATGTGGAACGAAAATATTTTGAACGAAAACCCATTGGAACCAAAGAGGAATCGTTCCGATTTCGGTTCGAGCTAGGAAAAGTTTCGTTCCCACCTTCCCCCCTGTTCCCTCTTATGGTTCCGGCTTTCGTTCCGAGAAATTTTAAAAGTGTACATTGAATTTCAAAATGACCTGCCGTCATGTCATGTATTCCACTTTCGGTATAGTTTGGGGTGCCAGTTAAGGTGTTTCATCACGTTTGGTAACAATAGAAGGAAATGGAAAGAAACCAGCATTTTAATGCAATTTTTGGCAAAATATTTTAGCCTAAGGAGGAATTGTAGGTTATAGTGTATTCTGTACAGAACAATACAATCTCTTAAACGGTATGGAGGGGATGTACGACGGCTCGCTCGGGGTTGATCTCAAGGAATCGTCGACGAATATCCCTTCACGTACTCGCACAGCAACAGCGTAAACGATGGAAATCCTTATGGTATGCCAGCAGATTAATCATGAAATCAGGGGAATATTGAAACTCTCGGATATCTGAACAGCTAACATAATGTGTCCGGTGGAAATGCGGAGCCTACCATAAGCCACAGCGAGCCCTCCCCCCCTCCTCCCCTCCCCCCCCCACAACTCCTCGTCCCTCACTGTCAAGATCGCGCCCTAAGGATCACCAGGGGAAATGCAGAGGTTATGTACATACATGCGGACGGAATATTTGTAAAAGACTTCACGCAAAGCAAAAGACCAAGAGAGAAGAATAGAGGGTGGAAATGTTTGTTTTCCCATCCCTGTATGAGAGCGAGGCCGGTAGTCTATTGGGTACCCTTGTCCTCCTCCTTGGCTGATGCATATCGGATTAACAGTTTACAAAGGGTCAAGGTTTTTCCCATCTCCCCTCCTTCGTCGGAAGAGACCTCCCTCCCTGTGCACCAGTAGTCACTATTGTGTCCTCAAACACTTTGTATATGCGCCGTGACCACTTTTTCCGCATTTTGTTTTATAACCCTTCCGCTATAATCCCTTCTTAACCGTTTCAATAATAAGGTCAGTGTCCTGTGTCCTTAGAACTCGGCTCATCCGCCGGGGAAAATCCCTCACGCGTTCGGTATACAACCCAACAAGACTGACCGCCAAACCCCTGCCAGGGAATCCCAGCCGGTGGGGGGCGGGGTGAGAAGGCGATCCCTTTCTTCCTCCTCCACCCCCATAACCGGGGGAAGGAGAGAAGGTGGGGATGGTTAGAGGGTGGGAAGAGTGTTCGGTGGGCCTGCGGCGCCTACCTTTAGCCACTGCGCCCCCCCCCCCCCCCACATCCCCACCCCTAACTGTCAAGACACAAGCTAAGTTCACAAACTTGGGACGCTACAATAAAACATTATCGGGGATCAACCTCTTTTCACTCATAATAAGTAGGAGTTTCTAAGCAAAATAATTTCCAAACAGTATTCACTTATGTGTATATGGGGGATAATACTAAAATTTTCTAAGTCTGCCCGACACAAGTGGGTGGAGAGCGCACGTTTTTACATTAGAAGTAGCTGTTAACCAAATTACGAAGCAGACTAAATATGTGATTGATGGATATCTTGAAATCGTTATATTATTTATTGAATTAATAATTTTCAATTAAAAGAAATTATTTTAAAATATCCTATATTTCTCCGATTACGGAGATAGCAAAAAGTTTTAATTTCAAATATAACACTCGTTGCCATATCTGAGATTATTATTTTTTACGTTGTTTATAGCTGTTACAAGTTTCTGATGTTGCCGTTAGTAAGTAATCTGTTTTTGAGATGCGTAAGATGTTCGCTGTTATGGTATTCCAATAGTTCCATTGTTGCGCTCTTTCCAAGCCTACTTTGTAGATGTACCATAAGGATTCTCATCATTTACGCCGTTGCTGTGCGAGTAACGGCGACGATACCCTGATATAAGTCCCGATTGGGCCCGGAACCATGAGTGCGAACCGAAAGTCCATCCGCCACTTCACTTGAACTGAAACTATTCAAAAGAAGGAACGGTTCCGGAACGTTATATTTCGTTCAAAATTCTACTTTCATTCCGTTGACGAAACTAAAGTCAAGCTGCACATAAAGTTTCATTCCGGGCCGAAACTATATTAAAAAAGGAAGACTATAGTTTCGTTCCGGAACGAAACTATATGCTTGGTTCCGGTTTCGTTTAACATCCCTGGTTTAAACTGATTGCGTATAATTTGAGGTTACTAATTTCAAATATGCCGTCGATCAAATCACGGTTTTTCAAAAGCTTCATACTTGTAAGTAGCACTTAAATTTCTTCAGCCATTAAGTTAAAACGTTTTTTAATAATAGTGTTAGTAGTGTTATTTTAATTTGGACGTGTTATTAATTTCCAAAATACTAAAAAAAACACCAAATATATGAAACTAGCGGAAGGTTCCCGTTGAAATCCAACGGATGTGGAAAACATTGAACGTATTTTATTTGAAAGCCACATAGCCTGAAGAATACTGTCTGCGTGGTCATGTGAGGAGTTCTTAACCAATCTTGTAAGCCTTGTTCGTTGTAGTAGACACGCTTACCGTTTTCCAGGCGCTTGTAGAGATGAGTGACTGTTGATCATCTTTCATGCACTGGAAACCCAGGTTGATATATGGTCACCTCGTCCCTCAGGTTCTCTTGATCCGTCTCCTGAGTCAATTAACAGTTTGATCACTTCCCTTTTGAACAAAAATACATTTGTATTCAATGACTTAATTGAGTTGCGCTGTTCAACGTTGATATTTGCGTTGAGTGTCTTATGCCCGGTTTCACCAAGCTCTCGTTAATCAATGATCAGTTGATCAGCGTCAACTCACTGATCAGGGATCAAATCCCACATCCGTTTCACCAACAGTTGATCGTTGATCAAGATCGGCGATTATATGATCGGCAATCATGTAACGTAAATGTTCTCATAGATTCGTAAGATGCTTGCCTATTGGTGGTCATCGTCACGTGACCTCTGTTTACTATATTTCCTCAGGACCGCGATATTTTTAAAATGTCTTTTGCGTGCAATGTTTCATTTCAGTATTGGAAAATTATCTGTCGCTCGCTAAAGAGGGGTATTATATAAATATGCTGGAAAATAAAAAAAGGGCTCGATATGTAACATATTAGGAAGAGCAGAAGGTTTGTGATGAATTAGTAGGGTCATTTAGTACCTTCCAAAAATCTCATCAAGAACATACAAGCAGTTGAAAAACTATTATGAACTAAGGATTTCGACTGGATTAGAAAAGTGTCAATCATAAATATATATTCTCAAAAATTGTTCTCCCGATAACTGATGAACAGTAATTAATAAAAATTGAAATTTTAAATAAAAACTTACAGGAGATGTACAGCATTGGATTCAATAACAAAAACCTTGAAATTAAATTGAAAAGGTTGATCTGGCAAAACTCAGGGAATTTGTGCCTTGTAATGCAACTTTTTTTAGTTATCCTAACCTTACTTAACAAGACCTACCATTGAAAAATGGTCATATTTGTAGATCATGTCCAATCTTGCATGGAAAATGTACAACTATGTATCTCTACCTAATAACTGTAGGGCCATGAATCTAAGGTAGATTCTCTGCTGAGTATTACTTACCTTTTCTTTTTATTTTAAAATAAGTGATTACCGAAAGTATAACACTGACCATTTACAATTATGAAAAAATGGAAATAGCTCTTAATAATGGCCTATGCTTTTTACAATGTGTATTGCACTAATTTTCTTTACAGTCATGCATATAAGCTGTTGTAAATGAACCATTAAATAAGGAATTATCCTCTGAAGCCCAGACGGCTCTTCCATTCCCATTAGCCAATTAACTTCATTTAAGTGTCAAGCATTCACAAAAAACTCCAGACATTCATCATCTTTAAATTTTTACTATACTGTTTAAAATTCCAGAGGTATGATGAAAACCAGAAGATTTTCTATTTTGACCCATGGTGGTTAGCAGGGTCACGAACACCTCTTAACTACCCCAATACAGCACTCCATTATATAAGTAATTTAGATGTGAGAAATACTGTAATGACTTGCCCTCCCCGTAGCAAGGTTCAACCAGGGAGTGGGCAACAATAACTTCCAAAAAAATTAATCGCTAGTCTCCCTGTTTTCAAATCTGTGTTTGCTTAAAGTGTTGAATTTAATCATGTACTGTCACATGTAGAGTCTGGTCATCTGACCACCAAATTGTTCAGCCTCAGGCTAAAATCGTTAGAAAAACAGTATTTCATATTACTAGTCAATTCTGCCTCTTGTACCATCCTGTAGAGATGATTAGTGTGTCAGCATAGCCTACAGCTCCAACTAACCCAGAAAATCCAGCTATTTTAAAATAATCTTCTTTCATATTGTAAAGGTCCATTCATCTAGGAAGAAATTTTTCTATATCCTTAGACATAATTACTATAGACTTAGAAATTCTCTTGATTGTCCTGCAGAGGCTTTGTTGAGTCAGTTTCATTCACCAATAAAACGTATTTTAACTTCAAATCATATATAACTTTATTAATCAGTCAGAGCCATTTCATTCAGCTCCTATGTTAAAATACCTCAATACATAGCTCACATCAAGGACTTCACCTGAGGCCTTCATAATATTTCTAGCTAAGTTAGAACAGCAAAAGTCCATGATATGATAGAAAAGATCATTCTGATTGCAACCAGTGTTGCATATATAAAACCAGCCATGATGGTTACCTATAGATTGCACTAGGATAAATTCCACCAACCTATATACATAGTTATTTTCATGATATTGAGATGCAGAACATATGATATGATTAAATCTGGACACATTATAATATTTGATTTAATAGGAGTAAGTCACCACAGGACTCTTATATGTTACATTTATTGAGATAATGCATAATAAACTAGAATTATTTTCTATATTTTCTTTCAGCAGTATGTAGAAAATTAAATTTTTATGCCCACATCCTAACTAAGTTTATTAAACTACAATAGCTAGCAAAGATACCAATTGCCAATTACTTATTTTGTTGGATTTAGTACTAGCCCAGTAACAACATGAGATTTCATTGACTTAAAAGAAAACACACCAGCCTTAAAGAAGAATGCATACTAATGCTTTGATGTCCATATACAAAATGCATTTTGTTAAATGCTAATATCCTCTTCAAATGTTGAGGTATAAAACTAAATAATGATTCCAGTGATATAAGTATTGGGATAAGATTTGATTATTCCTCCTTGCAGACTTACTAAAACCTAGCAATGCCTACTGGCATATGGGAGAGCACGATCTCCAAAAAGAGACTTGCTCAGATGACTATCAACCTTGTGCATAAAAAAACACGGTTATCTCCATACTAAAATATTGAACAGCTCTGGTTAAAAAAAATTGATTTTTCAGTCTCAATAATTATACTCCATTTTCCCGTTCTACACTACTGTGTAATCAAAAAGAAGAATAACTTATGGTAACAAGTAACCTTCGAAAAACAGTTTCATTAGTACCTGCACAACGCATACCTATGCTAAAAATACCAGTTAAGCAGCCTCTAAATAACTTACGCTTACCAACTAGCAAGGCAGTCTGTTATTTATTTGAAAATTAATAAACACCATGGTCTGTTTCTTTCCAATACGAGGAAACTATTAAGTAATAGTAAGTTTGTTCCAAAAGAGCTCTGGCACAGCAATGATGATGGTTGTATGAAGTTTTAAAAAATGCCAACTATTCTCAAACCTAGGGACATAATGTCATCACCTATGACATGAGAAGGTAGTTACTATATAGAAATTTTCTAAAGTATACATTAAATGAAATTCTTACAAAACTAAACTGAATTCAGAGAAAATATTTTTTCATAGCAAAATACAGCAGGCCATATATTGATATACATCTTCCACATTTCTTGCTACAGAAGGAAGACACCTTTATTTAATAGCCACAAAGTGTGCAAGGAAAAAAACATAAAGTAATTGCAATAGAATAGATATAAGTATAATGCGACCAAATGTCATATGCCAATAAATGCCAAACAAGTAGCAACATACATTGAACCAGGGGTATTATATAATTAAGAAAATTTATCGTGGTTACACCACCAACAGAATTGACAGACACTTGGTGGCTCAATAATATGGCATAACACCTTATGCGCATGAACGGCACACATGATTATATATTACTATATGTTACATTAACATAATATTAGCTAATGACTCTTTGTATTCTATTTTAGCATTTTTGTAATATAAAAAGGAAATCAGTGCTTTCAAAGAAACTCTACCTACCACTCGGTATTATGAACATTTCTGCAGCTACTCAATGCTTGAATATCTAAACACTGTCATTCATTGCTCTCATTTAAAACTTGACCTGGTTTACTACCAATATCTCATTTCTTTTGCAGTCATATTGAGCATTTGAGCAAACATGTTTGGGTATTATAATTAGTTGTTTTGAAGGATGAACTACATCAAGGCATCAATCACTTCCTAAAGCTAAATACTAAAGTGTCAATCAATATATATTGTATCACAATCATTTTCAGCTTCACTTATCATTCTTGGTGTGTTTATCAATATCTTCAATAGAAACGTTATTATCGTATCAAAGATAACCTCTCCACTTACTCTTCACATAACCATTCAGCCGTTCATTTTGAAAATAAACATTAAAAATATCAAAGGTCTCTACCTTATATTCGACCTTTATAGATGTTATTGTACAGTGTTTCTGAGCTAAAAATGAAGGTGAATAAACGTGAAATTAAGTCACTAGCACTGTTTTGCAATATGAATCAGGATTCTGTTTTGCTAATAAAATGTACACACACACACATTGGTAGCAATCACTGGGTAGAATTAGGCAAAATCATTTTACGCTTGCAACAAATAAGTCAACATTTTCATTTCAGACTCTCGTTCAAAAGGAGAAAAACTTCATCCCGTAAATCTAAAAACATATGTATAGGTGGGAATTGAAACGGTTGTCCACATGGCAGATAAATTAAAGATGCAAAAAATAGCATGAACTGTATGCAAAAGCTACTTTGGACGAAGACTCATCATTTAGGTACAGCAATTCACTCCAAAGCGGAGCCTAATACACATTAATTAAATCGGTAAACCATTTATAAATCTCGAAACTACGTTTCACAAGTCTTGGTACACGCACAGGTAGCAAAACAGTAACTACAAAACATTCAATCGAGGTTGTCATCTAATAAATTTTAGGGACTCACTTATCATTCTTGGCGTGTATATCAATAACTGCAAGAGAAACTTAAATATCGTATCAAAGATTACTTCTCCGCTCGTATGCAACTATAATAATGTGATAAAAGCCACCAACAAGTGAAAAACCTCTCCACACAAAGCCACTATCTCGACAACAGCGGTCACAACTCCTTTGCGAAGGTTGCGATTTTCGTGATTCTCATGTTGAGAACCCGCTAAATTTAAACGAATCTTGCGAGAACATGGTACAATTTACCTGAAAAATTCTCATTGCACAGTGCATGAATTATATTAAATGCTAGTTCAGTGTTGATAACGTAAAATTTCTATTGCTCCGTATAAGTAACCATTCTCCAATCCTGAAGTGGATTGGAATCAATTGCAGGATAATATAAGATATAAAACTTTCTCATTTTCGCACACATCGTGCGGGTTTGATTCGACTAGCTTGTGGTTTTATCACCATTTCAAATAATAAAGTATGACTTCTGTTTTTTCCTGAGGTGAATAGAATATTTCCGCCATGTTGGTTGATTGTGGATTTGATCGGCCAAAATCTATGATCAGCTTGACCGACGATTTTGATCACTGATCATCGCTGATTGTCGTTGGTGAAACGCAATCACCGGTCAACTCAAGAATGATCCTCGATCAAGAGCTGATCGGCGTTGGTGAAACCGGGCATTAATCAGGCTGGGAGAGTGGGATATAATCCAGTGGTTGACAGCGTCTAAAGGAGCTTTTGCAGCGGCAGCCATGTTTATTTGACCTATGACGATAGAGTGTTTCTTGGTTAGTAGATTTTTAATTGGCGCGTTGCATGTGTGGTACGCTGGTTTCAATGTAGTTTCGGTGTTCTGCCGTATGATCCATGCATGCCTGGTGTGGAAACATCCCCTGCCACACACCCTTTGGGTGGCTTGCGGGGTATGACGTAGATGTAGATGAATCCTCCGTCTCCCGGACTATACCTTCTGTGTAAAGGATAGCCATAATCATTGGTTTCGGTTTACAAATAACAAATCTATGGTGATTCTTAGTGCAATTGCCGATTTTCATGCACGGATGTCCTTCATTGAGCAGAATTGCTCGTTCTTCTTTCGGGTAAGAAGCATGTAGTGACGCCAATATAATTTCCGCCATCTTAAACCAAATTGAAGTTTCGAAACAGATAGGTCTATATTTCAACCAGATTTAGAGCTGGTTACCCGTCAGTAGGTTGGGTTAGGATGAAATGTGTGCGGTTCTTAGTGTTACCGAAGAAACTTAGTGTTACCGTTACCAAGGGGAGGTGATCGACTTACTTTCCCATTTCTCTTGATATATCTTTTTTTATCTTTGTTTTTTAATTTTATTTTTCATTATCACCATCACTATTGGCTGCACGTATGTATTTTGCACATCTCTGTAGTCTATTTAATTCCTTTATGTGTATCGTTTACTACCTAAGTGTTCTCTCAGATATATGCAGTGCCCCTATGAGAGCTTCATGGAGAATAGATATTGAAGAGTATTCTTGTTGTAAATATGCATTGAATTTAACGATTACCGCCCGGAGTAATCTATCATAGGGCTCTTGGGACTCTATGCCCTTTTTATGTAGATTGTATTTTTACGTGCTATCATGGGCCTGCAGGAAAACGTGACATTTAAATGCTAGAGGCATTTTTTATTGATTATAATGATGATGATAAAATTACTGAAATTATCCTTTGAAAATCAAATCTCTGATTGTCAAGGAAATATGCTATTGCTGATTTTAGAGAAAATTGTGTGATTTTTCAGCAAAAAACATGATTTTCAGACAAATACGAAGCGTTAAAGAAAATCGGTCGAGAGAATTAGAAACTTCATTTATTCAACTATGCGATTAACAAAATCGTAGCCGTCTATCTTGAGTGAAAGTACTTTTAAAAAGCAAAAAATGAAACCACTAAACCGAACCCAATGCTTAGCATGGACCATAAGGGGGGCCTTTGAGGGCACTGGGGGCATTTTAAAGTAGCATATTTTATGACCAGATATATTTTATATATGCATGCCAAATTTCAGCTCAATCGGTTTAGTAGTTTTTGCGTGATGGAGCAACATACAGACGGACAGACATACACCATTACATTTTTATGCATGGTGTTTCAGGAGGAAAGTTCGAAACTTCTGGAGGAGGTTGGGGAGGTGATTTTAAGCATTTTTTTATCATAGCAACATGGGGTCGCAACTTCTTAGTTACCGAGATATGGCAACGCATACATTTTTTTTTAAAGTTTTCTGCAATCACAATGAAAACGCCCGATTTCAATGGCAATTATCGATTGAGGAGATTAGAAACTTTACGCAGTGGTGCATGAGATATGCATTGTTCTTGTTCTGCTGTCGTCAATCCTAACGGTGTCTTATTTTCAAGATGGCTCTCGAATATTCGTCGAAACTTAATTATTCAAAAACAAATTACTAATATATCACTCTTAATTTCAGAGATATCAAAAAATGTGTAAGAATAAAACTTTTAGTAAATTTACTTTTTAATTCATTGCAGCAAAATACACATCTCTATCTTTAAAAAAAAGGAGGATCTTGTAACTTAAGTGATGTTATTACAACAAGGCAACAAATGTTCTTGTGGGGAAAAGCTTTAATTTGTTTTAAAACCTCCGCGATTAGTGACACTAATTATCACTTTCTTTGGAAAAAAGACCCGAGGAGAAAATGCAACCAAGGTCTGGTTGCTGAGAGTTACAAAGTTAATAGGCACAAACACAACAAATACTCTTGTTCCTTGTGCTTGTTTTCATGAGCTCGAAATGGTAGTTATTTATAAAAATTACTTGTCAACATTGAATGTCGAGTTGGTCATGTTATTGCGTTATGAAGCCGTTAATAGTGATTCATTAAGGATTAAACTAACTCAACATGATATCTGGACATGTATGATTTATAAATAACTACCATCCTTAACACATTTTTTTTAAAGTGTCTACACTTCATGCCCTCAGAATAACACCGATACATTGCCTTGCTTATACAACAATCCAATGCTGCCTATAAATATTTCTTGTCGCGGCATTGATAGTCACCTGAAATCCATTAACCCCAAGAAATCACCCGGTCCCGATGAAATTCCCGCCCGAGTTGATAAAGAATTAGCGTCAGAAATAGCAACGTACTTGAAAATAATATATGAAAAATCTCTAGCAGTACATCTTGTCCCTTACGATTGGAAATCGCGAACGTTACTCCTGTATCTACGTCTTTATCTACGTCATACCCTGCAAGCCACCCAAAGGGTAAGTGGCACCTATCTTTAAGAGCGGCGATAAGGAAGATCCCAGTAACTATAGAGCTATTCCCCTCACGTACATCTCATGCAAAGTATTGGAACATATAATAGCACAATTATGAGGTATTTAGATAGAACTTGTTAATTCAAAACCAACATGGATTCCGAAAAGGCAGGTCCTGGGAAACCCAGCTAGCCCTATTTCTGCACGACGTTCTTTCCTCAGGAGAAAGGCTCACCCAGGTAGATGCGATATTTTTAGATTTCAAAAAAGCTTTCGATCAAGTTCCGCATTCAAAATTAATTGTGAAGCTAAGAGCCTATGGAATACATCACGATATAATATGCTTTATTGAAGATTTCTAAAGTAACTGCGAACAGAGGGTAGTTCTAGATGGCGTTAGTTCAGATACAGTTAAAGTCACATCTGGTGTACCCCAGGGAAGTGTCATTGGTCCCTTATTATTCCTTTTGTATATTTATGATATCACCACCGTCGTTTCGAGTAAAATCCTTTTCGCAGACGACGCAGTATTGTATAGGGATATTAACACAGAGTCTGACAGAATTGCGTTGAAGAAAGACCTAGAAGCTATAAGCGGATGGTGCGACACTTGGCAGTTAAAATTAAATTTTAATAAGTGCGTTGTTATGAATTTTTGGAGGAGTAGCTTAATCAACGAGACGTACACAATTAATCAAGCCGAACTAATGAACTATACTAGAGGAAGTGAAGTACTTAGGAGTGACCCTTACTCTGGACTTGTCGTGGGGGAAGCATATACAAGAAATTTGTGGAGAGGCAAGTCGTAAATTAGGATTTATCAAAAGAATACTAGAAAAGTGTGTCGATAAGGTAAAGGAGCGATGTTATATTTCTCTCGTTAGACCTCACTCGGAGTCCGCCGCTAGTAGTTGAGACCCTTACGAAGTGGAACTAGTTTCAGATATACATCGAATACAACGGAGGGCAGCTAGATTTGTTAAAAATTGTTATGATAAACATAGTAGTGTTACGAAAATGTTGAGGGTATTAGGTTGGGAACCTATCTCCGATCGAAGGAAGAAATATTGGTTAAATCTTTTGCGAAAGTTTGATGTTGATTATTTTCTGCCCGATGTTGAAAATATTTTTCTAGAGCCAAACTATTATGGTGGGAACGATCACAGGAATAAGATTAAGAAAGTAGACTGCGGAACCGATAGATATCAGAATGTCATTTTTTCCTCGTATAATAAGGGACCATAATAGTTGCGATAGATCAGTTCTAGGATACTGACTAGGTCAAATAGGTTTTTTCAGTAGTGCTCAGTATCTTAACATGAAACTAGATGTTTCTAACAGTATCTTAACATGAAACTAGGTGTTTGTAGATACCTACCTCGTATGGAATCTCCGGCATGATGTACTCCTGCATGTTTTAGTACTTTGCAGTGCTATTTATCTGTCGCATCTATAATACCAACCAGTAGTTGTATCCTGAGTAGTGTACTGCATGTTTTTCTACGTATCACTATCCAGGTTTGTGGTCTGTCTTCGTACCGTTGCCTTGACTGCTTTTGGCCTGCGCCTGGCATTCGGGGGAACGTGGGTGGTTCTGATTTGAACTGGGATGAGTGCTGCATGCCTGGTGTGGAATCACCCCGTGCCACACACCTTAGTGGTGGCTTGCACGGTATTTCGTAGATGTAGATGTACACCATTTGGGGCTCAACCTTCAAGAAATACAGCGAATATTTTCGTATGATTATAGGTTTCCCCGGAAACCCGACTTCACTCGGGAAGTAAGTTACGAAATTAAAATATATTTGAGCAGATAGTCAATCATTTATATTTACTCAAAAACGTGGCACCGACTTTTGGATTGGAAATATTTCAAGATGCACACTCAAAATGTATCGTAGTCGTCTAAATACGAGTTATATATGGTCTTGATTACTCCCGCCATTTTTTTGGACTAGTACATGTCTTTTGTTTTGCATATATGAGTTACACATCCGCCTTGTGACTTAGACTATTAACCCTGAGAAACCGGCCAAAGGTACTCTATAAGTTACTTGTCTATGAAGCTTCACCTCTCTTATTTTTTTGCTAATGTATTACTTAGTTCGGTCAAACGGCCGTCTGTTCGACTACATCGACTCGCTCGCCCCCCCATTCCGCCTCCTCTTACGTCGCGGGGGCGACCCGCGTCTTCCGCCCCCGTGGCCACCTGCCCCAGCCCTCCCGCGCGCGCCTTATCGGCCGATCTGCATCGGGGGCGGTCGCTTTTCCGCGGTCGCCATCTGTCGGCGGGCGAATCGGCGGCGACGCGTGACTGGCCGGCTGAGCCGCTGCGAGGGCCTCGTGTCTCAGGTCGTGCCGTGCGGTCGCGTGCGCCTTATACTACTGTCCACTCCGAAGTGGAGCTTCGCCAGCAGCGAGAGAGACACGTCGAAGTGAGAATAGGTCTCAGGACACTAATTAAAGTAATCACATTTTCAAGGAGTAAAGATAAAAACTTTGCTTGTACTCGAAGAAACTTAGACGACATGTTATTCGTTATTAAAATATGACCATTTGCAATAGCACAACTTCACTTCGTGTGAAAACGTAATGCGCACCGCCACCATCTTGAATGACGTCAGCCAATACATTCGTGAGTGTTGTCCGTATGTTTTGATGCGAAAGTAAGCAGTGTTTGTGAATGGTTTACTACCAATTACGTGCTTATACTTTGTATTTAAAAATGAGGACACTTACAGAAAGAAACATTGAAGTATAATCAGGACTTTTTTGCTTGCTTTATAGATTTGGGAACAGCTTTTGACAGGGTGAATTGGAAATAAAAATATTTTGATTTCCGATATGGAGAGGTTCCACAAAGTCCAGCCTGATTTCATTAGGGTAAATTGAAATAAACTAACGAAAATACTGGGGAAAATGGGAATAGATTGGCGAGACAGGAGACTAATCCAAAACTTATATATGACGCTAAGGGCGCAGGTGTGGGTGGCTGATGGTGAATCAGGGTGGGCAACTCTAGGTCGAGGGGCAATGCAAGGGTGCCCGTTATTGCCACTGCTTTCCAATATTTATGCTGAGAAAATGGTAAGACAAGCATGGGAAGATCTTGAGGTCGGAATTGAAGTGGGAGGTCATCTGATAAAGTCAGTTAGATTGGCGGACAATCAGGCATTGGTTAGTAGATCTTAGAAGGGACTGCAAGCTTTGGTAGATGCTTTATAAATGCAGTGCGGGATATTCGGAATGAAGATAAATCATAAGAAAACGAAAGTAATGAGATTCTCTAGGACAAAGAAAGCGAGGCTTGTGATTTAAGTTGGAGGATACAAACACGAGCAAGTAGAACAGTTTAATTACTTAAGTTGTACGCTAGAGAAAAATTGACAATGTAGCTAAGACATACGGAAGAGAATAGTGCTAGCTAAGGAGGCGTTTAGTAATAGCAGGGAGCTGAATACGGGGACATTTTTTAGGATGTGAAGAAGAAGCTGGTGAAGAGCTTGATATGGAGCGTAGCGTGGTATGGGGCAGAAACGTAGACCCTCAAAAAGAAGGACGAGAATAGGCTGCAGGCATTTGAGATGTGAGTGTGGAGAAGGATGGAGAAGGGAAACTTCTAAATGAAATCCGGAATAGGCAGGTTAGATGGCTGAAGGACGTAATAAAGGGCGATGGGTTACTCAAGAGTGTGATATCGGGGAAGGATGTTTGGCAAGCAGGGAAGAGGGAGAAAGAGAATACGCTTTTGGAAGCGCTCTCTTCCAAAAGCCGTGCTTCCACAACATACGCCTTCGATCGAATTCTATGTTCTGGGCACACACGAGCACGAACGATGCATTCGTTTTTATCGCGCTTGACTATCACGAAACCGATAGCGTCATCGCCGTATTCTTCTCGTACAACCCTTATGGGACAATGAAATAATTAATGATTAAGTCGTAAAATTCAACAGATTTACAATAAAAGGAACAATTTTGCAATGACTACCATACTCTTACCTAGCCATCTTCACTCCCCGAGTTCCAGCTTGTTTCACTACGTTTTCCAATCGAACTCAGAACTATATGGACTCAGACCGATCTTAACATTCAAAGACAGCCTACTTGGATCGCCTGGTTTATCAATGTGAAATCGATTGAAATATTGATTTGAATCGGTTCATATTGATCTGAAATCTCAGACCGGTAGGGAAAGCGGGTCGAGTTAGCCCGCTTCTCATATTGATCCCACTAGCCCGTTGCGTTTACCATACCGAGGTGAACCCGGTAAATCGACCTGAGTTCGATTGGTGAACGTAGTGTACTTAGCTCATGAAAATAATAAAACCTTATCTTTACTGAGCGAATTTTGGACTTTACAGTCCTCTCTTGCAATTAACTAATTTGACGAACATGAACATCCTGTCCTGGGCAGTTGAGTATCTACCCAGGAGTCGAACCCGTGACACCCGGGTTATCGGACGAGGACTTCACCCCGCCGCCACCGGGGCCGACATCGGCCGACAGATAATTGTAGGTGGAGATTTCAATACACCATCGATAGATTGGAAAACATGCAGTCATAAGTCTGGAGGTAGGGACAAAGAAATCTGCGAGTCATTGCTTAACCTGTTCGCATCACACGCACTACATCAAATAGTAAATTTGCCTAATAGAGGGGAAAATGTTCTCGATTTACTTGCCACAAACATCCCTGAAAAAGTAATTAAAGTTGAAAATGTCGATGGAATAAGTGACCACAAGGTAGTATACGTAAAATTTTCCCTCAACACTGAAAAAAATTTTAAATTAAAAAGAAAGATTTACCTTTTTAGTAAAGCAGATTTTAACGGATTTAGGCTTGACTTAAAGACATCTTTTGAAAAATTCGAGAACATTAGCAAAAACCGCAATACAGACAATACATGGAAAGAGTTCCTCCAAATTACACGGTCACTTGTCAACAGATATATACCTCATAAGTATAAGAGCGAGAATAGGGAACCAAGGTGGTACAACGCGGAGGTTAGAAAATGTTTAAAACGCCAACGAGTTAGCCATGCGAAACTAAGAAAAATGAAGAAAAATGTAGCTAATAGCGACCTAAAAAATACCATCGAGCATTATAAAATTTGTAAATCAGCCGCAAAAACAGCCCTTAGAAAAGCGTTTAGCGAATTCAAGAGAAAAGTACTTGGAGAACAACTAGAGGGAAATCCGAAAGCATTTTGGTCATATGTTAGGGAAGTACAGGGAACTAAAAAGTCAACGGTTAATTCCTTGAAAAACGATAGAGGCGAAATAGTAACTTCCAGTTTAGATAAGGCAAATTGTTTGAATTACTTTTTTCAGAGTGTTTTTAATCAACCTATGCATAGTTTCCGCGAAACCATACCAGACCGATTTCAACAACCAATGCCCCCAATCGATATATCTTGTAGCGGAATCGTATCCTTACTAAGTAACATTAGCCCGAACAAGTCCTCAGGTCCTGATGAAATTCCAGCTCGTGTTTATAAAGAATTATCTCTCGAAATGGCTCCGTATCTTAAAGTAATATTTAACAAATCCCTCGAAGAACACGCGGTTCCCAAAGACTGGAAGATAGCAAACGTGACCCCAATTTATAAAAGCGGAGATAGGGAACAGCCATGTAATTATAGACCAATATCATTAACGTCACTATCATGTGAAATTATAGAACATATAATTGTTACATCAATAATGGGACACCTCGACAGCCAGGATTTATTAATAACAAACCAGCATGGGTTCAGAAAAGGACGGTCTTGCGAAACTCAATTAGGTCTTTTTGTTCACGATATTTTAGTTTCCGGAGAAGGTAACGTACAGGTAGATGCAGCGTTTCTTGACTTTAGAAAAGCTTTTGACAAGGTTCCCCACTGTAAGTTACTCGCGAAGTTAGCATCATACGGAATAGACAGTAATATAGTAGGCTGGGTAGGAGATTTCTTACATGAACGCGTTCAAAGGGTGGTATTAGATGGTGTCAGCTCAGGCGAAGTAAAAGTTACATCGGGTGTTCCCCAGGGAAGCGTGATAGGCCCAATTTTATTTCTTCTGTACGTAAACGACTTGAATAGTGTAGTAAAAAATAGCAAGCTCCGTCTTTTCGCCGATGATGCAGTAGTGTATAAAGAAATTAGAAATGAAGAGGACAGACAGTGTTTAGCTAAGGATTTAGATGCGATTGATGATTGGTGTGATAGATGGCAGCTAGAATTAAATTTGAAGAAATGCGCGATTATGAATTTTTGGAAAAAGAATGGCCTTCCCCGGAATAATTATAGCATCAAAGAAAACAAAATATGTAACGTAGATTCAATTAAATACTTAGGCGTCACCATCAGTGAAGACATGTCATGGGGGAAACACATCAGGGAAATAACTAGTGTAGCAAACCGTAGATTAGGATTCGTAAAAAGGGTTCTAGGCAAATGCGATGAGAGAGTCCGAGAAAGAAGCTATTTTACACTTGTCAGGCCTCATTTAGAATATGCCGCTAGTATATGGGATCCGTACGAGGAAGGTATGATAAAAGAATTAGAGCGCGTGCAAAGGAGATCTGCTAGGTTTGTTAAATGTCGTTATGATAATTGTATTAGTGTTACGAGTTTAATAGAAGAACTAGGATGGGAATTATTATCAGAACGCAGGTTAAAATTTAGGTTAAACCTTTTAAGTAAATTCGAAACCGATTTGTTCACAGATGACGTTAGATATATATTAAGAACCCCTGCGTATTATGCTAGGTTTGACCATATTAACAAAATTAGAGAGATAGATTGTCGTACCGATAGATTTAAAATGTCATTTTTCCCGCGTACCATAAGAGAGAACAATAGGCAACGTAGCAAAAGGGATAGGTAGGTGAAACATAGTTAGAATAGTCTGTAGTGCATGATGCATGTAATAACTACCAATAATCCCTTCCTTATTATGTAGATTTTAACCTGTACTATACCGTAGTAACTAATATTCTATTGTAATAACTACTGCAATTACTTGCAATAACTAATAATCTACTGTAGTAACTAATAAACTATGACCCTATTTTCTAGCATGTCTACATTATATATCCTACTTACATGGCAATAGTGCATGTTTGGTGATCTTCACCCCCTGCCACACACCCTCGTGGTGGCTCGCAGGGTATTACGTAGATGTAGATGTAGATGTTGTTGCTAATGTAAGTAAACATGGAAGCAGTAGATATTTTAGGCAAGTTTCTTGCGTTTGCCTTATCGAACCCGAGCTCCATGAAGTTCACTGATATGAGGAAAATCTCGCTAGAAAGGCTTTAAAGATTCGACGAAAAATTCGCTGCGATGCTGTAGTAACTTCTTTAATTACAATGTGCTCTGCGTGCTGCGACTCTCTAAATCGCCCGCATGGATGTATGAACTGACGTCACATTTCCGTCAGCCAGTGGTAATACGTTTTGAAGTGGGCGTGTCTGCTGAGCAGCTAAGCTCTCTTCTTTTTGTATAAAAAAAACAATATGCTAAATAATTACATATTATGTGCGGGATGTGTGTTAAATAACCCTTTTAGATATTTTAGTTTAAGTTTTAAGACTAATTAAAAATGTGTCCAGAGACCTATTGCCGCCGTCAGTGACCGATGGGAAGGAGATGACGTACTTACGCATTTCTGCTTCTCTTTATTTGGTAGGTGTCCCCGGCGCTTCTAGCCATAGTCGACGCTCACGTACTCGAGCAGCGAATTAAATCATGCTTAATTAATTCAAAACTTAATGTTTAAACTGCTTTCTAGAGGAAGATAACAGAATAAGTGCCAAATTTTGAGAGCTCGTATTCAGGTACCTTAAACCGGGGTGAAGCCAGTTCAGTTTTCGAGGTTTTTTTAGGTCTTACGTACTCACCTTTAAATTTCTTTCTATGACATTTTTATGAAGTCTTAATTAATCAACTGATCGTGTCGCGTTGGAAAATCAGTAATCTAACGTGATGAGCTTAGAAGAAAGAATTTATGCATGATGTAAATATTAATGTTCTTATTTATGCGTAATATTTTGAATCTGTAGTAGTAGTCCTTGTACCCCTTGTATGTTGGAACGATTGACGATAATGTTTCTTGGTTAGTAGATTGTTAATTGGTGTGTTGCTAGTGTGGTAAGCTGGTTTCAATGTAGTTTCGGTGTTCTGCCATATAATTCATGCATGCCTGGTGTGGAAGCACCCCCTGCCTCACACCCTTTGGGTGGCCTTCAGGGTATGACGTAGGTGTAGATGAAGAATTAAATTTGGTCTATCTGCACCCTGTGAAAAGGGGTAAAGATGGTACATCGACGTTTTACGTTGAATACTCATGGACATTGGCTTCTATTTCAACTTCTTTCCGTTGGTTTCTCGGACACCTACAAATTCTCTTCCATTGGATACCTCATTTCCAACCCTCAGTGTTCACATCATTTTTACGTAGCAAAGTTTTGGCTACGTCTCAAAACCTTTGCCATCTTCAGTGAATCTTTTGGCAGCTATCGTCTTGAATGCCTCCTCAAGGATTTCTGGAGAATGATCCTTCATCCTCTGGCCATGGGTATAATTTCTGCATTTTGATGAGGCAGATGTTACCATAGGTCCGGGTAGATACGTGATAGATTATTAAGTCTTTTGAGAGTAATTTGCGACCGCAGAAATATTACTAATGTTGAATTTTTCCCTATGATATTCTTTTCAATCGTTTTAATAACTTCATGGAAATAGAGTAAACGAGAAATATCTCGGTAAACTTTGTGTATCCGAGTTTGTAACATTGCGGAAAAATTTTTCCCCAAGGTATATGGGGGAAACTACAGCCCCTTGCCATCTTCGAATTTTCTACGCCGATGCCTACCGATGCCTTGGTTTTTCTTGTTAAGTCATGGCACCCAGAAAAATAGTGACTAGAACAACGAAAACACGAAATAAACAAAACTTCGATGTGCCATGTTCACCCCGTTAACTGTTTTTTTTTAGACCTTTTAGAGAATAAAAGAAAATGTAAGCCATATATGTACGTCTTCTCCACCCATTATTACCCTCAAATAGTTTCTTCTCCAAGGAAAAGTACTTAAACGGCGATATTATTAACCAGGATGGCATAGCAACTGAGGTGTTGGCGATTTTGTAGTGATAACTCGAAGGTATGGATAATGTAGGCAACTGGAGTTGAAATTCGGAATTATGGTGTTTGTCTGGTTTTGCCAACTAGCGTCTGGTACTTAGAACAACCGCCTCCGTCTAAGACCCTCTTTCGTTAATACGCCGATACCTTCTAGATTCGAAATTTGGTGTTTGTATATACCATCTTCGCACCGCTAAACTTGGAGTAGGAATTTCTCACTCCGTGCCGCTAACAGTCTTCATTCCGGTTTACGGTAGTTGGCTAGAAAATAGAAGGGAAATCTCTTAAATTGTTGAAAAAAATAAATTTGTGGAATATAGCACACAATAACCTGTTAGCCTCATCGAGGGTATGTGGCGGGGGGTGGCTCATCACCAACATGTACTACCGTGTACCACAGTAAAGTAAATTAATCTACCACTATTCGTGCTCTAGAAAAAAGGGGAAACACTTATCCACACTTGGCATGCTATTTATTTTGGTACATTTTTTTATTTTTCTGGTGCATATATATTAATTTGACCTTGTTATTAGTTAAATTCTGTGTCTAATTTAATTTGTAGGTCTGATAATGGTCTGTATTTCACTGAAATGTCTTTCATTGTCAGGGTTTGACACTTTAAAGTCAGTTTTAAACTCTAAAGACACTTAAAAGTTTTCAGAGTGGGGATCGTAGATAGGTAATTACTGATCGATGTTGCCGATATTTTACGGCATGTATGTTTCGTTTCGTGTCTTTCGAAACTAAACCATTGCCTCGAACGATTTACCGGGCAGCATTATGTTTGGTCGGCGATTCATTGAATCAGTTATTCTTTCCGTTCGGCGATGATTGGAGTGTTCCTTCGAAACTTCCTCTTGCGGCAGTCCCCCTTGGCTCTACAGATGCCCAGCTCTCGGCGGCGTGGGGTGCGGACAAATTCCTTGCGAAGCGAGCATTCGGCGCGGCAAACTGAAAGTAAACTCGCATCCGTGTATCGTATTCTTGATTTGCTCGAATTCGAAGATGCATGCGCTAGATGCATGTATTTAGATGATTAATGAGTCATTCCCTATGATTCCCTTCCCACGAGCGAAGGAAAAGACAGTTATTGAAGGAATTAATCTCAAACAAAAAGTAGCTGTCGATGGTGTTGCTTCGTACATAGCTGGGGTGACACAATGCGTCCCCAAGGGAGTGTAACAGACCCCTCTTATTCCTTCTACACTTTTCCCTTGTAACCACACAGAAAATGCATCAACACCACATGACTACGAGAGCGGAGTTTGATGCTAATTAGAGCTAAATAGCTTAGCCTACAAATGTAGTGAGTGGTTGTACGAACGGCACGGTCCCAACCTTAGTTAATGCACGGTCGGATGTTGCTTATTTGTCATTATGTCATGGACATTTGATTTCAACCTACTAAATTCTGCTTTTGGGCTAATAAATAAACTGCGCAAAAATCATTTCTATTAGTGAATTCATATTAGAGGTCACTCAACAAGTATAAATGAAGTGACGCTCCAGCGAATGTGCCGAGGTCGAGGAAACAAGCACCGCCCCTAGAACAGACAGACAGACTGGTCAGACTAATCGTAAATTGGGTTTGTAAAAAGAGTATTTGAAAAGTGGGACGATGAAGTTAGAGAAATCAGTCACTTCTCTCGTTAGACCCCACTTAGAATACGCTGCCAGTGTTTGGGGTCCACGTGAGGTAGGCTTAAAAACAGCTAGAACGCGTTCAGAGAAGAGCACAATACGTGAAAGGCCGTTTTAGTCTCGTTGATGTTTCTGACCTCTTGCAAAAACTAGGATGGAAATCGCTTTCAGACCGTCGATTGAACATGGCACTCAATCTTTTAAGTAAATTCAAAATAGATTTATTTTCACAAGAAGTTATAAATATCTTACGAACTCCAACATACCACGGTAGATCATATCATGAGAATAAAATAAGGGAAATAGATTGTGGAACAGATATGTTCCATATCTTTCACCACTGTCTGTGTGCTTGAGTTATTCTTTCATTTCGCCTTCTGTGTGTGTCATTCTCTCTCTGCCGGTGGGTGAAAAGCAGCCCGCGCGCCATCTATTGGCCGCTCTCGTGGGTCATGCCTTGGGGAGTGTTTGTTCCTATAAACCCCCCGCCGATTCCAGTGGATTGTTAGTAGACTGGGTAGCTTGGTGGTCTGAGCATTGGACGCGAAATCTAAAGGTCCGTGGTTCGATTCCCGGTCCAGTCGAATTTTTTCTGCTTGGAATCGGCCATCTTTACATCTTTACACCACCATTGTGTCTGTTGATTTTGTGTGTTCCTATCCACTTTCTTTCTACCTTTCTGTATAAACATTTATGTGAGTATTTGCCGCTGAGCGGTTGTCTGATTTGTTGCTGAGTGATTGTCAGTAATCGTTCGTTCATTTGGTAGTCATGGCGGCTCAGATTTGGCACTCAAGGCGGCTGCAGATTAGGATGTCTTTCCAAATCTGCAGCCGCCTTATGGCCACATTGACGCTCTCTGGAAGTATTTTGCTCAAACATTTAATAGGGCGATTGACTGGATGAGGTTAGTGTGAAAGGAAGATCCGCGTCATAAGTCGCTCTTCTATTGCTAAACGATTATTTCACAAGCGCTGTTCTCCTTATCCTATGTCTTAGGTAATGTCATTATTTCCTTTCTATTCCGTTGTCTCGGGCATGACTTCGTGGAATATGCTTAGCATTTTCAATGATAAGCATAACGTAGTTTTTTCACACAAATTTGTTACAGCAAGAAGACCTAGGTTTCGACGAAGCTCGTCATATCATCAAGTAATTAGTAAATGAAGACATAGAATGTATAGTCACTCAAAATTGGGGGAGGTAGAGGTGGGGAGGGGTAATGGTTTGTAATGTAGAGTTTTTGGAGAGGGAGAGAGGAGGTCTTGCAGATGACAAAGAGGTTTAGAAGGCGGGGGGGGGGAAAGGGGAAGGAATTTGCATGCGTAAAGCTGGATTCACATGGACGGAAAAGCGGACGACGGAAAAAGTGGAAACCAATCACATGCCGGCGGAGAACTTGGGGGCGGAGCTTAGACCGGTGGAATGGGTGGATAGAATTTTTTAATATTTTCCGCTTTCCGCGGGTGGAATGTGATGTCATACAGCAGCTACATCCGCCGTGGTAGCGTAGTAAAACAATTTAAAATCGCGGAACAGAAATCTATTACGTCTATAACATATATTCTCTCGGTACGTTATACGCAGCCTTAACTATGCAATTTATGATCTAACTTTAATTCATTAAGTAAGGACCTTCATTATTTATAACAACTTACTTCTACTCAGCAAACTTCATATCCCCGTAAAGGGATACCGCATCGACTTAAATAATTATTCAAGTGTGTTCCATTATATGATACTATGGCGTACTATAAGTTTACCCATATCCAGATCTTTTCAATGATTTGGAGCAAAATGTCACTTTTTATTGTCAAAGATAAACTTAGTATAAAAAAGATAGGATAATGTCAACGAAATAGTATATGCAAAGTGGCCAATGAAAGTACATACTTATACGCGTATATATTGACTGTTGTAATAATTTTCGTATTTAATGGATCTTTATTTTATGTATCGGCTACATTTTCGTAACAATCATGCCCCGAATAAAATTTTAGGCCTTTTAAATTCTCTCGTATCGGGTTGTCTGTTACGACTTCATTCTTGGTATGAGCGAATGACATCTTTTGATAAATTTTATTTCAGAGAAGGATATATATATTCGGATAACTTTTCTGTTAATTTGTAGCGCCAATAATTCATAATCTGTTGGTGTTCTTCAGTGAGTTATTCCAGGTAAGAATGCGCGCGCCACCATGTTTACTTTCCGTTTTCCGACTTTCCGTCTCCATGTAAATGCCTTTCCGCTTTTCCGCCCGTCCGCTTTCCGCCTGCCGTCGTCCGCATTCTCCTCTCCATTCCGTCCGCGTGAATCGAGCTCAGCCCCTGGCAACTTACCGTATTGGCTCCGCTCTCCCTTATTGTCCGATTAGTTCCTGCTTTGGTCGTTGGCGCTACTTGTGCAGTCGCCCGACAAAAGTCCGATGACATCCCAGAAAGTAAGCTACAGTTGGTGATTCATTGCGCTTAACCACATTTTTGTGAATAATTCGCAGCAAAGGAGACTAGTTTTTCTAAACGTTAAATATTTAAGTGTTTACGGGTTAGAAAACCATCCGGTAGGGAGGAGAAGTTCCCGACGAGGAACTTAAGAAATTTATGATAAATATAAGAGAGCTAAAATAACAGCAAAAGCGGCCTTAAGAAAAGCACTAATGGAACTCAAGAGTAAAATATTAAGTGAATTTTTGAAAGATAACCCTAAGGCATTTTGGCCTTACGTGAGGGAGGTTCAAGGGAATAAATCTACGGTAACGTCACTGAGGTCAAGGAGAAAGAGTCAGCGTAAGATTAGAAAATGCAAATACCCTTAGCACATTTTTTCAAAGTGTCTTCACTTCATGCTCTCATAATAACGCCACTACATTGCCTTGCTTATACAACAATCTAATTCAGTCTATAAATATTTCTTGTCGCGGCATAGAAAGTCACCTAAAATCCACTAACTCCTAGAAATCATCTGGTCCCGATGAAATTCCAACCCGAGTTTATAAAGAATTAGCGTCAGAAATAGCACCGTACTTGAAAATAATAAATGGAAAATCTCTAGCGGAACATTGTGTCCCTTACGATTGGAAAATCGCGAACGTTGCTCCTATCTTTAAGAGCGGCGATAAGGAATATACAAGTAACTATAGACCTATCTCCCTCACGTCCATCTCATGCAAAGTATTAGAACATAAATCGTCAGCTTAAATATGAGGTGTTTAGATAATCAGAACTTGTTAATTCAAAACCAACATGGATTTCGAAAAGGCAGGTCCTGTGAACACGACGTTCTTTCCTAAGAAGAAAGGCTCTCCCAGGAAGACGCGATATTTTTAGATTTCAAAAAAGCTTTCGATAAAGTTCCGCAGTTAAAATTCATTGTTAACATAAAAGTCTATAAAATACATCACGATATAATATGCTGGATTGAAGATTTCTTAAGTAACCGCAAACAGAGGGTAGTTTTAGATGGCGTTAGCTCAGATACAATTAAAGTCACATTCGGTGTACCCCAGGGAAGTGTCATTGGTCACCACCGTCGTTACGAGTAAAATTCGTCTTTTCACCGTCGACGCAGCATTGTACAGGGATATTAACACAGAATCTCATAGAATTGCGTCGAAGAAAGACGATGGCGATAAGGCGATCGAGCTTAAGGGTCGAGTGGGAGCACTGGGGACAACTCCATGACCACACTAGACTCCAGCGCGGGTGAGAGAGATAACTCCTCCCTCCCCGCCTCTACTCTCCCAATTTTTGAGTGACTATATATTCTATGTCTTCTTTTACTAATGTACTTGAGGATGACGAGCTTTGTCGAAACCTAGGTCGTCTTGTTGTAATAATTCTATGCGGAAAAATTAAGTTACACTTATCATTTACAATTTCCGTCCTACTGAAGTTATCTCTCTTTTGAATCTTTTTTCTCCGGTTATTGCCCCCCCTCATTTTATAGCCAGCCTCGGTTTCTATGTCCGCGAAGGTCTTTTTATGTATATTTCTCGTCTTCTATATCTATCTTAGTCTTTATACTTTTTTTAAGTATGATTTTTCTTTATTTCTTATTCCCATCACTGATTTTCAAATAAATCTACCAAAACTTGCAATCCCTTCGGTGATTGACTAACCAACGTCTGGTCCTCCGTGACTCTGAACTGACCTTATCAGCAGGCCTTTATTTCCACGTCTAGCTCTTGCCGTGCATCTCTTAATATTTCTCCGTCATAAATATTAATAAAATCAATCCAAGTGGGCTCTCAACCTTTCTGTAGTGTATACTCGTGGTTAAGTGCGAGTGTTGAAGTCATAACGCAGAAACGCACTCTCAGTCAGCTCATTTGAGGGTGAATAAATATACTAGTGACTTGTATTGATTCCAGTTTCACTAGATTCTCCTACAGGGTATTTAAGTGGAAGAAAGACCAGCGAATTAACTTAACCGCTCAAATTCATCATTTTTTGTGTAAACATAGGCCGTGTTTCAATCCGTAGGGTGCACCCTTTGCACTTACGCCCTTATGCCCTATCCTGCACTTCACGCACTTTTCTGCTCTTAAGGTAGCCAGCGCCAAGGTCTCACAGTGTCCAATATCGGAACTATATCAGGACCGCCTCGGCCCGTAAATTGGTCTGCGTACTTCTTCCGCAGGCCAATGAATTGTATTATCCTTTCGTCTGTCCCTAGTATATCAGAAGAACATCCATTATTCACTCAGAATTGTAATTTATTGCAAGACATCGCATTGTAAATTCGCATTTTTCTCGAAGTTCCATCCGCGAAAGAACAATAGGACAATGAAGTAGCCAATTTTCATCGCTGCCCTTGAGAATCGCAATGCGTATATTCCGATGAAATAATTAGAAGGTAAATAAACTATAGCTTCCACTAAACCATATTTTCAGGAAAATCTTGATAAATTAGAGACAATGTCATTAAATTTTGATCATTAAATAGACTATACACCTGACATCGCCCGACATTGGAATGGAAGGCCACGTGCTTGGAATACATCCCAATAATTAACCTAATAAACTGGCTAAGAAATTTAGCTACTCAGTATCGATATTCATGCCCAAATAATTATTGAGATAGCGTTAATACAAGTTTCATTCCCCTCTTACAACTTGCCCATGGAAGCCGTGCTTCCTCACATTTTTGGTTTCCTACTTTAATGGAAGATGAAACTGTTTGTTAGTGCACATTTTAATGGCATGGAATATAAAATAATCACAAAATGGAGAGTGAACCATCAATAGTTACAAATAAAATTACTTTCAGAAGACATGCGACCGATCTTCCTTCCCTTTCCAACGAAGAGTATATTCACCGCTGGCTTCTTAGGGCGCAAAAGGGCGCATCGTCATGCACTTAAGCCGCGTCCGAATTCACCGTCAAGGACACTTGGAAGGTCGCATATCCGTCCTTTCGAGAACGGCGGCCATCTTGAAGGACGTCCGAATTCACCATGCCTCCTCGCAAGTGTCCTCGGGAGGGCCCTCAATCGAGGATGCAACCGGTGCACACTTCTACCCGTCCTCGGACGCCATATTGGAATGTTGCTCCATGGTATCGTTTGCGCATCATGCCATGCATTTCTTGGAATTTCACGTCACGGGGTACTTCCTGTATTTAAAGTTATTTGGCGGTAGTCGGTATCGGTACACGAGTGGACAAAATCGAGCAAATGGATAATTTTACTTTCAAATGTAAGTGGTAACAGGCAGAGAATTACAATTCCTTCTTTTGAGCTAACTTTTGAGCAACTACCTATCCTAATACCCTATTAATTGATTAACAATGATAATTACAAGGAAACTAACACTTTAATAAATTATTTAACGCGATATACTGCCTATTGTTAATACAACGAAAAAATATTACGCTATATATGCATCTACTACACTTTAGCGCCTATAAAAAAACGACTAATCCTAATAACTAAGAACACTACAATAGGAATGGAATTATTTAACGCAAAAACTGCTAATATATCATGAAAACCATGACAGAAAAACTAGACTTAACGCGAAATATAATTAAACTATACTAAAGCTACGACAAAAATTGTTAATAGGTAACTAAAAACTCTAACCTTGAGATACAATGAAAATTACTACCTGACATTAAGTACAAAGAGGTAAAAACTAGATTTACACGCAACGCCCATTTGAAAAATAAAGTAAATAAAAAT
Organism: Ceriagrion tenellum; assembly: GCA_963169105.1. Classification (NCBI taxonomy): domain Eukaryota; kingdom Metazoa; phylum Arthropoda; class Insecta; order Odonata; family Coenagrionidae; genus Ceriagrion; species Ceriagrion tenellum. The sequence goes on from OY720632.1 coordinate 199,738,602, forward strand.
GAAGGAAGAATGTTATACAAGAATAAAACTAATAAAAGTTAATCCACTACGTTCTACTGATTATAGATACTAAGAAAACTACCTCACCCCTAATCTAAATTAATATAAGAAATGAAAATTTAAAACGAAAAAAATTGAATATAAAAAAACTGTCCAAGCAAAAAGCGGTAGCGAACACAGCACCAGAACGCACCCAATGTACTTCCATTTATTTTCGGGGAATCGGGCTCAGTTTTTTTCCGATGTCCTTTCTTTTTAGTTCACTTTCTCTCCCGGAGAGGGCAGCGCTATGCCCTTAGAACTGTCCAGATTCATCCGTCCTCGACACCGTACGACCTCGCCTTGCGACCTACCCTTGAGTCCTTGTGGCCTTCTGAATTCGGACGCGGCTTTACCTTCCTTGTGCACCAGCGCCCTAGTCATGATGCGCTCTAGCGGAATGGAGCCGCACTATGCGACGTCACATCCGGAAAATGACAATCGAAAAGAGCACATAAGGGTACGAAGTGTGCATAATATCGGATTGGAACACGGCCTAATAATGATGAAAGTTTGTCACTGAAAAATATAATTACTGATCCTATCATGGAAAGCGGGTGGCGAGGGGTGTGGACTTATAGATGCACCGATGACTAAACCAAAATGTAAGCATAAACGGCCGTATTCATAGATTAATACTGAAACGAGCTAGTCAGGCGACGAACTTTGTCGGCGACTAAGATCACTTAGTCGCATACTAAAAAATGGTATTCATAGATCCTTTCCAGTGAGGTACTAAGAATGGTACTATCGCCACTTATCGCTACTATGGTATTCATAGATCCTTTCCAGTGAGGTACTAAGAATGCTAGTATCGCCACTATCGTAGGGGAGTATATAATTATATAATTGTAGATAGCGACTTCCCTAAGAAGAATGAAGCATCGTATCAACCCCCTCGTTACCACTTTCCTGCTTCACCTCGGAATCCAAAACCCTGAATAAAGGCAAGATCTCCATGGATCCACCGTCCATGGCGTCGTTGACGACAACTTAGGCCGCCATCTGCAATCTAGAGCAGTTCTTGCCCCGGACCGCCGCACCTGCGGAACACCGCCGCACAGTGGTCTGAGAAGCCACTTTAGCGGTCAAAAATAGATTTTTTCAAAATGGTGAATTTATGACGTAGATGTTTTTGTGATAAAGAGAAATGATCATTTCATTGCAAACGAAATAAAATTTCATCCTTTGATTACCCATGTCCGACTAATACAGACGGACATCTGGGGAATCAGCGCCACCTTTTAAAAATCATTTTCTCGCGCTCGAAATGGAAGCCTAATATAACTCGACTTAGGCATTTTTTCCACCATAAAATTACACGAATCACTTGTTTTGAAACCTATACTACATTTTTAATCTGCCAAATCGACTTCTTTTGACGTTTTTAATTGACAACAGCCAGATATTATTAAATGGTGCTACGCCACGCACTTTACCGGCATTAATTAGGCGTTTAAAAAAAATATCTTGCATCATCTTGTGATGAGACCATATACCAGGGCTAGCTAAAGCCTTTTTCTAAAGGAAGTAACGAGAGTTATGTGCTTTTAAGTGCCATTTTTTTATGCTATAGGCACTGTTACTCCGAAGCGCAGGAAGCAGTGTTGCCGCTGGTTGCTCATTCTCGCGCTCCATCTGAGGAGTACGTGCTGTGAAATAGCGGTCTGTTAACATTCTCAAAGAAGTGAAGTGGCTTATAAAGAAGTAAATTCATTACTTTACACTCTAAATGCAACAATACATATCATTCGTCATATTAAATAGCATAGCTATTAGTGCTAAAGACTTGGTGTAGATGAAAATCGACACGCTCCCATTTGCAATCTTAACCAATACGACTTATATGGCTCGATTCACACTTTCATTTCAGAGATTCAATTGAAGCGCAGCAATTAAAAAGGCTTCCTCACAAAAGTAAGTTAGCCAATTATGAAATGAATTTGGTGAATAGCTTCGATGTCGTAGTGTATTGGGAAATCCGTAACGATAGTGATAAGGAAGCGTTACTTAAGGACCTCAAGGCAATTCAAGCGTGGTGCGATGCGTGGCAACTAGACTTAAATTTGAAAAACATGTGATGGAATGAACTTCTGAAAATGGAAAAACTGTCTTCAGTGCAGTTATTACGTACATAATTCCCAATTAGAGACTGTAGAATCTGTAAAATACCTCTGAGTTATACTAAATAATGATCTCACATGGAGCAAACATATTCGGGAAAAAATTGGTCAGGCTAATCGTAAATTGGGATTTCTTAAAAGAGTACTTGGAAAGTGCGACGATGAAGGTAGAGAAATTAGCTACTTCTTCCTTGCAAGACTCCACTTAGAATACGCTGCCAGTGTTTATTTATCTATTTATTTTATTTATCTGCACTACCCCGAATACAGCACAAGGGGCCAATTTACGTCGGGTGAATAACATTAACAACGCACGACACACAAACACCCATGTCCTGGTCAGAAAAATTTTCTACCTAGGCGGGACTCGAACCCGCGACCCTCGGGTTAGCAGTCGAGGACTTTACCCCGCCGCCACCGGGGCCGGGGTTTGTGATTCTCATGAGGTAAGCTTAAAAACAGAGAACGCGTGCAGAGAAGATCAGCTGGATACGTGAAAGGCCGTTATGATAGTCTCGTTAGTGTAACTGACCTCTTACAAAAACTAGGATGGGAATCACTATCAGATCCGTCGATTGAAAATCAGCCTTAATATTTTAAGTAAATGCAAAACCGATCAATTTTCTGGAGAAGTTTTGAATATCTTACGAACTCCAACATATTATGATATAGCAGATCATAAGTATTAAATATGGGAAATTGATTGAAGAACAGAAAGGTTTTCAAATGTCGTTTTTCTCGCGTTCGATAAGAGACCATAATGACTGCATTAAGACTTCGAAGTAGGTTAATTGACAGGTAGTGTAGCCGATTTGATCTGCTCCCTAATGATTGTTTCTACATAATCCGCGTAGTGCTAATACTATGTTTTGAAAGCTTCCTGCATGACTGTTGAATCACATTTTACTTAGTTATAGGTATTATGGATTAACTTTGTGGTTTCTGTAGCATTTGTGGCATGCCTATTATGTGGTGCATATTGGTGAAAGTAATTTTCTTCACTGTAGTTCATATTGGTGATAAGTCACCCCCTGCCGAACACCCATGTGGTGGCTAGCAGGGTAATAAGTAGAAGTAAATATCCTAACATCATATTTAGTTACTAACCTCGCATGCAATTCCGGCATGATATATCTCTTGAATGATTTAGTACCTTGTAGATGTATTTATCTGCAGTAGTAATTATAACCAGTAGTCGTATCTTAAGTAGTGTACTGCATGGTAGCATGTTCGTTTACGTAGTGTCTCTTAATTATTGGTCTGACCGCGCAGTGTGGTCCTGACTGCTTTTGGTCTGCGCCTGACATTTCCGGGAGACCGTGCGCGGTTCGGATTTCAGCTGGGATGAGGGCTTCATGACTGGTGTTATGTGGAATCACCCCGTGCCACACACCTTAGTGGTGGGCTTGCACGGAATTTCGCAGATGATGATGAGCGTGTATATGACGTTTCCGGTCCACAGGGATCACTGCTGATATGAAAGATTCGATTTTTTTTGGGTATACCGTAGTAACATGCAGCGTCGGCATCGGTTACTGGCGTTACCATGTGTATTCATATGGATTGTTGACTTGTCGGCAAAAACTGTTGCCTAGAATCCCGTAAACAAACAACGTTGTCCATTGTGGCGCCGTCTAATGATGAAAGACGGCAGTTCAAATGAAAATACAGTCTACAGATCGTAAATAATCACATCTTACCGGTTTTACATACCATTAGTCAGAATGCAGTGAATAAAAAATGTAGTACTACACGCGGGACGTAATCACACACTTTTTTAATATTGTCCGGTATACAGGTATATTTGATTCATCTCCAAATTTAATGACACAAATGACACTTCTAAGCACTTCTTGAATATCGTTCTACGACAATTTAATAATAATACGAGGTGGAAAAAGTGGAATTAATTAGAAGACTGATACAAATGCAATAAGGATTTCATATCCAAGATGCGACAATGTCATCTATGGACAAGAAATTGCGCCAATAACTATCATTTTAGCCTTTGTTGTAAGTCACTTCCTACTCTTAAGAGTGGAAGAATCAAAAAGCAATAGCAAATGAAGGAGAGATTGTTGAACCTAATCCGAGGCCACACATGAATAGTAGGTTACACATTAATATCCACATCAATCTATCTATATCATACCTTCTGATTCCTAAGGCTCTCAGCAGGTAATTAACCTAAAAAAGTAGCTGTAAATTAACAATAAAAGATCCACAAATAGAGAAAAGGCTCACCGTGGAAGTTTCATATGCCTCTTACACACTTCCTGTTGTAGATATTGCCTCTCTAGCATTTACAAAGTAACTGTTTGGTCCAAAAATAGTCAGCTATTATTCACAGCATCAAGTAGTTCATATCACTTCAATCGTTATTCAATATTCACCACCTTCTCATGTTAACAATAATCAAATACGGCCAGTTACGAGTCAATTGAGAAGACTTTTTTTCAAAGTAGCGCCAAGGACTAGGTGAACTAAAAGTGGAAATTTAGGCAACACGTAGCCTAGGCAACGATTCCAAACATTTGAATCCATTATGTATATTCTTGTGTGGCACCAAGGAAGTTCGTGGGAATGAGGAAGTCCACACCTTTTACATGATGTATCATATTCATGGAATTTCGGCAAAAGAAGACCCTTTTTCCTCAACCATTGAGGAACGAGGTCTAAACCTATCGGAAATATGGAAACGATGCTGTTGGTCTAGAGCACGGAATTACAATATATAAGACGACACTTCCCGCTCGATTTGTCGCCGTTATTGTCGCCGCGAGGAAACTATTAGCGTAGGTGGCAGCACCATAGCTCGCCCTAGAAACCTTTGTTTTTGCATGGCGGAGACACGTGAGTGATCTGAGTTTCGTTTATTATTGCGAATATTAGCAGTTTCGTTGTACGCGTTTTACCTCAAGGTTCAAGAGGATAGTGGTGCATTGCACCGGGATGCACTTCTGGCTACGAAAGTAACCCGGAAAAGGTGCGATTTTTTTAGTCCCCAAGGATTTGGACAAGCTTCAGAAATGGGCAAATGCAATTCCTAGGAGAGATTTTGACATTAAGCAGAGGGTATGCCAGAAGCGTTTTTGCCGGAAGAAATTATATGGAAGAAGCCCTTATACGACCGGAATGGGGAAGAAAATCTGATGTTCGTATCGTTTCAATGTTATGCTGTAGTAGTTCACTCGTTTACTATTAGATAAGTCTCTGTTCTATTTTCACTAAATTAATCACTGGTGCGGAAAAGCCAACCCACGTTCGACGAATAATTTTGCAGCAATTTCATAAGCAGCCACAACTACTGGGGGATGCTGTGCCATCGCAATTCCCAAATTGTCCCAGATATTTATCAGCTACCCCAAATAATAAGAGGAAACCACCACGAGAGCGAGGTTATATCTCCCGTCATCTTGAAGAAGAAGATGGAGGGAATATTCACCCCTGAAAATACCGCACCAGGTAAGAAATATCTAACTTTAGGTAAAGTGCGGCTTCCTGCACACCAGCGAAAAAACTTTTCGCCCACTTTTATTTATTTTATCACCACGAAATTTACGTCACATAATAAGCAAACCTTGAGTATTTGTAAAAGATTTTTACTTTGCTGATATCTAAATTTTACTAGAAATAGGAAGCATTCACACCTGAGAAGTGCATTTTTCCCGGTCCACCATGGCAACTTTTTCTCTTCTGCCCCCTACGTGCCGCTGCGATGGACCGGTAGCGTAGCTACGATATCCTGCAAAACACACTTCATTCCAACGTAAACACTTCCGCGTTTGAACACTATTTTCAATGCACTTTCTCTTAGAATTCAGCATTTTACACCAAACTTTAAAGACACTTTCGCTCTTTCCTCAGCATTTCACAAATATGAATAATCCTGCTGCTATGTCACCTTCATACACTTTCTTTACACTTGTGAAAAATTGCTACTTTCGCAGATCATGATGTCCACCCACCACGGAGGTCAGAAGAGATATGACGCTTCCTACCTCCTCTCCGACACCGTAATTGTCGATTCCTTGTGGAATACTAATTGGGCAATTAATGAACCTTACTTACAAACAATGTAAATGCACCCAACCGTGAACGATGCCTCCCTTAGACCACCTTAGTTTACCGTATAAACGTCGTACATTGTTGCTGTTGTTTAGCGTTCTTCCAATTTATAACAAATGCGTGAAACATTAAAATTATTTTCTGTAATATGTTTCTCTATTCTGCCAAGGTGAACATGATCACAGCAGTATTACCAACCTCCACGACATTCTCCTTAGTATTGGGGGCTTGCTGTCCTTAAATTTTCTCTGAATGACCTAGTATCGCAGGTGATATAATTTACTTTTCCGTGATTAAAAAAGCAAACCCTCACTTCCTCAGCCACCAGTTAACCAGGTTATGCGTCAGATACGGGAAAAAGTCGTTGCCACAAACATACCTGCGGTTTGTTTTTTTTTAAGAAAAAGAAATCCCTTGACAAGCATAGGTGATTGGGAGGGTAAAGACTATCCAGCGAACATGTTTAACGGCTTATTTTCATTAGAAAAATACATCCCTCGGGTAGCTTGGTGATTCCAAGCGTAAATGTTGTACCGTCGACAATGTAGAAACGTCTATTTCTTTGAAAACAATATTCCACGTGCAAGTTGGCGATTGAAAGCCTTAATGTTGTAGCCGCGGCAAGGTAGAAACGTATATTTCCAAAAAACTATGCGTTTTTTAAATAAAGAATGAAATATATGTCCAGTAAGTTGGTGATTAGAATCGTAAATGTCGTGTCCGCCTTTCTACAACCGTATACTTTTATACATGTTCGTCGGTACATCCTTTACGCTTGTAATCACCAAATTACTCATGGGATTTTTTTTTCTAAAAATGTACGTTTCTATATTGCCGTCGGTAAAACATATCGGCTTGTAATCATTAACTTGCTCGAGGGATTTCTTTTGTAAGAAATATACGTTTTCACCTTGCCGCAGCTATAACATTTACGCTTGAAATCACCAACTTATTCGAGGGAAATTTTACTGAGAAAAAATGAATTTCAAACTTAGCACTTACTCTAAAATTGCCTACTCCTCGCATACAATTTCCAAAAAATCATGAAATAGGCTTTCCCAAATCTTAAAATATGTCATATTTGCTTTTAAAAATGGGCATTATGGGCCCGCGATTTTTTTTCCATCACGGGTCCGCAAAATTGTCGGCTGGGGAAAATAAGGGCATATTTTAGAGATGCTTTTAGGAAAACTTAATCGTAAAAACATAAATATCAAACAACATGCTCACTGGAAAAGTATTGGAAAAGGACATTTCGTGATGCCAATGCATCCTTTGACATACCATGTGGTGGTCATTTTATGCTTTTCAGAGGTTCTTTGGCATTGTAAAGCAGGCTGGGGGATCAAACGACCATCCAGGTATCCCTACATTCCTCCAGTTATACAGGCTGCTGTCTTGTTACAGTGTGCTTAAACCCTCTAAGGCTGGAAACTGTAGTGTCTTGCTTGACAGGCCAGATGCACCACTTATTAAATTGCAGCATATACAGGAAGTATTTCAAAATCCTGAACAATTTGGTGTGATGAAAAGTATCCATGAGAGGTTAGATCTAGCCATTCAGCAATATGATTGGCTGATTGAGGATGTAATTGAAAATGTAGAACTCTCCTTGGTGGCAGTGGAGGAGTGTGTGTCTTATTACGTTGCAGGGTGCCTGAGTCCGAAAATGCTGAAGCGCACGCAGTGCGAAATTTGTAGGGCGGCCTTTGCGAATTCAAGCACAATTTATTTTCACCCTGTGGCTCTTTTGCTGAATATGAAAACTCGAATGGGATTAACTCACACAAATGTTAACCTCCACATATTTCTCTTCAAGTTGAAGGAGCTTTTCAAGAAACACTGCCGGACATTACATGTTATCGAAAATGTCATAACAGAGTTGTTGGAAGTGTCCACAATTACGTTTCCATATTTGGAGCATGAGAATTTTGTAATAACTCATATGATGCACAATTATATTCGCATGAGAATGAGGCAATTGACTGCCTTTGAAAACAGGGAGGCAGATAAGGAGAATAGGAGAAAGAAGAAACTATCTAAGTTCTCGACAATATAGGAAAAATAAATATATTTCAAGGAATTTCGGTATATTTATTGATATTGATTATATTCCAATTATTGTAATATTTGCGCTTCTATTTCAGACGGAATTGCAAGAAATCATGCAGATAAAACGGTGAAGAAATGCTTGGTCATGCGCTAAAAGTCGAAAATACGATTTGCGTCGTCCGCAGTGAAATATTTTACTTTATTCAAGAAAGAATGAAACCTTGGGGAAGCATTTGCTTTAATTGCCAGTTAATCGGTTTCCAAAATGTATCGTGTGAACATGGCCGCCCACAGGGGGGACGTAAGGCGCAAGTTGCGCCATAGAAAAAATTTTGGGGGGGAGGGGAGGGAATAAAAAATGTATAGTGTAATTTAATATAAAAAACTGGAAGTTATTTTCTTCTAAGTAAACATTTGAGTAAACAGAGAAATTTGGCTCTGTTTGAGTAGCATCTTCCTGCTTGTTTTCATCGTTTTACTAGTGTTAAAACCTTATATAACCGGGACCGAGCATGTCTAAGAAAAGACAGTTCTTCAAGTTTATTAGGGAAAATTCAAATGACTCCGATGCAGAGAGGAGTGAACGAATTTTTCAATTCATAAATAGGAAAGAGATTTTCTATTTAATCATGGTTTATAGCTTTTTGTTGCTAGTCGAATGAGAAATGGGAAATCATTTTTCAGTCGTAAAACGGAACGGAGTGTACGGAATTCGTATCCTTGGTATCCAATGCCAGTTACTGTTCATAAAATCCTCATAAATGGAGCTGACATAATAAATGCCATGCCCCTTCTAATCGGCTACTTTTCCGAGGAAGCGCAAGAATCTAGGAATAAGGACCGCAAGAGGCATAGAGAGCTTCATATCAGGAAAATGAATCGGGAGCTAACAAACGAAGATCTACTCCACATCCTCCTTCAGTCTTCAGATACACTTTTATTTCACCTACTCAAACTGCCTAAGAAGAAAAAAAAACCTTATCCCTCAGGTATTGAAACTTCTTCTTCCTCCATGTATGGAACCAATGACGGATTTTAATGCAAACCACGGAGAGGACCTGGTGTAGGTAAATTAAGCTTTTACTTATGCAGTGATTAGCTGAAGAATTGTCTTTTATGCGGTTACTATTCGCCACCGGCTACTATGACAGTAAAAACATACAGGGCCTGCAGAAAACCACAAATTACCAATCAACACAAGTTCTCCCTTCCATAAAGATTGGTTTGTTTATAACTTTTGGCAAGGATAAAGCAAAATTAAGAGTGGAAGTAAATACATTTATGACAAATCTGTTCGTAATAAGCAGCATATGGCTGTTCAATTGAGGAAGTTGCAATGAACAGGTCCTCGACGTGATATGTTAGAGTAACAAACTTTTATTTTCCCCAAGTGAGTTTCACTTCAGCAAAGAGCGTCTAATATCCTATTAAACTCAGTAGCATTATATTTCCAAGAAAGTACCATAACCGTATTTATTTTAATAGCCCTAGTATATTGTCTCATCACAAGATAGTGTAAGATTTTTTTAAAAGTCTAATTGATGCCGGTAAAGTGTGTGGCGTAGCACCATCTTGCGGTAGTTACTTATATACGACCGGAAGAGACGATTTGGCAGAGTAAAATTGTAGTATAGGTTTCAAAATGAGTGAATCATCTAATTTTATGGTGGAAAAACGCCTAAGTCGAGTTATATTTTGCTTCCATTTCGAGCACGAGAAAATGATTTTTAAGCGGTGGCGCTGATCCCTCAGATGCCCGTCTCTACTAGTCGGACATGGGTCATCAGGGGATGATATTTCATTTGGTTTTTAATGAATTGATCATTTCTCTTTATCATAAGAACATCTACGATGTAAATTCAACATTTTGAGAAAATCGATTTTCGACCGCTAGAGTGGCTTCTCAGACCACTGTGCGTCGTCGAGGCCACCATAAGATCCCGAACGCATTCCAGTAGCATGACTGACTCAGCATCCCTCCAGTCTTATTCCCGCCCCCTCCTCCCAACATCTGCCAATGGGTCACATCACAGTACAGTCAAAAATCTTAGACGGTCGGATCGTGCATACACTGCACGTTACCTTTCACGGTGATTTTTTACCCCCACTTTTCCTTAGTCGACAACCGTAACATTTGTCTCAACCCCTCGTACCCTCCCCATCCCCTTCGATAACTAACTTGGTCTCTACATATGAAACTTTCAATTGAAATATATTTTCTTATTTTTTAGTAAGATTATTTTTATGGATGGGTTGAAATTAGGCAAAGAGCTAGATATAATAGAATAACGCTATTTTCAGTTTTTTAATTGTATAACTATATTAGTGGATCATAAATATTTAGTAATATTGATGGCAAGCAATCCCCGCCCCCACCCCTTTCCCTTCACGAGCGCACCCGTGTTCCGAGGAGGACGAAGGAAAAGGTTACAATATATATGTACAGGCATTCTAAATAAGATCAGAAGTGAAATAAGCTAAAATAAGATCAGAAGTGTACTTTCAAATCCTTGATTCCCTAAGTTTTCAGCCGCGGGATCGGTTTCCAGAAAGTTCTCTGAATATTGCCAAACAAATTACTTACTTTTCCCACGAAGGTTTACTCAATGATGTTAAAAATATGGCTAGTACCCTAAGGCCGATTCTCGTCAGTGACTTGTGTGAGCATTACGGAATCGATGGTGAAGAACTTTGTGAGGAAGTTAATGTATTTAGTCAACTGTACAAAGTTAGCTACCCGAGTATTGAGTTATCAGATGTGCTGAGCTTGAATGACGAGAGTCTGAGCCAAAAAAAAAAACGAAAGTGACACCCAAGATTCTAGTGACGGCAAGCCTGATGGTCCAAGTACAGATCCTAATATAGCAGAACAAAGATTTCTGGATCAACGGGTCAAGAAAGGTTCCCGCTTTCACTAGCCCCCCTAGTGAAAGCTGGAACCATGACGGTACCCATGAAGGCGATATCAAGTCATCAGCACCTGCGTAAACACCCCCATGATGTGATATCACGTCATGCCACACTCAAATGGTTAAGAATTGTAAAAAAATAGGCTGAGAAGCAGCATGGGAAATGTCTGACTCTCCGACATGCTTGTCCTTTCTTCCGGAAAAGACATTTTAATATCCATCTATAACAGTAAACTTATGGAAAAATTTGCTTTGTCAAGTTAGCAAAAAAAACTACTACTGTATAAAGGGCATCAAAGATAGGGTATTAAAAAATACCACCACCACTAGTACTGATTTTATGTGTATTATTTTATTATTTGAGTTTTTGACCAGTATAATTTGTAAATACGAGCTATGAATGATGATGTAAATGGGTTCCATTTAATTAAAGACAGATCTTAGGTTAAAATGTTTGGTTTATTTAGATGTCCGTATTTTTTTTGCATATTTCACTGGTCCAGCTCCCGCGAAAGCTTATGGCGTCCGGATGCGCAGAAGATGCAGTGGAGGGGTAAAGTTTGGTGGAAGAGGTAGGGTAAAGGGACGTATGGGAAAGCGAAGACATGGCATTTGTGCCATGCATGAGTGCATTTCAAAATATGGAATTTGTATGACGTGGACAACACAAATGCCGCGCATCCGAAGGCCATAAGCTTACGCGAGAGCTGTATATATTCAATTTAATTCCAAATATAGCTGTAAGGTGTGGTTTAAAGTATTATAATAGTGTCTTTGCAGTATGTTGACCGCATATTTTGATAGATACAGGATCCAGCTGTGTAGTTTTGGGAACGCAATAATCAATATATTTCCCATATTTTTTCTTAATTCGAAATATGAAAGAAGCCTTCAGTTACTTTAATAAAATATAAGAACTAAACGATTCTAATTTTTTACAATTCATTCCTTTTTTAAGCATGCTATCGTAACAAATAAACTCTCACATCCTTATGGTTTTTTTTAGAGTTGTATTTAGTTTTGATTAGTTCCCCTATGTAAGCAAAATAGTTTGCTTAAGATTTTATTTCTATTTTTTAAGAGTTAGTGTTTCATGGTTTAGTCAAAAGTCATTGTAGCCAAGCTCTCAAAACTAACTAAAAAAATATGGATATCACAGTGGTCGACAACGTGTATGATTTAAGATTTTATTGCCAGAAAAGTGTTAAAAACGATTTCGTGTAGCTAATATTAAAAAAAATCCCGAATCCTCCGTCCCCCTCGGCATTATTTCATACTACCTCGGACAGGCTATCAAATGATAACCTGATAAGTAGCAATATACCGGCGGGTGGGGGTGGGGGAGGTTGTTGTTGGTTTTTGGGGGGAATGCGCCATTAGCATTGGGGGGATGGGCACCCCTGCCTGTAAAAATAATTGTACTGCCGCTGCGGGAATCGTTTCTAATCGTCACAATTTTTTTAGATATACGTTTCCGTCAGCTAGTTGAAACCAGAGGGTGTAAAATTCAGCTTCTTCGATTCCTATATTATTATTTTACGAAATGCTACTATTATTATGCATGTCTAACTTTCAGTTTAATTGTATCGAAGACTTCTCTTTCCAATTAGAGGTTAAGGCGCTTTCAACTCTGTGAAGTGAATGCCGCCGATATGAATATATAATACTATTGTAATAAAACTGTCGAAATATACTAAGTTATTACCCCTTTAAGGATATGCCGTTGAAATAATTGATCCGTAGTATATATGATTGAGCTCCGTATTTATTTTACTAAATTAACATTGCTGATTGATCAACTGAAAATCTAGCAGACGGCTTATGATGAGACAGTTGTTTTGATGTTTGTAGATCAAGACTTTATTTTTCCACGCATTCCTGTCTCAGAGAGTAAATAGGGAATTATACACATACTGCTTCAGTGATTGATTCCAAATTCAAAAGCTGAAACTATCCATTTACACCATACACACGCTAAGGGCACAAGGACGAGCGTTAGTGCTGCCACCTAACACTTGGAACTATCACTGGGCGACAATAACGGCGACATCGGCTTGCGTTGCCAAGGTGGGGGAGCTGCACTGGGCTGCACGTAATGCATGTTTATCATATTCATTGGTCGTTCAATCGTAAAATTCGTTGACCCGCAGTCCTCCACCCTCACCTACCTAAAGCTAGGTCCCTTCCTTCCTGGTGGCTCTTTCTATGTATGTAGGTACTTTCCTCTTGATCTTATTCAAGGGTCTTCCCCTGATGGGACTTTTCCCTCCATTTTACCTTCAATTATGTTATTCACAAACCCATTGTGCCTCAGAGTGTGTCAAATCCCTTTGGTTCTTCTTCTCTATATGGTGTTCCGTATTTTGTCCTTCCCTCTTCGACTCTTCTGTAAAATTATCAATTTCTTAAATTGCCCGTCCATTTTATCTTTAGCATTTTTCTCCAGTGTCAGGTTTCGAGGGCTTCTAGTCTGTTCTATTCAGCTTTTACAATGGTTCATTCTTCCGATCAATAGAGTGCCACGCTCCAGACAAATATTTTTACGTACCATTTCGTAGTCTGCTGGCCTATCTTCTTTGAGCACAGCAGTTGTCTTTTTCCCGTGGACGTCTTCATAGCTTGGGCCATTCTCCGCGTATTTAAAAGTGTATCAGGCTCAACTTTGTGGAAGTAATTGATATTGATATCCATTTCAAAATGAAAGACAATGGTAACTTTCCACAGGGATTTTTTTACTAATTACCGACCATGGTTTCAGCACCTAGTGTCATTATCAAGGTACAATTTTTCAAAAAACTCCACCACATATACCATTTAGGAATGGAGGGGCAGGGGGGGTTGGAGAGAGAGAGAGAGAGGGCGGGGGTTTGATAGGGGGAGGGAAGTGAGGCGAAGAAAAGCCGTGGATGGTGAAGGTCCGGCAGCATGATCATGGGGTTATCGGACACAAGGAAGAAGAATGTTTAAAAGAGGTCATCTGTCATTAAAAACCACATCATTGCATAACTTATCCGGGCTATGAGCAATTTTATATCCGTCAAAGAAATCCAACTTAGCCCCTTTGTCAAAATGGTGTAAAACAGCCGCGTCAAAATTTCTAAAATGATTAAAGTCACACAAGTATTTAGCAAAACAGGATTTATCATTACAATTAATAAACCTTAATCTATGCTCCTTCACTCGGTCCTTAAATTTTCTGCCTGTTTGACCAATGTAACTAATGCCACAATCATCACACTTTAATTTGTAAAAACCACTTCTGTCTACAGGGTCATACCGGTCTTTTGAATTGAATAGAATTCTTCTTATTGTCACTGGGTTATAAAATGAAACAAAACCTATCAGCTGGTACAATTTTCTGCAATTTATATGACAAGTTACCAATAAAAGGAAGTTTAACCCAGTGATTTGGGAGGGAGCTATGGACAGGCAGGGATGTAAGTAGTTGAAGGGCTTTTCTTTGGCGACAACGGTGTTATAATTTGTGTATATAACATTATACCGGCCCGACCGGGCCCTCCTGCACGCCCTCAGGGAGGTGCAGATTTTTCTTGTTTTCGCCTCAAGTTGTTCTCCCCAGTTGAGCTTGGAGTCTATAATGGCTACCAGATATATGAATGTTGGTGAAGGCCGAAGAACTTTACCTTGCAATGAGGGGAGTTGAAGGCCCTCTCTTTTCCTTTTGTTGGTAAATAGAATAAGACTGGTCTTTTCCAGGTTAGCAGTCAGCTCTGTTTCATCACATCATTCTGTAGTCTTGTCCAGGGCTTTTTGCATGAGTACGAGGACAAGGCAAGTAGCATAGAAATTGAATAGGATTTGCCCATTGAAGGCTTAAATGTGGAAAATGGAAAATATTGCATCATAATGAATATCAAGCATTAAGAATTAAATTAAGGCAATAGCAATCATGTAGGTGTGAGACATTGGTTTATCAAGTATAGAAAATTCCCCAAATTAATTAAATCCTTAAACCTAGTTAAATGTTCTTCATGCAAGAGAATGCACATTTGAGCCATTTCAAATTTCAATGGAAAGTTTCATAATGCATTACAAGGGATTGACCTCTAAACAGAGGGTCAATCGGGTCCAGGGCCGGTTAATGCCAAACGCGGTAAAGAAAGTTAGAATAGGAGAACTAATTTAGATGGCCACACGAACGTTTTTCATCCAATGAATACTAATCGTACTAGGTGGACAACCCTTGAAACAGCTATTAAAGCTCGGTGCTGACTGCAGCAATTTCCGGGCGATGGGATCGCACCCCTATGCCAGAAGGTGGATTGAAAGAATCAATCCTCAAAGCCCATGAGAAAAACAGTTTCATCACGGGGTGATACCCACTGAAGGGATATCACGAGAGTTTCGGGCTATCAGCACAGAACAACATTTCCATTTCCCCAAGCAATCAGCTGACTTGGGTTGGACCATCACTTGGGTTCTAGGACCCCTTGGGTTCATGTTCTCCTTGGGTTTAAGCACTCAGCCTCAAATTAGGACCCATGCGTTTCAAAAATCAACAGAGTTGGGTTCGTAGGCTGCTTGGGTTAAGCCTCTCAGTCAAAATTAGAATCCCTAAAATTAGAAAAACCGACAGACTTGGGTTGAACCTTTAGGTCCAGAATTTCAACAGTGAAATATATTGATGACAGCTGTATCAGCTCAAATCTCCCAACCAGAACTGGGTTTACTGACCCCAGGATGCAACACATTCCAAATTCCAAATTAATAGAAATAATTATTAAACAAACTAATGTCTGGAGACCCATGCAGTGGCAGAATAACATTATACAGTAAATAGTAAGTAATATTGAAGTAATTATGTAGATATTCAGTATTTATTCAATTATTTAACATAAAATAGCAATTTTGAACAATATATCATTAATCATCAACAATTGTTAGGAAGGTGGATATTGGCATTATCCAATAATTGATCATTTAGCATATTATTACCCTTTTAAATCTACCTATACAAATGTACATTAATGAAAATTTTTGTTCTTGACAGACAATACCTAACATTATTCATGGTATTCCTTTAGATGAGAGACATGAGCTATTTTCTCCCTTTTAGGTGATACCTTCAACACTACTGTAAAAGGAGTTAGCATTTTAACAATGGCAGAAGGCCCTTCCCATTTGGGGAACAATTTAGCAGTTTGCTTTTTGCATTTAGAGCTCAAAGTGTGAGCTTTCACAAGTACCTTGTCTCCAACTTTAAATTTGACTTCAGAATGGAGCTTATTATATGTTAAGGATTGTCTCTGGTGTGCAGTTTTTAAGTGATTTAATACATCAGACCACAAGGAGGACATTTCTTTGATATTGACATCATCATTAATAAAGTTATTTGGGATTTCCCAGACATTGTTAAGTGGGTGTGGGAGTTCACGACCCAGAAAAATCTTGGCCGGAGAATGGCCAATGCTAGAGTGAATTGCGGAATTGAAGGCAAAACACAGATCAAGAAGGAAGTCTTCCCACATGTTGTGAGCAGTGCCACAAAGGGCAGACAGTGCACATTTCAGATTTCTGTGGACACGCTCTGCCTGGTTTGCCTTAGGATAGTAAGTAGAAGTGAACACATGACGAATACCAAGCTTAAAAATAGCCTTAAATGCAGGGCCATTGTCTGACACAAGGAATTTAGGATAACCAAATTTAGGAAAAATCTTCCTTGACAATAGATTTACCAACAAAGAGGCACCTGCATTTCTCATGGGTTCTATGAATGTGAACTTGGAAAACCCATCTATAATAGTGAGTGCGTATTCATTGCCTTTATTACTTTGAGGCAGAGGCCCCACAAAATCAACATAAATTCTCTCCCAAGGATAAGAAGAGGGAACAGAAGACATATTACCCTGAGGGAGACGGTTTAATGGCTTTGACACTTGGCACAAATGACACCGTTTAACCATGTCAGAGACTTCTTTCCTCCAATTCTCCCACCAGAATTGACGCCCAATTTTTTCACAGTCAGAGAAAGAAACTGCAAATTTAATAAATGCATATACATATATAGAGCAGAGTGGTGAGTTAGTTAAGTTTTGAAGGTTGATGAGGTCATGTAAAGCATGTGGTCTGGACACAATTTCAATGGGGAAACTGTTAAGTGCTGCCCAAGATCTTACCTAGGGAGATGGGCTTAAAAAAAGAAAAGGCCATAGGTGTGTAGCAGCATTTACACCAACATCACCTAGGCAAGTTTTGCCCCCTTAATTTGTACATTACGAAGCCAATGAGTTTGCTCACTCTAGGTTGATACTGCAGCTATCACTTCAAATCTTTGAAAATGAGGGCAATTAAAAAATTTTGGAACTTTCATTAAACATTTTATTGATGCAGAAAATATTTTACTCTATAGAATTCAGGTTTCCAATTTATTGTAGCTTTTGGTTTTTAAGGTGCCCTACTGTTAAAGTGATATCTCACAATCTAACCTAAGATTTAAATCCTAATGATACACAACAGCCATGGATGGATTCTAACACAAAATCTTTGGGATGTCAGGAGAGTGAGTAAACATCCTGGGTGCATCTGAGAGGTTGACCATCACCAGGCTGCCATTGATGCAATAAAGGGACCAGAGGAAAGGAATTCGTTAGTGCTGTGGACTTGATGGGACACTGGATCATCAATTGCATGTTCTGGAATGTTAAGTGTGACATTTGTAAAAAGACAGGCCCTTTGAAAGTAATGTGCCGCCAGAACCCAGGTATGTGTGAGAAATGAAGTGTATTTCTTCAGGGTACAATGGACAAAGATTGCTGGGGTAAAGAAAGAAGAATTAAATGGTGCTCATGGATTTGAAATTGTTGGTAAAAGTGAGCAGGAATCAACAAAAGTTTGTCAATTTTACGCAGAATATTTATTGTATGACCAGTTTCGTTGAATAGTCGACATCATCAGATACATTACACTGGGCTCTCAGTCATAGGTATATCTCCTATATTCAAAGGTGATGGGTTGGGGGGGGGGGGGGGAAAGGTTTGGGGGAGTAAGGCGAGAGAAGGTGGAATTATACACACACTGCTTCAGTGATTGATTCCAAATTCAAAAGCTGAAACTATCCATTTATAACGTCTTGGACAACATTTACTCCATACACATGCTAAGGGCACAAGGGCGAGCGTTAGTGCTGCCACTTAACACTTAAAACTATCACTGGGCGACAATAACGGCGACATCGGCGTGCGTTGCTAAGGTGGGGGAGTTGCATTGGGCTGGTCTAGAGTGGTTCAAAGCGACCGGACGTCTACCTTAAGTCGTATATCATTATTATTGTCAATTATAGTTTGTGTTTGTTGGACTATATATTAGATTGTGATTAGAGAGATGATTGATCTGCCTTACCAGCGGAACATTTTAAACATAATTATTTTTTCCGAATCAATTTACATATACTTGTGCGTGAAACGTTTAACAACGCGTAGCATCGAGGAAATTGTATTCGGTAATTACACATTAATGTTTTACTGCTCGTTAATTACAATTGGCCCAAGAGAAATGGAAGAGATATAAATGTAATGTGCATAAATCATTCCGTTCGTGTAAACTCAAATGCTTTTAATCATTTCTGCGGGAGTCGATCTTTTCTCTTCAGTAATACGTATTAAATTGCATAACCATTAATGAATAACTTCTTCAAGGGAGTTTTAACGAGATACCATTTCACGTTGTATCCAGTGATTTTGGCCTCATTTTTAAGAAAAATATCTCACTTTTCCATTAATCATTACAATATTTATTGATGTAATATTACATTATGTACGAGTACTTCTTGCTTCTTACAGTAGCTGAAATAAATAAAATTTCTGTATGATATCCATGATGACGAGGGAAAAATCTCATGGAAACTACCTTGCGGCGACATCATGGTGGCTTAGGTTTGACTCCGTAATAAATTATTCGTTTTTCTTTACGAGGTGTGTTCAAAAATACCCGGAATGTTTAAATTTCGCGCGTTTGGAGAGTCCGACTGTCAAAAAAAAATTTTATTGTGTTGGTATACATGCTCCTGAAGAATGACACAATTTTCAGCTGTATTCATTGTTTACTTTATCTGTGGCAACCGCTAAGGTTAGACGTGTTTTCATGAGCTCGGCGATTTTCGATTGTTAAAAAAAATGGATCAAAGAATTTGTATTAAGTTTTGCGTAAAAAATGAAATAAAGTGTAAAAAAGTTTCGTCACCTGTTATAACTCTTTTGAGCAAATCTGAGTCGACGTTGACTTCATTTAGTGATTCCTGAGCAACTCCCATTCGCCGCTGTTTTTGTTCAAAATTCAACAATTTTTTGACACATTTTGCTGCCACGCGTTTCATACCCAAAATGTTCGCAAAAATGTCATGGTATGAGCCAATCGATATGCCAACATCATCAGCGACTTCCATGATTGTGATTCGGCTATCATTCATGACCACTGCTTTCACTTTTTCCACGTTTTCATCGGTTGTTGATGTGCTGGGGCGTCCGGGGCGTTCGTCATCTTCAACGTCTTCACGGCCATCTTGGAAACGCTTATACCACTCGTAAACACTTGTTTTTTTCATAGCAGACTCACCATAGGCCTTTGTTAACATTTCGCACACTTTGTTACACTTTATTTCATTTTTTACGCAAAACTTAATACAAATTCTTTGATCCATTTTTTTTAACAATCGAAAATCGCCGAGCTCATGAAAACACGTCTAACCTTAGCGGTTGCCACAGATAAAGTAAACAATGAATACAGCTGAAAATTGTGTCATACTTCAGGGGCATGTATACCAACACAATAAAATTTTTTTTTTGACAATCGGACTCTCCAAACGCGCGAAATTTAAACATTCCGGGTATTTTTTGAACACACCTCGTATTTAGCTTCGAAAATCATGCTTTCGCTGATGTAATAGACTGATAATTGAAAACCAAAGTAGAAATTTGTCAGATTGTCCACTAATATCTTTTGAATAACCACATTTGTCCAACCATAGTTCTATTTTTACTGCTGCTGCAGTTCTATTTTTATAGGAACGACCGCATTTTGCCTTCAATTACGGCAGTAATTCTCTTATAGCGTAAATAAACAGTCAAAATATTCCTATAGTTTATTTTTATTCAATTTTCCGGGACTTTTCGCTTCTTATAGCCCATTCAATGAAAAGCTTGCTCGTTCAAATTGATTTTTTTCAGCTGTAATTTGAGCAATCTTATATGAGCCCACGTTAAAATCTCCACTTTCAAGGCTGAATGATGATAAAACTATTCCGGAAACCCTATTTGTTTGTCGTCTTAGTTTATAAAACGCTCTTCAAATATCCATTGTTTAAATATTCTTAATTTCGGGAATAAGTGACCAATGAGATACCTTAAGTCCACATTCCTTGGCCTATTTCGCCATTGACTGCTCCCTTTCTCTCGGCTGGTTAATCCCTCTTCCAGCCACACACACCCATCTCTCTATATATATATTACACCTCTCGCTCTTTCTCTCTCCTTCTCTTCCACAGGTCCCCGGCAAGCCGTGGTCGGATGTCGACGCGTCGCCGCCGCCTGGCGCTCATCCGCCGCCGCCGCCGCAAGACATCGCCAAGCTCTGCAGCCACAAGCGGAGGGTGTCCGCCATGGGCGAGGCGACTCCCCAGCAGCAGCCGGCACGGCCTTCATCCTCCTCCTCGTCGAACGCCGTCGCAGCGGCCAAAAGAGGTGGGTGCCCCTTACCCCTCGTAGGAGAGACGGTTGCTGGCAGAGGAGCTCCTTGTTTATCGTTAGATATCTTGGAGTGTGGGAGATGTATAGTGAAGCATACTGACGTATGAAAACTAGTGAAAACCCCCGCCATGCATGTTTAAATTGGGATGACGGGAGGAGCAGAGTTGAAACGATGTCGCTAGAGAAGGTAGGGAAGGAGAGGGAAATGCGGAGAATTGTGACAGGGTGACCACTCGACCGTGAATTTTGATGACATTATAAACCGTGAATTAGCCATGAATTCCGCTCGTAAAGATGTCAATGGGGTATCGGTTGTCGCCTCTGCGAGAAACAAACCTTTTGGAGAAGTACTAATTGGCTATAAACAGCAAATTGGATAGCATTCACAACTCACCACTCAGAACTATTCCCAAGACGAAATAACACTGACCTTTGTATCACCTTATGATTCTAGAAACAATCGGCGACAGCCGATATCCCATTAACATCTTTACGTTTTCACTAGTTCACCTCACGAATCTACGATATCTAAATTTCTCGGGGTAACTCAGTCAAAAGCTTGGTGAGATATTTTTTAAATATAATAAATTTTTGATTGCTTCCTTCCGATGAAGAACCTCTCTACTGCAATCCCTCTGGAGGTCTTTCGTGCCAATGACACTTGAGAGGACCCCACCTAATAAAGTTAGCGCAGGGTGGCCACGAAACTGGGAATTAGAAACTACCAGCCTACGAAACGGGAAGAAGCTGAAAATTCCCTTGAGTTTTCGGTAACATTGATGACTCTGTTTAAGAAATCGCGAGACGCACTGCTGCTGGGAAGTAATGGCAGCTATCAATTAGTTATTTTCGAATGTTCAAGCTTGCTGGAGAAACCTTAATGTATGGCGGTGTCCTGCGACCTCGATAACCGGGAAAACTCGGGGAAATTCATTGTCCTAGAAAACTCTTGAGATTTTTTGCATTAAATGGAAACCCTGAAAATTGTATGGCAGCCGATTTCTTTTAGAGCAGAGAGAGAGAGAGAGAGAGAGATAGGAGAGAAGGGATACGTCTGCGCCTATGCTTTTCTTCTGATCGGCTCAACGCAACTAAGTGCTTTCCGTTAATGATGCTCTGCTTGGTGCTCTACTCCTGCATGCCGCCTATGTTTTCGTATGTGGAAGGTGTGAAGAAGAATCACATAGAGTTAAAACATAAACCAAACCGCACTACACCCACTCCCAGATTAATGCGGGATTGTCGTGCCCAATAGATACAAGCTCTTTTCAGCTTAATACTTCGTTAGGAATTTTGCGGTAGTAAATAATACGTTCCCACAAGTCTGTTGAACAATTTGGAACTGTACGAGGGCCATTTATGGATAATTAAGCGGAAACTAAGGAATGTGCTAAACGGTCTTCGATCTTTCAATTCATAGTATAGAAAGATTCGCAAAATATTATTCCTAAATACCGGTCAATTTTGAAGATAAGGCCCTTCCAGATTAATAGTTTGAGCAAATTGGCACCCCGTTGCTCCAAACTGTGCCTACAGTTTATGTCTATGTAATTGTTACGTTTCGAATGTATAATGGCATTTTGATGATTAGAGGACAATAATCAGTCTTCTGTTAAACATTGGTGAAATGGGCATCTTTCCGAGTTCTTATACAGGTTAACTTTTTATCTGCCTCAATTATTTGTTTCAGTCCTTATTATAGAGTTACATCTTTTGACTCTCAACATCATCTACTGATTTCCTGTTTTGTTTATTCGTTCTCTAGAATTAAACGTGTTCTTTACTTTTTGTACCTTATTTCCTATTTTATGAAATTCGAAGTAGGCTCTAACATTTTTGGTATTTCTCATGTCGACAAAACATACATTTTCTATTATAATTTCATCTTAAATGTGTTTGGAGCGATGTGTAATAAGGTCTGAATAAATGCGACAATTTACCTGGACAATCTCAAAAACCCTGGAAAAGGTTATTAAAATTGCCTTGAAAAAAGTTATTATTCTTTCTGGCTCAAATTTTAAATTTTAGAGAAAAATTTTTTACACACTTGAAAATGGTATTGTTGCTAATGTATTGATTACCCGAATGAGATTCTGTATACGAAAAATCTGATGTTATGACCATTGAAGTACAAAATAAATCGTGGACCCGCCTACCTCGCTTCCTACTCCTAGAATCACGGACTCATGGTTGTTTGGAGCGTCAGGGTCAGATTGCGTTGGTCAGTCCCTTAGAAACATAGTGAGAACCCAGAAGTGGGTTATCGGTATCGCAAAGGCATACTGGCCACCAAAATCGCCCGGAGAGCAAAATTCGTACACGGTAAATAAATTCGATTTCAAGATTCCGTTAAAATTCAGTGGGGCTTACCGCTGTGTGTTACCTTAAAAAACTTCTTGATGGGAACAGTCATAGAGTACTCTGTGACAGCAACTATGTGTGAATTATTGCTAAGGTCGTTTTCATTTCTCAATTCCAGAATTTTAGTTTTTAGTAAGCGTACAGTGGATGGAATGCCGCTCATAAAAGAAACTGGTATCTTAAGTATAGTAAATTTTGCATTTAGTAAAAGAAGGTGAAATAGTACTAAATTTTTAATTTTGCCAGCCTTAGTGAGCTTTTTCCTTATTCTATAAAAATTAAGTCTGGTAGTGGACGTTAAAAATACTTCAATGGCGCCTTTTAGAAATTTTTTGGAGAAAAAATTTTGCGGATTCCGGCTAAATTATCGGAGGATATCTCCTGTTTTCATTTCTAGTGAAAAAGAGATACTTGTGAGATGAGAAACATGGAGGCTAATGGATGAAAAGAAATGTTTAATTTCCAAAATTCCGTGATTAAAAAAATCGTCGATCATTACATGATTACCCCGTGAAAAAAATTTGTCTTTTCCCATCACGATCCGTCGAAAAAATTACCACTTCTGAACTCGAACCCATCGATTTATCTCCGAGATTTTCTGTGTTTCCATTATTATTCCCCGATAATTGGCACTCATCATGCCGAATGTCGTATCCATAACGCGCTGACAACGAAAGTGACATGCCACTGAATGTTTCAGAGATGTCTTAAATTATGTTTGGAATATGGCTATATTTTAGCGACGGTCCGTCCAAGATAATTATTATTGAATTATTATGGCGCCGTTTTTTACGATTAGAGTATAGTCGTAACTGTAATTTGTGTCTTCTTGGAAATCAACTGAAAGTTATTGCCGAGTTAATATGTATATTTTTAGTGTGCGCGAAAAGAGTCCGTGAAAAGGTCACATTATGTTTTCTTGCTGGAAAGCTCATTTCCGAAAAATCTGCGAACATCTTATTAAATGTAGGCTGAATTTTTTGTTTCACTACATTGTTGTTATTGGCGACAACTGTTCGATATCTGCCGCAGGTTTTGGCGGCAACCCAAAAAATGTTGCCTTCAACATCAGAGCACCGAGGAAGCCTTCGCACCAGTGGCGGATCCAGGGGGGGGGGGGGGGGGGGGGACAGCTTTTCTTATTGCAAATTTTTTTCCAGAATTGCATTTTTAAAATTATTTTTGAGTGGTAAATTTTAGCAGTAGTGATTGAAAATATGTTTTATAAGTAATTTTACTTATAAGTGGGGGGGGGTCAAGGGGTTGCACCCCTTAACCTCCCCCTCCCCCCCACTTGCTACGGCCGTTCCGGGAAGTTCCCCTCCCCCAAATTTATACCTGGATCCGCCCCTGCTTCACACCATCTTATAAATTATTTTTGCGATCCAGTAATGTGTTAGGTACTAGTTTCTTGCGGATGATGTCTCATTTCCCAATTCACCGATTGGAAACTGCTCCCAACTGTATGGAAAATTACGGGAAAGCAGAAAAATGCACGAGGAAAGAAATTGGAATTAATTTCGGTGACAGAGTGGTCGTATTAGCGGTTTTAGTCAAACTAACTTTTCACCTTTGTTTTTTTATTTTATCATTTTACCGATGACGCCTGAGCTGTGCCAAATATGGCGAGTTGAACGAACGAATTCCACATCAATTTGACGAGCAACTTCGTTTTACGCAATGCGTGCAATCACAAAGTAATCTTTTTGAAAATATTGACTGTAATTGGCCATTCGTTAAAAATATCTCAACTAGACTGAGTCACTTACTGATATTCTTGATATCACTATGTGTATCACAATGAAATTTCATACAAATCTCCGTGTTAGATCTTAAGTGTGCATTAATGAATATTTTAAAGATAAAATGACGGGAAAAATAGGAGGTGGAAAGCCATGACAATGAGCGTGGCGATGTGTCGGTTGTTCCTTACGAGAAGATAATGTCAATGGACGGGATGCATGTAAGATGTGTTTGGAGAAGAATGTGGGAGCTGACGTGGGTAGCGAGAGAGAGAGAGGGAGGAGGAAGTGTTGGAAATGGTGTAAAAGGAAATAGGTGACCATGAATCTGAGACAACAAAAATAATGATTGGAGGTCGTATTGAGAGTGGAGCCCTGCATATCAGCCACACATATACGACGGAGAAACGGAGAGACGAGCCCGCACCCTGGCTGGAATTAGAGGCTGAGTATGGCTATAGCGGATGATGTATCGCCGAATACGTGCATATTCGGCCAGCCGTCGTTAAATCGCCTACGCAGTCGAGAAGGCGCTCTCAGTTTGAGACTTGGACTCGGCCTCTCTGCGACGACATTGGTAGGCATGGGCACTCGGTTTTCAAAAAAGACTTCATTTGTCAAATAGCGGACGAAAGGTATGTGATGTAGCCTGCTAACCAACTACTTGACCATGCTCTGCACGGTCAAGTAACTGTCATCATAGGCAGTAATTCGTGCTAGAGTGGTGGCAAAAGCGATCGGCTATATTTCCGCGCTTGTTTAAATCAGCCAGAAGATTCTTGAGCACTCCGGCAACATGCGTCCGAAATGAAAAATCTTTTGCTGGGTCTGCAGCATTAATTACCGACGAAACGGCTTGAATCCCTTCAACATCAGTCACTTGCTATTTCTAAATACCTACATCTTGCTTACTGATGCATATTAGTGTAATGAGTGCAATAATTGTAATATATATTTTGTCCGTCTGTCTTGACGTACAATTATGTTTTTTTACTCTTTTTCTTCTCTGGATAACTTGCTATTATCGTGATTGCCGAAGTCTATTACAATTTTTTTAAACGTAAAATCTCCTACACAGGAATTGTTGCTTATGTTCCAATTATACGATGGAAGCCGTAAATCTTTTGACTCCATCCACCAGACCACTGAGTATGTTTATTATTTCCCTCAGTTAAGTATGTCCTATCAATCACGCTTTGGTGCTGCGTAATTTTGAGACAAATAGATCTATATACTCATGCCAAATAATGCATTAAGCCTATATCTTATAAAATTGATATTCAGTTGTATTTTCCTATATATAAGAATGTTCCTTCATTGAGAAAGAAATACTTTGCAATCTCGCCTTCTTTATCTTTTAGCTGGTCAATTAGGTGATAAATGCACTGAATACGTCTGTCGTCAGAGGACAAAGTTCTGAAAAAATTGTCATTAACAAAACAAGTGAAAACCATTCAGTTTGGTTAATGCCTCCCCACTTCTGTGGTGACCTTATTAGCTCAGGTGAAAGTAGGTTTTTTTAGCGGTCAGTACTCTCTTTGTTTTAAAAAATTTTAATATCCACTGTCCTGGAAATGCTGGAGTGCTACAGAAGTCATGGATATTGAAAATGGGCCTGCAAAAGTCGTGACAAATGGGAAATTAGCGCAGAAATTTGTTTTTCAAGTCCAATTCGGTTTAATTTCCATAATCAAGGGGTACTAAGAGTATTTTAGGCCTGTTGGGGTGTGGACATTACCATCAATAACTTACTAGAAGTCAACAGGCACTTAATTATTTAATGTGCTTTCTCCTTGATTTTTTCTGTTTATTTATTTAAATAAAATATAATCGGTATTCCCGTTGACAACTAGGGTAAAATCGAGTGGAATCCATAGCACAAAGTAACCAGTGTATGTTTGATGAGTTACTTGCATTAAGTTTCAACCATCTTTACCATCTTTCTCTATTGAGAAAGCGGAGCTATTCTAGGGCGTTAAACAATTAATTATTTTCCTAATCTATTTTTCTCAATCAGGATCTTCCTTCCCTGAATCATTGTTGTGCTTTTGCCAGCAAGTTCTGCGTATCTATGTGTTTCATGACTGAGTTTACAATAACATGTTCATGGACTTTGAATGAGGTAGATGTTAAGGATATCGGTCTGTAATTTGAATGATGTTACTTATTTTCACTTTTAAATATCGGCGCTACACTTGCAATTTTCCAGTCTTTGGGCACTACGTGTTCCTTTATGGATTTTCTAAATATTATCTATCTGCAAGTAGGGGGCTATATCTGAAGCTAGTTCTCTATACACGCGGGAAGGAATTCTTTCAGGATCGGGTGACTTATTAGGACGAGTGATTTTAACAAACTTCAATTCCGCGAGTACAAATATGAATAGGCGGCATCGTTTGCCGGTAACGATCGTTAAACGTCACGGATGTATTCTGCGAAGTCTTGGTGAACTGTCTCGGTGAACACGCTTTGGGAGAAGGAGTTAAAAAGTTAGCTTCGTCCGAGCTGCTTGTCAGTACTTCGCCATTACAGATTCTCTGTGGATTAACTGTAGATCTTCTGCCTTGAATTACCCTCACGTATGACCAAAATGCTTTTATGTTATCCTGTAACTGTTCAACAAGTGTTTTCCTTATGAAATCCATGAATGCATTCCTAAACGCTTCCTTTGAGCGGCTTTGGAAAACTTAATTTTTTCATGCGCTCTGTCGCCTCAGCGATTTTCTCAATTCCGCGTCGTACCATCTCGGTTCGCTGCTCTCTTTTTTACTTTACTTGGGATATAATATCTAATGCCTGCATGTACGGTCGAAAGAAAGACTTTCCAAGCGCCCTCCGCGTCTAATCCTATTATTGACTCTTGGAAGATGGGATAGGAATTTTTGAAATGAATTTTGAACCTTCCGAAATCAAGGTGTCTTACCATTATTTGATTTTGTACTTACCTATACTGTGTTTTTTTTCTAAATTGCTCATTTTTAGGTTGCTGCTGTGACTCGTTTCATGAGTGGGACCCAGTGGTTGCGTTTCATGCACACATCAATAAGCTTATACTTTATAAATGAAACATTACTCTCGCAAATACTTTATACGTTACAAAAGAGAATCTGAGCTTTGCAACGAATATTATCATATGAAAATCAGTTGAGTCAAAGATCGTTTCACTCACCTTTAACTATTCGAAGTTATGTGTTAGCTTTAATTGACGATTTATGCGAAAATTTCCTGAAGCTTAAAAATTATATTTTGCTCGATGGTGTAATACTTATAGGTTCGGAGAATTTACCTAAAACACGACCACATGTTTTCAGTAGTCGTGTACAACATATCTACCATAAACGTTATGCTGTAACATAGCAGTGGTTGAGAATTTTAAAGACCATTTTACTACAACAGGGAGGACGTAAATCCCATTCAGGTGTATGAAAAGGAGGGCCCTTGCTATGCTGGCCAATGCTAGAAGCTTAAGCCAGTCCGCCATCTTCCTTGACCCTCATTATCCTTTTGCGCTTGCGGGCTAACGTAATGATTTTTCAATTTTACCAGGTTTTTCATCAATAACTTACTAGAAGTCAACAGGCACTTAATTATTTAATGTGCTTTCTCCTTGATTTTTTCTGTTTATTTATTTAAATAAAATATAATCGGTATTCCCGTTGACAACTAGGGTAAAATCGAGTGGAATCCATAGCACAAAGTAACCAGTGTATGTTTGATGAGTTACTTGCATTAAGTTTCAAACTTCATAAAAGGCTACAATATGATGACGTATAATCCTCTCCATATACCTCGACGGCAATTCACAACTATGTCGGAAAACTTAAAAGAAATGGTAGAGGTGGAGGAGTAATTTCTTCATTTATCGGGTTTTTTGACCCATAGTTTTGAGTGAACTCTTCCCGCGTTACACTTCCAGTGTACGCTTTCATGTTTTCCAACGGTCAGCAAGCGTCTCACTCTCCATCATTAGGGCTGAAAATAATTACCCAAAGTTGGCCGCCTTATATGCCCTGCTGGGCCGGTTTATATACCCCGCCGAGTGGTCAGGTAACCACTGATTAATTTATTTTGTGCCTCATTTCTTAGCTGCCCTTCTCGAAACTTCTTGATGGCTCCGAGATAGGGCTTCCATATGTTGCTTTAAATTTACCCCGAATCCCGGTTGAAATTTAATTTACTCCGTAGGATTTCGATCGCATCTTTGGTAGGGCGGTCCCAGTGACCTTTGGAGTGATAAATCAAACTAATCCTTTCCCATTCTATTTATTCCTTGGTCCATATGAAAAGTGTGTTCCACGATGGCCGATTTTTCCAATTGCCTCAGCCTCTGATGACGCTGATGCATTGCATCCTATTTTCCGCTGTGGGGCTCGTCTCCCCAATGTAAACCTTTCCGCTTTCACAGGAGACATGGTTCACCTCTGAAGTCGTGAGACCAATGGGGTCTTTTGCTTTAACCAACATATCTCTCGTTTTTCTCGCCGGTATGTGGATCGTCTCAATGTCATACTTTTGCAGAAGTCTGGAAATTTTTCCTAATATAGTGGAAATGCACGGGACGTAGGTTCTGGCTCGAGGGTTTTCTTCAACCCCCCTAACCTTAACTTCTCGGGAAATAAAGGACCTTTTGAGGGCCATTTCAATTTCCTGCTGGGTATATATATTTCAGAGGAAGGTAAACTTGAACGATATGAAAATATCAACTACCATTGAATATTCATCATACAAAATGTCACTCCATGAATGATAAATCTTCAGAGTGCGAATTTCCGTTCGTAGCGGATAAATTATTGGCATTGAGCGTAAAACGGACCCGGATCCCTCAATTTTCCACGGAGTGCTTTAACCAATTAAGGTAGTTAGAGCGAGATAGTTCCCGCGTCAACGGAGACCACATTCGAATTATACGTCTTAATTTCAGCTGCCGTAGGAAGCATGAAGTAATTATTGCATTAATTATGGTGCATTGGTATACTTTTAATTGACTGTAATTCTAAGTAATCAAATAACAATATATACACAAGTCTTCAACTCGATACTTTTTTCTCGCGATACTTCTGAAACTCCCTCACAACGGAAGTTTTATGATTCTGAATAAATTACTGCGGTGACATAATTCATTTTCGAAAAAGCTGAGTAAGCATACCGACTACGCACACTTAATTTTTTGACGAGATCTAAGTGTTAGAAATTCCTCATTTTTTAAATAAGGGCTCTCTTGAGTGCATACACGTACCATTTCCCATCTAAAAGAGAGTATTTTTCGTCAAAAATCTGGGAAAGTAGTTCGGTAAGAGGCTGATATTTTGATATTTTTGGAAGGGTCTTTTTGCTCACTTTGAAATGAGACCAACTTCATTGATTTCAATGTGAAATGCTCCAGCTACCTTGAGCAACCGAGGTGTCCTGTTCCCCTGTGAACCTTTGTGGGCTTAAAAGGAACAAGGTATTCCAGATCCCCAGACGTATATACATTTAGCGAGCAGTCCAGTGTGTGCGCTTAGTGCAACAGTCCACGAGGTTATGCCAAACTTTGAACACTAGAGTTGTTCTCTCTTTAGACAAATTTTGAGGATACTGGGACTGGCCACGGCAATTTTGTCGTGCGGTGGCTATATCCGAGATCCTCAAAATTGGGTAGTTTTCTTTAACTCGGCACCAAAAATTATTTCTAACGATTCAGGTTTCACTCAGAAAATGATATGCGATTCCATTGAGAGTATACTTTAACATCACTTACTCTAGCTTGAGCCTGTGAATGCCGTGTTGGAAGCCTATCTTATAAGGGGTGTTATCTGTTTCATAGTTGGGGATTAGTCCCCAACAAAAGGAGTAGTTGTTAATGCAAATGATTACATTTAAGTGAAGAAAGAAAGGGAGAATGAGCAAATTCTCGTGAGCGGCCTTACCCAGTATTAGTAGTATTTCCCAGAACGTGTCCTCGCGGTAAAGAACCTTGGTCCTCTCTGAGTTTAAGACGTGTTCCCTAGAAATACTGTGCTCGGCCTCGGTGTAGTGCTCAATTTGGCTAGTGGGCGAAAGTAGATGCCCCCTGTCCAAACTGAGAAACTAACTGTTCATGGCAAAAGACCTCTGCGGCTTCCTGACCACTGAAGTGTACCAGATACTATTTGAATGCGGCCAGATGTACGTGGAAGAGACCTCAAGTGTCAAGGAACATCAGCGGCACTTCAGGCTTGACTTACCTGATAAATCCGCCGTGGTCGAGCTCGGGAAATTCACGGGACGATGCCTTTTGCTAGAGAAGTGTTCGAAATCCAGGCTAGGAAACAAGACCATGAATCATGACACCAGATACTCAATTAAATTCAACAATCGCAGCTGTTCTTTTAATCCAGTGCTGAGAATCTTCCGAGAGAAAAGAGGCTGAAATCAGCGAATCTGTCGCCTGTCCTGAGGCCAAGTGTATACCTATATTACAGCCCAGTAACATATGCCGTGATGATGATCGTAACTCTACATCGTATTATCAGCAGAGATGGGGAATTTGACCCGTGGGGAAACCCGAGCATTCTTCAATAACATAATACACGGAGAAATATTAGATATGCTGTCTTAATTATGGGAAGGAAGCGCATGGGTATTCCTCTATTGGGTTCTGTACCTGGAAATTTGTTCCATTCAAACGGTTGCCCAAATTAGTAGGTATATTAAGAGGACGAAATCTGCTACGTTGTTTACCCATCCAGTTCACTCCCCGTTTTCCCCTGTTACCAACTTTAAACTTTCTCCTTTAATGTACGTAATCAAATGCGTTGAAAAAATTCTAGAGGAAAATAGAGATTTAATAGGTACGATCTAAGCGTCTCTTAGCATCCTCATTCATCCCTTACACGTGGCGTTCATATCCTTTCCTGAACACCCACACGTCTTTGCCTTTGGAGTCATCCCTTACTCCCCCTTTTCTCTTTTTATTGCCGTCTTAGATACTTGAAGCACGTGAAAAATCAACTGCGTGGAACTTATCTTCGGGGAAAGGGGACGCAATGGAGAAACATGGAGAGTGGAAAAAGGGCTAATTAATGTATTTTTTCGTTCGGCTTAAGAATTTTTGATTTTTTGTTACCAAAGAATTTTTTATGATTGTATTGTATAATTTATTTTCATCAGATTTTTTAATGGATTATATTGAGGCTACTTTAAAATTGTTTGTTTTTCTCGTTGTTATTTTTTCACCAGTCAGTTCCCGTCAAATCCACAACGCACTCTTCGTCATGTTACCATATGTTTTCATCGCAACATAAAATCTTCAAATACAGTAAAATATCTTGGAATTGCCTTAACTTCAGGTATATCGTGGGGAACACACATACAAAACATATGCGGCACAGCATTAAAAAAACTAGGTTTTGTTAAGCGTATAATAGGAAGGTCCTCGGATGAAAAAGTAAAAGAGAGATGCTACTTCGCTTTGGTTAGGCCACATCTCGAATACGCCGCGAGCATTTGGGACCCTGGTGAAATACATTTAACAAAAAGCATTAATAAAATACAAAGGAAAGCAGCGCGCTTCGTCAAAAACTGCTACGAGCGTACATATATTGTCTCACCACTTTTAGAGGAACTAAGGTGGGAGCCCCTAGAGACTCGGAGGCTGCACGCTAGGCTTAGGCTGCTCGATAAATTGAGAACTGATATTTTTCCGAGCGACATAGAGAATATTATCATGACGCCTCACTGCATTTCTAGGTCTGACAGATGCGATAAAATAAGAGAGATACACAGCCGAATAGATGGGTACAAAAACTCGTTCATTCCCGCACAGTAAGCGACAGCAATAGAAACTGAGCTCCTCCAAATACACTCTCATAGGATATTTCATCTCCAAAACTTTTCCATATTTACACGGCTGGTGACCTACCATCCCCTGCCACACGCCCAAGCGGCGGCTCGCGGGGTAGTATGTAGATGTTGAGGTTAGATTTGCGCGTTGTTGGCGGTCGAGAGGCATGCACGACTAGTTATGGGCCAAGTCGGTCGTTTCGGTGATGTCCATCACCGTTCACCATTCACTTGTGTGAGTCAATCGCGAATGATTGATCGTCAGTCGCGGTGTGTCGGTCGGTCAGGACCGATGTCAATCGCGACCGATGTCAATCGCGAACGAGGTCAATCGCGACCGATGTCAATCGCAACCGATGTCAATCGCGAACGATGTCAATCGCGACCTATGTCAATCGCGAACGACGTCAATCGCGACCGATGTCAATCGCGAACGATGTCAATCTCGACCTATGTCACTCGCGAACGATGTCAATCGCGACCGATGTTGTTCAAAGCCCAAACTTCGTAGCTGGTCGGTCTGTCGCGATCGAAATAAGTGAATGATCGGTCATGACCAATCTTCATCGCGACCTATATTGTTCAAAGTGCCAAATCACGTGAGATCTAAGAGCTGCTGAAGAACTAAAATTATAAAACAGTTACTTACTATATTCTTTGGTCATCAAATGGTTTGAATAGTATTAGTTTCTGACTTAATGAAGGTGTTAAGTATGTCGTAAAAACGCCATCTGAACCTATTATTAGTATTTATCTATTAATTAAGAATAAGCAGTAGCGTACGTTAGTATAGGATTTGAAATTAATTAATTCGTTGGTCATAAATACCATGAATTAATAGGACAATGTAGCTCACCATTATTTTCACAAACGTTTTTTCAATAAAAATGGAATATATAGAATATAAAGTTTGAGCTATGACACGAGTCACAAACAAACATTTAAGGTTGGTAATAGGACTTACGGAAAATTAAAACATTGTTAGGGAAAATTTTTCAAATACATTTCATAGGAAACAATAATTGAAAGGGACTTAAATTAAACATCTTAACATTTAAAAAAATATTGAATAGGATAGATGTCATTCAACAATAATGAAAAGAGGAAAAGTTTTTACGTTGTCCTCGTTAAACAAAAAAGCGGGTGAATCAATTGCTAGCATATATTAACTCATCTTTCTTGACATATTTAAGAAAGCCTATGTTGACATGCATTGTATCATAAAAAAGCTTTAACTTCTATTTAAAAACATAAAATTAATTCTTATAGGAAAAGTATGGAATTCGGTGCTTGGGATTTCATTTTGGCTTACTTAAACTACCTCCAATGAAGGTTGAGGGTTGTTATTTTATCTTTTGGGGAAAAATGATCCTGCGTCTATTATTTTCATCCAATTTTTGTCTAAGAAGAGATTTATTCATTAAATTAGTTTAAAATATTTTTAGAAAATCATATATTTCACTCACTTATGAACAAAAACATATTTCCTAGGTAACCATGGTGTTGGCTTTAGATAGGACCATGATAAGTCTTTCAGATCGCAAATTAATCTCACTGTCTTACTAATATATAAACATTTAGTGGTGTCAGTCTGTCTGTTACTCAATCACTCATAAACCACTGAATCGATTGAAACAAAATTTGGCAGGATGATACTTGATATATCTGGTTCTCGCATAGGCTATAGAACAAGGGTTTTGGTGCCCTAGAAGGCCCTCAAGTGGGTCGTTTTATCGCCAAAAATTGGCCCTGGAAGATAATTCTTGCCTGTATTAGAAACATGTAAAACATACCTATACTGAATGTACAACAATCACGCTGGGGCCCAAGTTTCCAAAAGAATGCTTTCTTAAAAGCCTCATAAGTATTGAACGAGTGAACCGATTTTAGTAAAATTTTCACATTTGGGATCAGTAAAGTTTTTTCAGGAAATTGGGACTATTGGGACTATAAGGAAGGCCTCTGGGCCCCAAGGGCATCGTATTGGGCCGTCTGGTGTCATATGTGTTTGAAAACTCAAGTCAAAATATTTTGGTTCAAGTGCAGAGGTTTCTCATTTTGCATATTTTAATTAGTTCTACTAAAGATAGAAGGCTATAGTTTTCGCCATTAGGTGAATAAAAGATTGCAGTTTCTTATTTTATCATTCAATTTTCTTATACGAACAAAAT
The DNA here is from genome assembly GCA_963169105.1 of Ceriagrion tenellum. Classification (NCBI taxonomy): domain Eukaryota; kingdom Metazoa; phylum Arthropoda; class Insecta; order Odonata; family Coenagrionidae; genus Ceriagrion; species Ceriagrion tenellum. The sequence continues at coordinate 199,773,571 of OY720632.1, forward strand.
TTCCCTAGAAATCGTGTTTTTAATGTCAAAATTCGTGAATTTTACTTCTGTCAACGACAGGATATTTCCTTGGTAACCGTGGAATTAGCATTAGCTTTGGAAGGGAAAAGGGGCATTTACAATGGCAGCTGGCTTTTATATTTAGAGATATATATTACAGTGGAAATCTAGGCCGTATACTGAAATGTTGCTGATTACGATATTTTCTGGGATATTTTTGCTTAAAATTGGCAAAATCATTTCAAGTGGACTAATTTAAGTTGGGCCCATGTAAAACAGGAGAATGCCACGATGTATTAATTCGACTAGCCTCTAGTATGCAAATGGCCTGTAGTTTAATTTAAATATGTTGCTGCAAAAGAATGTCGAAACTCGGTAAGCATATTATAATGCGGTTTTCATCTCCTGAATTAAAAAAATAAAACTAAAATTACAGCTGATTGGCCTAGAAAAAATACACCTCATGAGCGACTCGAACCTACAACCTATATGCCCTGTCTTTCTTTCATCCTCCGTTGAATTTCAACGGGTACCTTTGCTAGTAGCTAATAAATGCGAATTTCGATGAAATATAAGGTTGTGAAAGCGATACGTCATTGATTATGTTTCACGGTACGTCTGCCCTTTGAGACTTAAATAAGTATTTGAATTTTGTATTTTCAATGATCTGTAAGAATTCTTAAAGTATTAATTATACTGCGTAGGACATGAAGATTATTACCGAAGAAGACTATCCGAGGGTACTTCAAGAGCAGTCAGATGAGGAACAGGAAGTCGGCATTGGGAAAGTGACGATACAGATGAGGAGGAAAATATATTTCGGCATATATCGGCAAAGACTCTGATGAAACCGCGTCTAGTAATGACAAAGAGGAATCTACTATTGCTGAATATTGTGATACTAATGGCGAGGATGATTTTTTTGGAAAAGTTGATGAATCTTGCAAGTGGAAAAAACTTCTTTCTCCTGTTTTGATTGGTAAAAGTTTTGAATGGGAAGAGGGTTTGAAAAATATGTATTGCAAGTACCTATCTCCGTTCCAACTGAATTCGGGTACTCAAATCACTTGCTCGTTTCGTGACGCAGCAGTTGCTACCATTGCATCTCAATGCATATCAACGAACCATATGTAAAGGTGCAAGAGATTTCATTGTTACCTTTTATGTGCTGATTTGAAGATAAAATATTGTCGACAATTATCAGCGAAAAATTATAAGCGCATATTTATTTTATTACAATTGGTGTGGTTATTTTGTTTGTATACGTCAAAGGAAAGAATGTCGAGTTAATACAGAGATTTCCGTTTTTTCATGTTTCTCGCTCCAAATAAAAAACACAGGCCAATTAAAGAAAAATATCCCGAGATAATATATGACGGTGTAGTAGATTATGACTTAAATAAAATAGCTTTCCCGGGATTTTCTGAATAGCACTGCAGAATGAGTAATTAAGTCATAATTTGACAAACCATGATTGTCCTAGGCCTCACATTTGATGGAGAATTTCATTTTGTTCCCTCGATCGCGAATTACTGAGCGACCGTTTTCAGTTGCGAACGACTGGAAATCCTTTCACGATCTCAAACGACCGACGGCATTTTTCGATCGCGAACGACCGACGACATTTGTCGATCGCGAACGACCGACACCTACTTCGATCGCGAATGACCGACGAACGAATAAAATCGTGAATGGCCAAAGAGATCGAGACGTTCATCTGAGCAGTGCCGTTCACAGGAACGCTACCGATCACGAACGACCGACGACCGTTTTCGATCGCGAACGACTGACTTCGGTCACGAATGACCGACGACCGACTTCGGTCGCGAACGGCCAAAAAGATTGTGTCGTTCGTCGGAGTTCATCAATCGATCGCAAAGATGATCTCAATCGCGCACTTCGGTTGCTCGCGACCGACCCATCACTATGCACGACTCGTGCGAGGGGGCAAGACACGGGTGTAGTCGCAACGACCGCGAACCTCCTACGAGCCTCTCAGTGCGCCCGCGGGGCATCCCCCTTCCCTGGCGAACGCAGTGTGTGGCAGGGGGCTGCGGTAGAACACTATTTTCATATTTCGCTACTCGAAAAAATTATCGCACCGTTATTCCTTCCCGTGTAAGTCAGCAGTTTTTCATACCTTAATGGTAACCTTATCAAGAAGAATAAAATTAGACCATAAGGTAGCATCGTGCGAGTGCTTAGTTTTTTTTAATGAATAAATATTGAAAACTAGTTGCTCTTAAGGACATTGTGCGACACGGGTGGAGTTTTTTTATATGTGAGGGCCGTCCACAACTCGTCCAATATTTACCGACCAATGTCCCGACACCCACGTAAAGTCCAGCTGTCGACTTGAAATAATACGAAACACGAAAAATGTTCGAAAAACAATATCGTAATTTCGCACTGTACCGTATCGAACCCTAGGAAATATTTTTTACCGCACCGCTACCCGTGCCCGTGTGAAACGGTTGGAGCAGGTAGGTGGAATGAGGAAAGCTTCCCGCGCGCTTTGAGGTACTATCCCCCTCCCCCCCCCCACACCCTCCCCGACTAAAGCTCCAAAATAGGAGGTAAAATATGGACAACGTTTGCCGTCGACTAGTGCCGACACAGGGGTAACCGGGGTAGAATGTGGCATTAAAATATTGTGTAGTATCATATAAAGCATCATAAATGATGGCATCACCTGGCTAAAACTCGCTTTAATGCCTGGCAATAAATGTTTTTCTTCTCATGTTCTGGATAGGTCTGTTTTGGTTGCCTTGATGCGTACTCGCCAAATGCAGAGCTCTACCCCTGTCCCGGGGGTGGCGCCAACGCTCCACGCGATCCAAGGTTCGAGACCTTCCGTGGACGGGTGGCTGGAATGATGGCTCCGGGAGTGTGGGGGGGGGGAGGGGGTCGTAGGTGAACAGCTTCAACCCTCTTCTTCCGGTGGAGGAGGGGCGTCCGAATGGGACCCCGTTGTTGTTCGCGCGCCCTCGCCGATCACTCGCTCTGCGGGCGGGGGCGGTGTGGGTATTGATCGGAGGGAGAGAAGGTGTCCACTGCGGAGCGGAGGAAGGGGTCGTTGGGTCCCTCCCGGGTGGTGGTAGGGGCGTGGAGAGAGAGAGGGAAGTGTTGCCGCTGGATGCCACCGTCACTCGAGCGCTGGTCACGCCGTGTTGTTGCGGAGCGCATTCGGACGTTTCTTTGCGAGTTTTGATCCTCGTCTGCTCTCGACGAGAGCGAGTGCGGCCACACTTCTTTCGCGCTCCGGGCGTCGATTATTTTTTTGACGTGGAAGCTACTGCCGTCCGCCTGCTCATGAGGAAATGAGGACTTTGCAAGCGATGAAACCGACCCTAACGTAAATATTAGTTTGCCCATAATGGAGATTCCATTCGCTCTGATTCGCGCCAATCGGTTCGCGAGACGACGGCGCCCTTGCATTTCATTTGTTAGTGAGACCTTGCGCACAAGTTATTGCTCTTCAAAACGGATCGGCAGCAAAATTGATGTGCGATACAGCGACACAAGAACGCCAATCATGGCATGTCTGTGATTGTCGTCAAGATTGTTGATGCTCAGTGAAGGCGTCAAAAATGTAAAGTTTTAAATTACCCTTGATAAGTAACGTACATTTTTAAATACTTATCTTGAACAAATTCGACAAATTGACCCGCAACATTCGGCTATGACTGTTGGTCAACCTCGGAATCTGGGTAGAATTTCCTTGATTTCATTTTTCATAGCTTTCAAGATTGGCGAAGCTTGACCATCTTTTAACCTGCTTTACATAGTTGATTGACTAAGCATAAAGGACTTAATGGCCTACTTACTTCACTACTAGAATGTGGTCTTTCACGTATCATTTAGCTTTTTAAAATCCTCGCCCTTTAAAGATCCTTCAGTTTGGGTACTTCGTCAGAGGATTTCAGAAGAAAGTCCATAATATATTAATTTATCTATGGTAATCTATTTTCCTCTACTGTAGCAGTTAACTTCACCCAGTCGCTAACGAACGGGAAACTCCGCTCGTCATGAAATATCACACAGTTGTAACTTTGGTTAACTTGCTGTTTACGGGCCCCCTTAAGATCTCTTATTACCGGGTTCCACAACTACATACACCATTAGTTTATACTTCATTTTGAAGCTGAAGGAACCGCATTTCATGTTATATTATGTTTTCAACTGAATTTCAATACTTTCTGGGACATTTAGTCTCAAAAGTCACCTATTTTCAAGATTTTCACTTGCGCGACGACGCCGTATTTCCGTATTTTCAGCGTTTCCACCAGAGGGATTTCACTTATTTCATCTCTCCCATATGTCCAAACCCCCCCACCCAACAAGGTTGCGGGCCTATGGAGTGAAACAGGGGTGCTGGGGTGGGACGGAACGCGACCTCGAAATCTTAGTCACTTTTCCTACATTAGAGGGAGATTTTATGTAGAAAATATACGCTTCTACATTGTTCCACCTCCGAATGTTACCCTTTTCATGACCAACCGTCCCGAGGGAGATTTTTTCTAGAAAATATGCGTCATTACATGCTTACTACTCCGATTTTTACCCTTTTAATGACCAACCCTCCTGAGGGAGAATTTTTTCCAGAAATTATGCGTTTCTACGTGCGTACAACTTCGATTTCTACCCTTATAATCATCAACCGTCCCGAGGGAGATTTTTTCTGAGAAAATATGCGTTTCTACATGCTTACACCACGGAGTAAGAAGACAGGAGTACTGACGCCATATTGTAAATTTGAGGCGGTGTCGTAAGTAAGGAATCAGGTACAAAAAAAATCCGCTACGCCACGCCACCGTAGCCACTTGTGCCATGATCGGCGTAATCCCACAGCAGTAATGGTAAATTCCCTATCAAATACATCGCGCTTGACTGGAGAATAATCGCGTCAAAATTAGAAAAGTTGTATGTGACATCAATATGTACCCAAACGTTTCAGATGATTGAGCCAGGCCACCAGAAAGACCCATTGGAAGCCCTTTACACGACAAATAGTGCCACGCCCACCATAGAGAGAAACGCAAGTAAAGGGATACCATTTAAAAAGTAGACAGTAGACAAAACAGTTTTCCCGAGTCATTCCAAGATAAGGGAACCTACTAACCATTTACCAGGCAGAAGCATCAACCCAGGCCCTCTATCAGGAGAGATTGGCCGAGTGAAAGTTGGACGTTATGTTCCGCCGGACGGGGGACGCCCCCTTACATTACCTCTTATGGGCGTAAGGGTGACAGTACTATCGCATTTTCACCCTGTCATCTCACTACAATGGCTCATACAACATGAACTAAGTACAAACACGAAAAATGGACCCATTCTTATACAGGGTGGGGCAGAATGGACTCCCTAGTTTCAGACAATCACTGTAGAGCGCGCAGGTGGGTTAGCGGGGTGGGAGTAGTGGCGTTAGGTGGGGGAAGCGACGCCATTTTCAGTAGTCGCCATTAAGTGGTCTGGTGAGCATCGAGGCTTTGTCATAGAAACGTTCTTTAAAAACAATGATAGTGTGGTGGCGACGCTGAGGGCTTTTCGTAGGCAGTTTGGTTTGGCTCGTCATGACAAGGTTCCTGATGCTAAAACCATTAGGAAATGGATTACTAGTGTACGGGCGACAGGATCTGCACTTCCTAGAAAACCAGCTGGGCGACCTAAAAGTGCGAGGACACCTGGAAACATCGTGGCAGTGAGAGCGTCCATTGAACAGTCTCCATCGCGCTCTGCGCGGAAACATGCTGCTGCCCTTGGAATATCGCCCAGAACGGTAAGGCGAATTTTACACACTGACCTTCACTTACACCCCTACAAGATGATGGTCGTTCAAGAATTGAGTTCACAAGACTGGGTGAAACGTACAGATGCTTGCAATGCAATTTTAACCTCTGCGCAACCCGACGCTATTCTGTGGTCTAGCGATGAAGCGCATTTTCACCTCTCCGGCACAGTTAATAAGCAACATTTTCGGTACTGGGCGACTGAAAATCCTCGTGAACTTCACCAAAGACCTCTTCATAGCCCCAAAGTGACAGTTTGGTGCGCCGTGTCCTCCATAGGCATTATTGGGCCTTACTTTTTTGAATCTCGAGGTTTAACTGTTACTGTTACCTCTGAGCGTTATTGTGACATGCTGGAGAACTTTTTTCAACCTAAAATGGAAGAGTATGGTCAGCAATATGACACACAAGCCTTTTGGTTTCAACAGGACGGTGCCACGGCTCATACCGCCCTTCGTTCACGCCAAATCCTGCAAAGACAGTTTCCCGGCCGCCTGATCTCCTTACGAGGCGATGTTCCATGGCCCCCTCGCTCCCCGGATTTGAGTCCATGCGATTTTTTTCTTTGGGGATATCTCAAAGCTGAGGTTTACAAAGTTCGACCAAGGACCTTGGAAGCTCTTAAGGAGGCAATTACAGATGTCATCGCTGGAATATCAGAAGATATGCTGAGAATAGTTTTCGAAAACTTTTTTGAATGACTCAATATGTGCATCGCTCGCCAAGGTCGTCACCTGGATGAACTAATTTTCAAATCCAAATGAAAATAAAATGGCATTGAATGTAGTTTTGGGAAATAAAAACGTTTTAAAACTATCTTTGTTTGTTTTTTTACAATTCACCCGTCAAATCAGGGAGTCCATTCTGCCCCACCCTGTATATTTCACGGCGATCAACGCTTAATCAGGGGGCTGTTTCTCAGAGCTACAAGTCTACAAGTTACAAGTCACGTGATCACGATTTCACTAGGCCGATGGGTTACTCATATATACCGATGACTTCTACTAGTCCAAAAGAATGGCGGGCCTAATCAAGACCATACGTAACTCGCATTTTGATGATTACGATACCTACATTTGAGGCGTGCACCTGGCAAAATTTCCTATTCAAAAGTTAATGCAATGTTTTTGAGTAAATACAAATGATTGACTATGGGCTGGAAAGTAATTTTATGCCACAACTTACCTTAAAAGATCGAATGCGAGTTTTCGGGTTCACCTAACATCATTAGATATAATCGTTTATTTCGACGTATTTCTTATAGGATGAGCTCTAAATGGTAGTTATAAATAAACCTTAATTTTAAGATATCATGGTTAGTTGATTTTATCTTTATTGAACCATTATTAATGGCCTTACAACGTAATATCATGATGCCGATAATAACATTTATTGTAACTTACAGTTCGCATTTCCTGTTATTAATGATTATATTACTCAACAGAAACGAATTGGTAAGTAGTTGTTTATTATTAATGAGTTAAAGACTGTGAAACATCAGGATATTTAATTATTTTCTCTCGACTGATGTTTCGTCGCGAATTTCGCCCGAAAAACAATTTAAGCTCTAATTACGCGCTAGTTGACTTTCATTTGTTTGTTGAATTGATTTCGGGTGAAATTCACGACGACACAGCAGTCGAGAGAAAATAATTAAATATCCTGATGTTTCACACTCTTTAACTTATTAGTAATAAACAACTACTTATCAATTTGTATTCACCTAAAAAAATTGCACTAACTTTTGAATAGGAAATATTGCAAGGTGCACGCCCCAAATGTATCGTAATCATCAAAATGCGAGTTATGTATGGTCTTGATTAGGCCCGCCATTTTTTTTGGACTAGTAGAAGTCATCGGTATATCTGAATAACCCATCCGCCTTGTGAAAATGGTCATGTGACTTGTAACTCTGAGAAACAGCCCCAAGGTAATAAAACGGCAGTGCTCCTTACGCTGAGGGTGCACGGTCGAAACCTATGCTGACTGGCCAGGCTACCGACTACAAGTTATTGTCAGATCAGTCAATTTCATCTGTTGTAACGACGGTTAGCACGAGAGGAGGGCATTTTGTGGAAGTCATTGAGGCCCGATAAGATTAAAAATAAGCGCAGCATCATAAAATCACTATGAAATGAAGAAATGCTATGAAATCTGCGACATATCAAAATGAACATGCAAATACTTGCAATTTTATGAGTTTAATCATAACCCACGACGCTTGACGATAAGCAATGCATCAGTGGGACTTAATCTTCTATATTTATTCAACTAAGCGCCGATTAACCCATTTCAATAACGAAGGAATAGCCACGAGAACAATTACGCGAACCAACAAAAATAACGCGGCCGCGAAACGAGGACGAAGAAGACGTCCCGGAACGACTGACAATTAACTCGTTGGCTCCAAATGTTGAGAATAAAATGGTATACCCGCCCACTATGGTGATACAGGGCATTGCTGCAAGGGCTACAGTGACTGCCAATGAATAACCCCCTTTCATGCACTATCACAAGAAGGAAATGTGAGCCCCCAATTACGAAAACATGGACCAGAATAGGTTATCAATGATAAACTTGCCAGTGAAGCTCACTCAAACACCCCCCCCCCCCGCACATCTCTCAAAAAATCAGTTGAACACAAAGGGATAGTTCTAATAGGCTACTGCTCAGGAATAACAAATACAGCATTGCAGCAAGAAACATTAAATGACTCATTCTCATAAACAATAACAAAGGCTACCATGAATAAGTCTGAATAAGTCAGAACATGACTTTTTAAGAGAAAGGTACATATAAAATAGGGCAAAAATATCAGAGAACATAAAAGAAGGATCTTCACATCTCCCTTCCCTCATTGCTATCATACTACTTGCAAAGATTTTGGTAGCAAAAACTCCTAATTTCATCCGCCATATGACGGAAATAGAAAAGAAATGCATTACCATAAGCACAACATGAAATAGTGAATAACGAGACCTTAGCTCACCTAAACAACTTCACACACAAACAACTGGAATGGAGTTCCAGGAAGTATCATACATACTCAATATAATATGCTCAAAAGGATTACTATCCCTTCCGAGGCATTCCCCCTCCTACTTAATTAAACAATATGATTAATATCCATAAAGTCAAATATGGGAATTGTGTAGAAGTTGGGTGAATAAAATTACCATTTCCTCTTCTAGGATACCATAACTACAAAAATTAATTTCAAATGTAGCACTGAAAATTTACGCATTAAAAGATCAAATTACATCAAACCGTATCCAAGAGATAATAACAAAGTAAGAATATGCGAATGAAAGAATCTTGTTCCTTCAAAGACGTGAGATGAAATTAAACACCTAAGAATATTTGTTGTACATTTTTCTTTAAACAAATTAAACATTCAAAACTACCAAACAACAAGTTGAAGAGAACTCAGAATGTACTATTTTCAAATTTCAAAAGGAAACATCAATGATGTATAATACTTATGCAGCAACACACTGATAGTTCTTTACACCTAGAACAGAAGAACATAGAATTAGCAACAGTGACATTAAAAATAAAATCACTGATGACTATAAATTATTCTTGCAATATAATGGAGGTAAAAATTATGCGTTGGTAACCAACTAAGGCTTGAAGTTCAATTAAAAAAACAAGAATGTGATCAATTTCATCAGCACTGATAAAAGCAAAATTGTGAAGTGGGTGCCCGCAGAAACAAGGCAAATACCACATTAATACATTCCAAAGGCACTTTCAAGCAATTCTCACAATTCTGAAATAGACTCTTACAACATCAAATACTAAATACAAAAATCATTTAAAAAACATGTAAGGAAACTCATCTTACGTATTTTTCAAGTGGGTATTTCATGTAAATTGATACTTATTAGAAATAACATTAGGAATTTCTGGATCAAAAATGACTTATGATGCAGCCCCGCCGGGAATCAGCCACAAATATCACTCTAGAATACCATAGGCCATTCTTAACGGAATGAGCGAAACGGAACGGAAATGCTACTCACGATAAATTAAATCATACTAAAATATGACTACGAATGCTGATTACCGGTACATTGAAATTAACAACAAAGAGTCAACACCGACCAAAGACAAGATGCTCCATGCATGGAATTTTGAACTTACCTTAGGTGCCTTGAAAAGGCTCGGATTTTTCTAGCCTCTTTCCTTATTCTTCTTCACCGTCGACTTGTAGCCACTGGTACACCCAGGAACAAAACAACAGGAACTCATTTTTGTGCTCAACTAATTCTTCTGTCACAGAATGACGAAAAGATGTTGAGAAACTCCTTCACTCGTCAGCCGCACACATGTAAATGAACGAGACACCAAGACTACACGTTTCTCGCAGTAGCAGCGCCGCACTTGGTAGAATCATGAACGTCTTCCCGCCAGGATTCCTTGCTGACGAAACCTGTTTATGTTTTTCCCCTCCCCCCCTATCCCTTCGGACTAGAAATGGGCGCCGCGCCGCTGGCCATGCAAGGCCGTTGAAATGACGGGCCATGCATGGCCCGTCATTTCAACGGCCGCGGCGCGGCGTGACTTTTTTAATACCAAGTCCTACAGTCGACAAAGTACTGACAAATTGCTCGAGAAGATGCGTTTTGGATTGATTTCCGCTGTCACGCTAGGTTGTCTTGTCAACCTCTCCCTTCCCACTGCAAGTCTCGTATATCCGCTCAGCTGCCTGGCTGAGCGAACATACGAGTTTTCGATAGGTTTTATTTTGCACCAGAGCTTGGCCCAACAAAAAAATAACGTAGGTGAGGCATAGTGGAGAGTCACAGAGTACGCAGGAAGAAATAGGTGCGAACTCAAAAAGAATGTAGCTGAGTGGATGGGTATATTTCCATATAAATTCCATTTTGCTCGATTTCTTGGGACTAGAGCGGTTTTATGTCTACTGACGTGCGTTCGGTTCCTCAGGATGACATTTTTCGGTCAGGTTGTTTTAAGCTGAGGGTAAGTTGGAAAGTATAAACAAATAAAATTTGTTTTCCAGCTAATAATGTGAAATTAGGACGGTAGCATTCGTTTATTTTTTGCCCAAGTAAAATATTATCCTTCACAAGTATTGAAACCTTAATAAGTCGAGAGGGCTACTGGCATGTCAGTGGTTGCGCACGGTCTAAATAACCATATTGACGAAAGTTTGAAGAATAATTATTTAAAAAATATTTTACGTGAAATTTAACAATACATACGCATAAATTATCATTATAATACATTATTACATTTTTGTTATTTATTTTTTATTCATATACCTAGAATGTGTATATTTGATTGACGGTAAAGTTGAGGTAGAATTATATTGAACTTGACGCAATATTTAATAGTTGAAAATTACAAGTAGAAAGCGCAAGTTATTCCCAATATGAAACGCATTAAGCCGATGTCCCACGGTAATTTTGTTCTCAAATTTATTCATGAATTCCCTATTCATGAATCGAGTTTCGTGAACTGTTGGACCCAATGTCACACGAGCAAGAAAACTTCATGAATTGGGCACAAAGTCTGACGGCCGAGAAGAGAATTTTTTGTGCTGTCATCAATAGTGTATTCTCTGTACGAAAGGAACACGCAGAGAAGATATTTTTGTGGGACCTACAAGCTAGGTAATGGAATAGTACACGCCTATTGCTGCAATTACCCGGGAATTACTTAAGCCATACGTATAAACTAAAGGAATTGCTGGAGCAAGCATGCTTGCTCACGATGGAACACGTCAGAATCCCTTGTAGCAGTTTCCCAGCCCAGAGTCGCTGAAACTATCTTCCTAGAGATAAAAATAACGATCTGATAAGACTAGCCATCACTGTGAAAGAAAATATTACAATTACTGCGTTTTTAAAAAAAAATTGTGACTAAAAAATTCGCTCACCAAAAAGTTCTCCGATGGAGAATCTAAACCACGATCCTTCACACGCAAGGCGAGCGCGCTCCTCACCAGACTACCGCTCTTTAAGTGAGATTTGGCGAAACATGGCGTCAGGTTCCCAACTCATGGTGTGGCGTACAGATACTTTCCTCAGGTTCAGGTTATTTTTACGCGTATTATTCTTCATATTACACCTAATTGTCTTAGTAATACGCGAAAACTATTATAATTTACTTGGATCCGGTCGAGCTTCATATTTTTGGAGGTAGTTCGTACAGATATCGTAAATTATAAAGAAATCAGGCGTAATCCTCTCACTCTGAAAGTCTCTGTGTGAAGCAAAGAATGTACTGAGCGAACAATTGAGACTTTCTAAATATCAAGTACGGTACCAATTAATTATATTAATACATAAATCGTCAATATATCTCAAAGTAACCTCAAATATAGTTATTTAGAATATTCGAACGGAGGGATTTCCTTCTCGTCGATAAAAAATATTTTATCGTTAATTTCGACTATAATAATTCTCGCATAGTCTAGAATTCCCTTTTTTATTTAAAGCATAACGGCAAGCGTATGTCGAGAAGCGCTGTACCTTACGTCATCACAAGCGCAGTTCCAAACATCAAACAATTACTTATTTATTAAATATTAGGATAGTATTCAAGGTGTGAGGTACTGCGAGAACGTGATGGTGGGGGCCGAAGCGCAAGAGCGCAGAAAAGCCAATCAATGACGCGAGTTTCATGAAGAATTTACAGAGTTTCGTACTTACAGAAATTTACCGAAAATTGGCGTGCGCATATACAGTGTATCTCTGAGAGTATTAATGAATTATTCATGAATAAATTTACGAAAAAATTTACCGTAGGACACCGGCTTTAGAAATGATTTATCATCCTCCCAACCTTGTTCTTCCTCATCGTCCTTTTCACTATTTCGGCGAAACCAAGAAATGTAGTGACGGAGTGCTCTCTGCAGATACATTTAGAAAAGATTTCACTGAGTGTTCTGCTTTTTCCATTCTTTCTCATTATCAAAGCACACATCTTTCTCCCCTCTGTGTCTTCCCGGTGTAATAGAGTCACGCTGTTCCCCATTGCCAGTCACTCTCTTAGGCAGAGTCGTCACGTATCATATTTGCTGTCGGCGAAACACTAATAGAGTCAGTGTAGCGTCAATCAAATTGGCAGGAAAATTGGAAATGTACAAAAACAATTAAAACGCCTTCCGATTTTGCAGGAAAGATGAATGCATTTTTACGAGATGGCTCCATAAACTACAAGAGAAATTAACATTTTGGCATTCGTATATTGAGTTGCCACGTAGAGCATATATAAAATCCTTCGAAGTGTATATGGTTGTAAATGAGAAGGACAATGTATACAATAAGTAGCATAGCTGAAAACTTACTGGCTTCCACCACCAGTTGTATCCTCCGGAAAATTAGTAAATTAATCATTAATGGTTATCTCAATATATGTGACAGATAAAAATAATAAATACGAACAGTTATGATCTCAAACACTAACTTCAAAAGGCTTCAAAATTGGTTCCTCTCATTCACGAAATGAGGCTTACTGGATAGATGGTTCAACAATTACGTAAGACGACTTATGCCATTTTAGACCTCCCCCCTCCCTCTATGTAAGACAATGTAAGATTTTCCCAACCCTCCCCCCTCTCAGTCTTACTTGAGACGTTAGATATTTGTATCTACTCTTCGTTACATACTGCTTTGGTTGAGTATGGCGGTAATGTAGCTAGCCAGTCAGGCGACAGAGTAGCGGTGAGATAACGGAAAATACGCCATTAACGAGCTGATGCTCGATGTCACAGCTATATTTCATCCGGAAACGAAACAGTGTTTCAAGACGTACAAAAATCTTACGTAAATAGATTCCAGGCCTCCTGCCCCCCTACATAAGGCAATGTAAGATGATCCCATCCCCAAAAATGTCTTAAGTAATACTTGAATGGATCCATAGGTATATCACCAGGGTATCTATTATCGTCCAAGCGCAGACTACGAGATGGGCCAGACAAGCGCCGTGGGCTCGAAGAAATGCAGATGCCACATAGGAAACATATCTCTTACAAGGTGGCTTCAATAGGGAAAGTGAGCTGATATTTTTGGGCCCAGTTAGGGCCTGACAACGCGGTGGATAAGCGTGTGGATACGTCCTACAAATTAACTGTTTGAAGATTACCTGTGAGTCGCTCAAGAACGCTATGCCACGTTGATGTTGCCTCAGTTCCGTCTACTCGCTCGCATGGTCCCTTTCGTATGTGATACATTTGTGCTTGAGAATATACCATTGTCTGAGCGATTTGAGACACCATAGAAATTGACGACTCGAGTTCTGCACAGAAGATCTGAGAGCACTGTCTTGTGTAAACATCCGTTTTTCGTGTGCGCTTGTTACGGGGAAGTATCGGCATGACTTTGAGTGCGCCTGTGGAAGATGTCAAAGAACACATTTCAAAGTATATGGTCGAAACGTTGTACAGCTCGCATAAAACAAGCTTCGCATGGCGTTACTTTGGGAAGCTGTCCATGGAAAGGGACGAAGGTGCTCGACGCCACATATATTAACTGAGGTTCTGGAAAGACCGCCGTTGTCAATTCCCATGGCTGGCGACTGTGGCGCGCAAGTTCCTGTTCATCCCAAGGCCATGGATAGTCGGATGCCTGTTCTTGGTGAAATTTCTGCAATCGGGCTAAGTACATCAACTAAGTTAGTTAACGCAAGGTAATTTCATTTTCAATTGGAAATCATAATTTGAATTTTTTTCTTTCTCTACAACCAGACCTCAACCCAACCAGTCTTCCTGGGATTACTATTTGGCCACTAATTGCTATCCTATGCTAAAAGTTATCCTTTACATTTCCTTTAGTTCCCATGGAAACCTGATATTTGTCCTTTATCTTCAATTTTCAGAGCCTTATTTTGTCGATTTTATGAGTTTCAACTAGGTTGGATTATATTTCTGGTCGTTGATAATTATGGTAATCAATGGAAAAAGGTCGGTTTATGGACGTTCATATTTTTTCCTAAAATCAGCCTATATATTTTCATTGCAATTTTAAAAGATATTATATTCCATCGCATCTTACTGTCGTGGATAGCAGTATATGTAGTCTATATTGTCGGTACAAAGCAAATAACTTCAATTTAACAAATATACTGCTGGTGACAGTTTGATTTTCAAATTCGAATTAAAGTCATTAGTACCATTTTTATTATTCCACTCGTGTTTCATCGGTATTTTTATGATCAAATTCGCTTAACATGGGAAGACTGTTCCTCGCAGTTTTGTTTGCATCCAGCAAGGTTATATCCTCATTCGTATGTACATTTTTCTTGCCCAAAACATTGAAATGTTCAATCTCTATGACTTCCCAATGCATCTTTATGTAAACCTGCTCCTTAACAAGTAAGGGAGTTTGTTATAATGCATCAAGTGTAGTTGTTTATCAGAACAGCTGTCTGCTCCAAGCCCCAAAATGGCCGCCGCCGCGAGTTGTCGGAACCTTTCTATCCATGGCCTTGTGTGCATCCCCGCCACCAGCACACCTATGGAACGGAGTTTCAATATATGTGGGCTCGCCCTTACAGCCAAGAAAAGTAGACTTGAACCGCAACGCCTAAATAAAATAGTTTTTATTCATGAAAACTATGACTTGTGTAAAGAGTTTGTGCATAGAGTGCAGTGACACGATTATTTTTCCATATATATAGCCTGTAGCGTGCCTTTGTGACTGTGTGAAAAGTAAAATACTATCATATTTTGATCTGTTTAATTAACCAATTGACGACGTAGTATTTATGATAGCCCTTTACATTTTTGACATTTGTAATATGAGATTTTCCAGTTCTTCAATTTTTCCTCAAAGTATACGAACAGGCGTTAACACGCCGGGCCGACTACACCGCGCCGATGCCGCCGATCAAACGCTCTGCGTTCGCGCCGTCACGTCGCCGCCCCCGGCTTCATTTCCCCCCCACGCCGCCGCCGACCAAATCAAGACGGCGCACATCTCTACTTCGGACTCCTGTCTTACTCCGTGGCTTACACCGTCGATTTCCGCCATTTTCTGCACTCTACGTCAGACGTGAAAGTCCCTCGATCACTGTGCCACCTCCGGAAAAAATTAAATTAAATTAAAAAAGCCTCCGGAAAAAAGCCAATATGGCCGCGAAAGCATCACCTCCCATTTTCAAACTCCTGTTTAAACGGTGGTTAAACAGTGGCACTTCGCCACATTAATTTTTGGTGATAACGCAACAATGCCTAATAGCACAGGTACGTGCATGTATATTCATGGTTACATGTTACACTGCACTTTAAAGTAATCAGCCATTCATTTTAAGGCAGCACCTGAGAAACTTCTGTTAATTAGATTTAAAGAAATCCTATGAGGTCTCTTTAACTCTGCTTTCGATCGATTTCGTTTGAAAATAAAAAGAAAAGCATGTTGAGTTGACATCTAAAAGATAAATAACTGAAAACCAAACGGTAATTAATTATATTCCAATAATTCAAATGAAAACGGCAATTCAGTTCAGAAAATAATGCATTATATTAAAGACGCTACGACATTTTCGTAGCTTTACTCGTAAAATGAATATACCTACTCACCATGTATTACTTTAGGGTTTTTTACGAAGT
The DNA here is from genome assembly GCA_963169105.1 of Ceriagrion tenellum. NCBI lineage: Eukaryota > Metazoa > Arthropoda > Insecta > Odonata > Coenagrionidae > Ceriagrion > Ceriagrion tenellum. Next base: position 199,789,939 of record OY720632.1, read on the forward strand.
GGAATTTGCCCGACTATTCACTGAATGATGTATATCATAATGTCATTTCATTGGAATTTTTTTCCAAACCTGTAAAATTCGGCCGTTATGGCGAAGAGGTTTTGGTACTGTTCTTTCTTTTTTGCGGGTTTTTACTATTTCCAATATTTTAGGGTTCAAATCCCTGCAGAGGAAGATATTTTTCATAGAATACCCGATCCCTACTTCTGTGTCTTGTGGAGGGTATTTCAAATGCAGTAGTCAAGTCTATCGGATGAGACGTTATACTGTGGTCCCTTTGGCACCTTTCGCTAAGAGCAGGCTATTGCCGACGTCCGGTTTCTCTACACCCTTCCTCCCTCCCTCTCCCCTATGGCACAATTGACTTTAGTTTTCGATACCTCCCCAAATACCCAATATAATATAATCAATGGTATTATACTACTCTACATTTCTAATGATACGTTATGGGTCTTTTTCACCATATGTCCATATGAGGGTCGTCTTCAACTTATCGGTCGTCCAGGAGACCCAAAGCCAGAGAGCCGAAATCGCTGAATTGTCAGCAATTTCTGAATGTTTGTCCAAAATTTACAGTAAATCAGTTGGAAAACAAAAATTCATTGCAGGAAAAAAGGATTTTCATTCAATTATCTTTCTAATGGTCTTTGTCGCGACTCTGTGCCACCATTATTTCTACTTTAAATATGCAAGAGAAAAATGGTCTTCAGGCAGTTGTCATAAACCTGACATATATTTCTTGTGGAAACGCCTTGACCCGTCTGGGGCCGAACTGGAGACCATTAATCAAACAAAAAGTTGCCTATTATCTGCGAAGGAAATAAATTAAATAATCCTTAAAATTTGAAAGTTGTACTGTATTTGGTTCTCGAGTGTGTGTGTGAATATACGAGGGTAGGTAGAAAAGTTATGCACACATGCTTGTAAAACGCGGACGAAATGAGCTACAGAAGCGCGCCTGGTGGCATTCGTAAGTAACATTCCTCCTTTACACGCATGCGGAGTTTGAAGTCCTTGCGTCTATCTAGTGTATTTGAGCAGCGTAAATATGGAGACGTGTTCTAGTGCTATGTCAACGAGAGTTAAACAGCGTGCTGTTGTCGAATTTTTAACTGCTGACAAAGTGACTCCTACTGAAATTCATCGTCGTTTAAAGGGTGTTTATGGTGACGATGCTGTCGATAGGTCTGTTGTCAATCGATGGGTAATAATATTTCGTGGTTGCGAGCCTGGAAAAACTAAAAAAAATTCTAAACACAACCATCCACAAAAAATTCCTATGACTGTGTTTTGGGATGGTCATCGAGTTTATGGCACCAGTTTTCTGGATCGAGGCGCAACGGTAAATTCATCTCAGTACATAGAGTCTCTAAAACACCTCCGACGTCGAGTTTGTCCTGTTCGAGGTAGCCTGGAGCCAATAATCTTGCAACATGACAACGCTCGTCCACACACCTCGCGCGCAACTGAAGAGGCAATGAGAAAGCTGATGTTGGAACCGATTCCACACCCTCCTTATTCCCCCGATCTTGCGCCTTGCGATTTATATTTTTTTACTCTACTCAAGAGATACCTCAAGGGTAATCATTACACCTCGGACGATGAGGGAAAAGCAGCTATCAAGTCCTGGATTCGAGAAAAGCCAGAATTTTTCAGTGACGGAATGAAAAAACTTGTTACGCGTTGGGAGAAATGTGTTAGTCTTAACGCTGACTATGTTGAAAAATAAATAAATTATTTTGAAGCTTAAGAATTAAAATTTAATTTACTTTTTCCCCGATCTCGCTATTGCTTTTCGTTCGCGTTGTGTGTATTTATTGTTGTATGTGTGCATTACTTTTCAGCCTAACCTCGTATATATAAATATGCAATGACACACCCTACACACATCCGGACCGATCGTAAAGCGAATTCCATCGTATGTTGAATCGGCATTATTTCCGTGCGAGGAATCGGTTTTAAAAGCATCAGCGTCATTCCTTTCAGTGTACGGGACAGAGCCAATGCATACGAAATATCCTGGATTAAAATTATTTGAAATATTATTAAACCAATTTGTAAAATTAACATTTAATACGCATGAATTACGCAGTAAATGGTCACATTGAACTTCCCTCCGTGAATACTATTACAAGACGTGCATACTCATCCCAGTCATCGCCGCGGCGATGACGGGGGTGAGGATGACCGGGGGCGGCGTGCCGTCCACGTACGAGTCAATTTCTGTGACTTCATATTTTATCGCATTTTGAAGCAATGGGAACATAACGTGGATTAGAAAGTACCCAACTTTGGCAATGAGGCAACTTTCTTTTGGTCCTGCGCAATCATCGGGTACCTTTCCATAAATAATTTACGTGCGCATTGCTTTCATCAATCGCCCGTCTTCTGCTTTTGATCTCCCTTCTCCTTGTGTCAAGCCAGTGGCATTGACATCGCTCTCCTAGGCAAAGGTGTCTCTTGGGGATTGAATTGGCGAACAACAATGGTGAAATGCATTATCTGAGGGGACAAACTCATATTCACAGCACTTTTCGGAACCGCTGACCTGCCATCATCCATGTAGCGAGGAACACGAAACACATAAGAAGGGGTCATACTATTTTAATGAAGGCTTAATAAAAACAAAAGAACTTTTAATACAAAACAATGGTAACTTCTCTTGCAATATTTATACAAGCACATTGATAGATAAAAAGTTATTTATGTACAGGCTCAATGTGAGAGGAAAATTATAGATTTTACTAGAAAAATTTATGTAAGGTGGTTTGTTTAACCCTATCCAGATGAGGTCTTTTGAAGTGTCCAATGACTTTATCGTCATAGTCGCACGATGGAAGTTCAGTCTGTTCTACGTCAGGATGTTTCTTTACAATCCTCACTGTATCCCAAGCAGCGAGCAATTTTTAATGTCCTCAGAAGTCACCATATTCCCTTCTTTTGAGGAGTCGTCCTCACCGCTACCTTCTTCATCTACCATTTTCTCCAATTCTTGGAGTTCTTCTGTGCTCAGCTCTCTTCCGTGGTCGTCGATTAGCTCCTCGATGTCATCCTCATCCCCCTCAAGCCCCAGTGCATGACCGGGGTCAATAATTTCCTCGCCTATCACTTGCTCTTCATCAAACCCGTGAAAATTGTGAGCAACTCCGGCCAAATCTTTCTCCACGCTGAATTCAGGCATCTGATGGAAACTGCATTCCATGAGTCCGCGATTAAACGAATACTCTTCCAAAAATCTTTCAGAGAGATGGAATTCGGACGGCTAGTCTCCTCGGAGCACTTAGCAAACATCTTTTTTTAATATTTTTTTTTAAATTGGCAATTACTTTTTGATGTGTCGGTTTTAGCAAAGAAGAGGAGTTGGGAGGAAGGAATAGCACTTTCACAAAGTCCAGTTCTACTTCGATAAATGCGGCAAGATTCGGGTCATGACCTGGGGCATTATCCAGCCCCAGCAATGCTTTAAAAGGTGGTCTATACTCTCAAGGTAGCGTTTTTCGGAAGGGCAGAACTCCGATAACACCCACTCATTAAAAGTTTGGCGTGTCACCCATGCTTTTTTGTTGCAACACCAAAAGGCACCCAAATTGCGCTTGTCCACTTTGTTTTTCTTGAAGACCCTGGGGTTTTCTGTGTGGTATACGAGAATGGGTTGCAGTTTAAAATCGCCTGAAGCATTAGTTCCCCCCAAAAGTGTGAGCCTGTCTTTCATGGGCTTATGTCCAGGCAAGGCAGTCTCTTCCTTCGTTATGTCCTGTTGGGCATTTTTTTCCAAAAGAGGCCCGTCTAATCAGCGTTGAACACCTGATGTGGGCAATAACCTTCGTTTTCTGTAATTTCGCTTACATACTATATTATACTACTAGCACTACATCATTTTCCGCTGCTTCTGTATCTGCACTCGCGGCTTCGCCATGCCATACGACACTTAGAATGCCCGTTCTTCCTTTAAATCGTTCGAACCAGCCTTTGCTCGCTCTAAATTCTTCATCTACATCTACGTGATACCCTGCGAGCCACCACGAGGGTGTGTGGCAGGGGGTGAAGATCACCAAACATGCACTATTGACGTGCAAGTAGGATATTTAAGGGAGATATGCTAGATAATAGGGTCTCATGGAGCTAGATGGTTAGTATCTACATAATAAGGAAGGGATTATTGGTTGTTATTACATGCATCATGCACTACAGACTACTCTAACTATATTTCACCTACCTATCCCTTTGCTACGCTGCCTTTTGTTCTCTCTTATAGTACGAGGGAAAAATGACATTTTAAATCTATCTGTACGACAATCTATCTCTCTAATCTTGTTAATATGATAAAACCTAGCATAATACGCAGGGGTTCTCAATATATATCTAACGTCATCTGTGAACAACTCTGTTTCGAATTTACTTAAAAGGTTTAGCCTAAATTTTAACCTGCGTTCTGATAGTAATTCCCATCCTTCGTACCGTGTAGCACTCGTTGAAGGTGTTTTGCATCGAAGATCTTCAAACATTTGTTTGGCCTTCTCACGTATAAATTTCCCAGGCACAAGGTCACTTTTCAGTTCCTTCTCTCTGATCCACAGTAACGAGAGTCTCTCCATTTCAAAAATCAACCCTCTTCCTTCTTGCGGAGAAGTGGATTCATCGGTCACTTTAATTTCTCTCAGACGCTCTTTCTGTTTAATTATTGTTGATATCATTGACTACGAAAAACCGTACTCACGTGATAATGTGCTAACCCGAGCACCCTCGTATTTTTTCACAATCTCTTGATTTGTTTTAATTGTTATTCTCTGCTTGGGATGCACTTTTGGGGGCATAGTCACAGCAAAAACTCGCAATGAACCAAAAACTTCTCACAATAAACCACAAACTTTTTACTATCTGGAAGGGTAAATGCGGTTCGAAAATAATGATTCACAGTACGAACTACGCTCTTCTTCACCCACGTCACTTCGCTTGGATAATATGGTAGAGCGCAATCGGCGACCCAGATGGCAGTGCGACACTGCATCTGTTGGTAGTGGATGGAAGGAAGCCATAAGGGACTTAAATTTCGAAGCATATTCACACATATTAACAATCACATTACAACCCTGTCATTCATTGTAGTGTTAAGTCATTATTTCACTCTTTTCATTCGCCTGATTTATTACCTAGCCACAGCTATATCCATTAAGGTATCGTATCACTTCGTTGGTAGTTAATACGCTCGAACATGAAGTTACTCATTGGGTGAAGTGTTCGTTTTATAGAATTTCACAATGGTAACATTTTGTATTTATAATGACTAATGAAAGCCTTATTTTTCTTCCTAATATATTTGATCCTGACTACGTAATGAATGTTGCGATATCTCTTCGGAGATGATTTGCAGTAGCGCATCTCAACATTTGTCCTAACCTCGCCGCCAGCTTTTTATTACTAGTAACATTGTTTTTAATTACTAGTTACCTTTAATGTTTCGTTAACAAATAAGGATTAGAGTTATGAATGGATGACACATTGTACGAGTGGAAACAAAATCGGCAATTTTTTTAAATTTTTAAAAGCGCGCGCAAAATCAGCTCCGATCGTAAGTCGAACCCATCGTAAAGCGAGGGTCTACTGTACGTGATTGAGTGAGTTCCATAAGCGGCTGTATACATAAAGTTAAGATCACCATCCTTTAGTTCCCATCGTAGTTGTTATAGATGGTCAGTAACACTAACGACATCATCAACGTACGTACGTACGGACCTTTTACGTATGTTGCCGATCTTCGCTGCAAGCGTTCTCTGTTTTTTAGCCTACCTCATTGAAGTAGGTGATTTCGCTGAATTTATCGTCGAACTTGCCAAGTACTCTATTAAAAAATCCCAAATTATGTTATTCTTAACCGTTTTTCCCGCATATTATGAGAGATTATTATTCAGTTTCAATCCGAGGTATTTAGCAGATTCTGCGGACTCTAGCTGGCTGTGCGATATGTAATATGTTGCGAGGAGGGTTGTTCCTTTTCCAGAAATACATTACAACATATTGTTGTCAAATTTAGTTATAGCTGCCGCATATGGCACCACTTATGGATTGCCTCGAGGTCCCTCATTAGCGCCAACTTATCATGCATGTATTAATCCACGACGACGGAAACATCATCGTCTAAATTCTCTTCATTCTTAAATTTCTATGCACATTGTCGGACAAGGAGCGCCGATAGTGTCGTCCCGTTGTAATCTCGGTATCGTTCGAGCTGTTTCTTGCAGCGGAGAGACTGCTCGAGTGAAGCGTCTCTGAAGCGGCAAGGATGGGACTTACTAATCTGCCCCCTTGGTCTCTCGCATAGCGCACGGGTTTGCCGCCGTAGTTCGCCTCATCTGCGACTCAACTCTCAACTCAGACCGACTCATGAATATGGCTGTGACCCCATTTGCCTTCATCAATACCGCGAGTTTACGGCTGAACAATGTTGCAACTTCAATATCAATTGTAGTCTTTAAAAAATTATATTATAAAAAAATGACTACAAAAATATGACCATGGCACAGACGTTAACGCTTCCTCACTCCGCTGTCTAGATTGGACGGGTTGGTTGGATGGTTAACCCTCCGGAACGTTGTTTAGCGATTGATGCACACCACGCCACGTGTCCCCATAGAGAGAGTGCTTTTTAAAACTAGAAATTTTGAGAGAAGTCGTCCGTCCTCCTCTCAACGAGACGAGCATACAGTGCGTTTCAATAGGTCCAAAATTACAGCGCAGTTGAAGTGTACTTAATGGGCTTGCTTCGAAATGAATGAAAAGTAAACAATTTTTTAACGATAGTGTGATTTAAACAAAGGCCCTGTCATGGGTTCTTCGGTCACCTGATTGTCTACCCTGAAGAGCATCGGAAGTTTTTACTGATCGTTTGCATTCTGTCCAGTGTGCCAATGTTTCGGGCATTCTCAATCTGCTTATGCTGCGGATCTTTGTGAGGTACTAATTTCGATTCACTTCGCCCGTGTTTGGATTCCGAGACCCCCCCCCCCTCACCGGATAGTCCCATCGTTAGCTGCGCCCACCCCACCCCTTTTCGATGGTCTCACAATTTGGACCAGCGCAGACTGCTTTTCCCTCGCCACTCTCTCCCTGGGCGCCCCCCGTGTAAGCGAGGGGAGGGTGAGATGGGTTGATGACCGACCCTCCCTCCCTCCCTCCCCGCCCTCATTCGCGAGCGTGGGGAGGAATTCGTGTGGGGGGGGAAGAGGGCGGGGGGGTCATCAACCCCCTTCCCCCTTCCTCGCGGATTATTTCGACGCCGCCCTCTTCTCCCTCCGCTTCGCCGCGGCAGTGACTCGCTTCTACTTCCACAAGAGGGCGCGACGGGAACCCCCGTGTCGGGAGTGCGAGGTGTAGACGAGCAAGGGCGCTGTTGAAGCCAGCGGAACGATGCACAGTGGGCTGAACTCGAAAAAAGCTGGCCAAAAATCATATCTTCCACATTTTTTAAGTTAGAACTATGATTTCTTCACAGTTGAGTATTTTTAGACTCCTAATATAAACTCCGAAATATTGAGCCAATTGATGGCGCTGAGACCTAGTTTTAAACAAAATGGCGGAGACGGCAAAAGCTGTAAATCGACTCACTGAACCGTTAGGGTATCAAAAGTTATATTAACTGAAAGAACAACAGTAAAAAGCAGTATGAGTTTAAAACAATAAATTTAATTGTAAAATAAAAATATAAAGTTAAAGACAAAAAATAATATTAAATTATAGGTATAAATGCACAAAAATATCAGTCATATTTATCCGAATCTTCACTATCCTCATCGGAACTGGTGGGCAGTTCCATCTGAAGGAGGTCCCCAGCTTCTTCAGGTACATTTTTTCTAATTTTTTTAAACATCTTATGATGATATTAATGGATCAGAAGTAAGGAGAAGTCTTCGGAAAAGATCCTCGAATTCAGCGTATCGCGGAATTTTTCGCGTATGATGCGCCCAGTATCTTCGTATGTCCTTGTGCCCTGATTCTAGGGCTTCCTCTGATAGCTGTCCTATTTGGAGCGCTACCGCCTTTGCAATAGACGCTCCATGAAGTAGCACTTTGTGGACAGTAGGTGGCATATGATACTTGGCATTATCTTTGCCGCCGCAATATCCCCTTTGGCGCGCAATGCCATTGATGTTCCTAGTGATAGCTCCTCTGCTGACACTTTCTCTCGTAAATTAAAACCTTTTCTTCTTTTATATATAGCTTTAGATCTTTCAGAATCTTTTTTCGGTCTTCCCTTACTCCAATATATTGTGGAACCTGAAACTAGTAGGCAGTTGTATTAAAATACACTCTTAAAAATGCATGCAATCGAAACTTATAATTGGTACTAACCTGATTCGAATGTTGGAGGAAGATATTCATTTAGCTCCATTGGAAATTTAATATCCCTCTCCAGCCAAATCCGAAGTATTTTTTCAAACCTCTCGTTCATCCTGCAACATTCCTCCCATTTAAGGAAGTACTTATTAAAAAAAGTTATGTCCATTACATCTGCCAACATTTCCTTTATATCTGAATTTTCTCTACGTTGAATTTATTTTGTAGATATGGCATAACACATAATTTCTTTTACTCTAATGCCTTTCCCATTCCATTGAGAATCACTCGATGAATTTCTTTCCGAGTCACTTTCGTGGGGTCCATTTTTGTTTCCCGGACGGGATGAATCTAAATTATATATACATTATAGAATAGACTTTACTGACTAAAAAATCAATACTTTACTAAAGTATGATATTAGAATAGAAATAATGTTGATTACACGACACTCACTTAATACGTGCGTATCTTGTCCTGAAGAGCATACCTGATAAATGATCTGTGATGTAATCCCTTTGGTATGCGCGTAGAACTTTTACACTACACTTGAACTTCGGAACATTCTCCGTTTTCTTGTTATCAAGGAATAAGCACTGAGATCCTTCTACACTCACAAGCAAAATATGACTAAACCGCTCCGGAATATCGTGAAAGAGATATGAGCTTTGACTCAAACTTTTGAGCCAATGAAAAATGTGCATTTTCAGAAAAACCCACCACAGCGATTTCATGGAACTCGTACATGCACGTGTCGAAGAGAAGCGGCCATTCCTGGCGTTTTAACCGCTTCATATGTGACGGGGTGTAAAAGCAATAAACGGCATTTCTTAAATGAACAACAAAGTGTAAAACATCACAGTAACCGACACTCTGTTGTTCAAGGAGCAATGAACTTAAAGGCTGGAGGGAACCCTTCTTCTGACAAAGGTTGGGGATTTGCGGGCACAAAATGGATTATTACGGTTGGTCGGGTCGTGACCGCGCCCGCGTCCACCACTGTTCCTTTCGTTTTTTCAATGGGCTGAAGGGCAGGGGGCTGATGAATGTTCACAAACCAAAATAAGTACATGTGAATAAGTAGTTGGCAATTTGGGTTTTCCGAGACAGTGAAAATATTCCTCAGCAGTCGTTAACTCCCGGTTCTGACAGGCAACGCGCCGCGGAGGGTGCGATGAACCTTGTTTTTAAATCGTTCCAGGCAGTGGTTGTTAAGTGCTCATTAGAAAAAAGGTTGAATATAAATATTAAATATACTTCACCGTGGCCGATTGTGAAAAAATAAGTGTTTTGTTAAGTATTATTCTCGTTGATGTAAGCTACAACGAAATCCGAAATTTCCGCATCTCAACTCCGCGCCGGACGGCGGCCTCTCCCTCCAATCGATAAATGGTCTCTATTGGAAAAGGAGCAAGTTGGAGCAGGATTTTTTTTCTCAAACGATAGCAGAAACTTGATTCTTTATTTTGGTATACAAATTTTAGGGGAGGAATGGGGATAGCATAAAGATTTTGTTCACTTTGTGTGAAAAAAACCTGAAAAACAGTGCTTTTTTATGTTACATAAAAAGTTAGACAAAAATATACAATTAACAAAACTCATCCCTCTTATTCTAATATAAACTGCATACTTTCGTAGAATATGTTTAAAAAACTTATATTTAACTGCACAATCCCTCAAGAGTAAGAAGTAGTTTAGAATTTTTGAGAAAAAAAAAGGATCTGAAATTTGTGGCGATTTTTACTTAACTTCAAAAATGTATGAAAACGGTAGAAAGCACTTATAGCTAAAATGGTTTTAAGGTTTTGTGGTTCAAACTATATGCAATCATTATATGTCATTTCCTTATTCGAAATAAAAAGAGAAAAAAATAATTTTTGGCCAGCTTTTTTCGATTTCAGCCCACTGTGCGACGCGGCGCTCGGCCGGACCACTTGAGAAATAGAAACGCGTCGCGACTCGGTTGATAGAGCGCGCGCGCTTTCCACTCCTTTCGGACCCCGTTCTCTCGAAAGTGGGGACCATTGTTGATGTGCACTGTTCGAGTGCGTTTGAGAAGAAATTAACTTCAACGATCGCATCCACGATGGTCGTTGATTGTAGTGAAGGCGTCAAACGCGGTTGATGTAAAGTTTTAACCACTTTGTGCTATAACAAAGTGTAGCGCCGGTTCGCGGAAGAAGTCATGGGTTGATAAGGAAAACAACTTGCTCACACGGAAGCTCAAGCGAGACTGCCTTTATTTCCTTCTTTTACAAAAGGTTTTCCCCCGCAGAGGTCCACCACCTCTCGGGGCCCCCCTATCCTCCATTCAAACAGGGATTTCCCGTGGCGCCGGCCTACTTCGGTTCAGTCGGATCCAACCGCTGGTTGTTTGGTTAGTTAAAGTATTTATTCCCAAAAACATAAAATTATACATTAAACATTAATGGGGCCCCGTTGTAGGATTTCTCCTCTTCAGGGTTGATACGTATTTACAGTTTTAAGATCTGTAGAAGGTGCTGTTGCATATTTACATAATAACAAAACAGACACAAATATGTACAAGTATTGATTGATATTTGACATTTGAACCGGAATGGCGTATGGCCTGGCATTCGCCCTAAGTCGCGAGGATAACCGACAAAACCTCACGCAGGCCGCCGTATTATGTTGTGTATTTTAATGAATCTTGTAGGTTGTAGGTAAGTGTTGGTATTCTTGGTGTCTTCTATGGTCCTTGCGATAAGCGGGTGTCGCGATGGTGGTGATGGTGGACGTGGTGATGGTCGGTGTTTCTGAAGATGACGTGGTACCGGCTTCTGCAGCTGTTCACGGGGTGATGGATGCTTTCGTTGGTGTCCTCTGTTTCTCGTTCTGGAATAATGAAATCATATTTTATATACAATCTGATAATTATTTACTCGCATGCGATTTATTTATAAATGGACATAGATATCAGTATTTACATTAATTAATTTGTGCATTGCACTTAGTCATAATTATCTAATATTTATTGAGAAATTAGTAGTTTAGATTGGCTTCTCGGATATATTTATACAGGGTTTTTGGTCACTTTTGGAAGATATATACACAAGTTATATACAAGCATTACTTATTGGCTAAATTTATATCAGTAGATTACTCAGTGGTGGCTGTATATACAAATAATTTAGGTGTATGGTGAGCCGTGCATAGCACTTGGTCTACATAGTTTAAGATGAAGCCACTCCTTTAGTTCAATGCAACATATGAATGCGAATAAATCTGTATTTACAATTCTCCAGAAGGATGCACTAAAACTAAAGCATAGAGTGAAGCATGATAGTCGTTAATACTATTTACAGATTCATATCATGCTTCCAAAAGGAAATAGAGTTATGGAAACATAGCCGTTCTAATAGGTGCTGCGTCTCATCTTGGCGACCGTTGCGAATTGCGAGTGCCTGGAGTACGCCGTTTTCACGGAGTACCCCAAGATCTCGCTGGCCGCTGTGTCCACAATTTCAGCGACAGTAAGGCGGTCGGTCGGGTGGAACAAAAGTTTCCAATTTATGCGTGTAGTTCGGACGGTTACCGTACGTTTCGCCTGCGCGTCGTTGCAATGGTCGTCCATCGTGTGCTCACTTCAACATTTCGAATGACTTACTCACGCGAGCGCACTTCGCGCTGAAGAACGGCGATGACTAGATTGGCGTGCGAAGCGTTCGGTAACCTGTCTACGGGTAGTTTTCAGTTGGCGCTAATTTTTAACGTCCGGATTTCCTGTTAGATTGATCGACATCGCTCAACTACATTCTTGAGCTTCTAATCGCAGAGTAATTCCAAATATATCATTATTCATGTCTGACACCTGTGATGAAATCATTATCAAAACAATTTGGTTCATGAGGGAAACAAATACCAGGTTTAGGAAGAGCCTGGTGAACGAAGTATGATTCTCCAAGCAGCTCATTTCAGAATAAAAAAGAACTCGTTGGTCATCAAATAAGACCCAAAGAGTTCATGAAAAACTCAGTGGAAGAAAAAGTGTTGGGGAAGAAGACGTCGTAGAATGTCCTTTATTCACTGCATGATGTCAATCACGAACTGCATCTCCTATGGGGAGATAAAAATAGCAGTTTCCGAAAGAGAGATATGGCTTCAGCGAGAGAAACTTTTGAGAAACGACGACGATGATGCGAAGGACGCGGCAGCAACAGCCAGCGATACATTCATTACGAAGTTTTTTCCATGCGCACTACTGCGCTCATTAACTCTACTCCCAATCTGTTTGAAGTACGCCGTGACTTAGAGTGTTCAAGGCGTTAAGCAAAGATTAAAGGAGAGAGTAGATGGCGTCTTAACGCACGAAAGTAAGGCCTATTTTTGTGTGGAAAAGTTGTACGTATGGCCTGACGAACGCGCGCAATTTGTCCATAAATGTTACTAATAATTCAATATATTTATCGGAAATTTCCTCATTATGATTTTTTCTCGATAAATCGTTCTATTACCGTCAAAATTCCGCTAAATATTCCTATTCTTTTCACCGTGTGAACCGCACCACTGAACTATTCAACGTAGCCGATTGCGCATTTAGGTGTCTTTAATGTTCCCCAGTGCCATGGAACGATATAGTTTCACCTGTTGTCTTTGATGAATGTTCTGACTGTAGTGGAAAGAAACTATACTGTGGTTCCGGGCGAATGGAAAAGTACCCTCATTGTGAGAGAGCGCCTTTGATCCAATTGGGGGGGGGGTGAGGGGGAGAACCCGACTCCCCTCTCACCTCTGTTCCCACGTATAGTCCTTCTCCCTTCTTACTCTCGAAGTGAAGGAGGGAATCCTTCTTTTGACCGGTTCCGCGATTAACGTATGTATATACCAGCGACCCGGATCAGCTCGTTAAGCCGAAAACGCTGCGGCGTTGTCCATCCTCACGCACGTTATAATCCGCCCCAGTTTCAGCGATGTTGAAATATACTGATTTGGCTTGGAAATAAATTAAAATTAACCAATTTTCACTCGAATGCATGATATGAACGCAGGGCATCTTTTTGGATATTTCGGTCTCGTGATTCCGTTCACCAAATGGCAGTTGACGTGTTCACTGATTGGGTGTATTTCTCTTTGTTCCCACAGAGTGTCCCTATCCCTTTGCTATCCAACTGCGCTATCTTGGGCACACGCTAGTTGCAGTTTCCGGCCTGTTCAACGTATGTGTAGCCCACGACTGCTTCGAGATTCCGTCGTCAGGTCGCCGAATGTATTACAAGGCGGGCGTCTCCACTTGCCGCCGTGTAGAAACGTGTTTTTCAGTCGTCAGAGTTAAGTTTGCTCTTTTCGAGATTTCGAGAATCCGTCGTCAGTTTTAACTGCAGGTCACCGCATGTATTACAAGACGGGCGTCTGCTAATGCCGCCTTGTAGAAACTTGTTCTTCAGTCGCCAGGGCGAAGTTTGCCCTTTTTCACTTAAGGTAGTTTGAGCGAAAAATCAATTTACTTATATTTTGATGAATTTAATCTCCATTTTAAAGAAAAAACTCATCTTTCCAATGGTATAATAATATTCACCACTGATCAGGCTACTTTTCGAGCAATTTGTTAGAAAAGACAAGCTGATTTACATAGTATAGTTGGAGCCGTGCTCTTCAGAGGCAGGAAATATTCAATTAGAGGGATTTCTTGCTCTTAGATTTTGTCAAAAAACTAAGTGAGTGTAGTTTACATGATTTAATGGTTTGTAATGGTTTGAAATAAATAAATTCACTTATTTAATAAATTGTAAATTTGTTGTAAAAAATGACTTGTAAATAAATTCACTCACTGATTGATCAATCATTAGAAGAATAAAAACTATAGGTCACCACGGTAATAGTCATAAAATATTTTTAAAACTTTTTGTTGTGAAGTTGTTTCCTGCAGACATCCGGAAATCGTACAATTTTGTGTGGCAATGTTGCATTGGAGTTATTTGTTAACAAGGTGTGTGATCACAGATGAGGTTTAAGCATTCATGGAGATATTTTATTGTGTACGTGTTTAAGCATGTAGACGTTCAATTTTTCCTCAGTGAATGCAAAGGACAAAAAACAATACGAAGGAGTCAACGGCGATGAAGAATAAAATTGGATTGCACTTACTTAAACTGTAAGGCAGCTGTGATTCTCGGTAGTGACTGAAGTGTTTTTCACTTGTACATGCATATATATGATTTTACATGCTGTGATTAGACAGAGACGACCTTTGTTTATGCCTAATCAACATGCCTATGCATTTCGTTTGAAAAACAGGACTGCATCTACATAAATAATCTTGCAATTGGCAATGATTAAGCATGGCTAGAGTCACCCTTTCATCCAAAGTAATGAATAAAAGCCATTGAATACCGTAAATAATACCGATACAATACTTTGGAAAGTTAATGGCGCATACCTTATGTGAATTAACGGCTGCTAATCATAGCAGGGTGCAATGAGAAACGTCAACTTGAGTTAAAGATTATGCGCTAAGTAATCCATATAGGTATCTCGGAAACCCATAAAAAACAATTTTAGAAACAATCGAACAGGCTTACAAGCTATAAACGTAGGTCTTCATCAATTTTCAGATATCTTATCCTTGACGCAAATATGTACCTAAATGAAGTAAACTGGAATCCATAAAACTTACTCTTAAAATAAATGCTTGCTCCATTGCTATCTCGAGTCTGTAGGCTATCCTTTTTATCATTAACCTTCTACTCATAAGCTGAAATTCACCTGACAAGCATTTAACTCAAGTATTTACTCCAATTCTTCATATAGCTTCTCCTTCCAACTATGGAAATGCATTAGATAAATGGAAATGTAAAACATAGTGCTTCACCGATGAATCATTACAACTATCCTGCATGAACTAATCCTTCACTTCATATCTATCTCTTCAACCATTCCAGTATCCTACTATCTATATATATATAAATGAATGTATGTCTGTCTGTCCTGTATGCATTACTACACTGTTCATCCGATCGCCAAGAAACTTTTAGAAGTTGTTGAGTACACTCTTGCGAAGGTTTAAAGGTATAAAAATTTTTTAATTATCGCACCCCCCCCTTCCTTCCCAAGGCCCTCTTAATCTTTCGAATACTTTTCGCTCAACAACGCCCGACGGGTAAGCTAATAATCCTAACCTAATTTTTCAAATACTATTAAATTTAAAAATACGATCGTTATTTTAACCAATGAGAGAGTTTCTTATATTATGCAATGGAAGTTGAGAAACGATACAAGTCATAAGAAGTCACAACGATTTTGTCCATATTTTGGTTATATTTACTCAATCAAAAAATTGTAAAATATAGTGTTTAATTGTTAGGGAAAGTGTTAAATTTATTTTTGTGTAAAATTTATTATTAATGGTAAGTGTTAAAAATAGGTTTTTATCATATTTTTACATTGTTTTACATTGTTTTTGCATTGTTGAAAATACCAATAACTGTCGAAAAGCGTCCCAGAGTCATCTGGAACGTTTGCTATTCGAAAGATTCTTGGATACAGGGCCGGCCCGAGGTGTGTGCGAAGAGTGCGTGTGCACAAGGCCCCGCGGTTTTATAGGCCCCGCACGATGACCCCGACAGATAAAATTTTTTTGTGCCCAAAAAATTGTGTTCGATTGTTATTTTTTTATTTTTTGCCCTTCACTTTTCAATTTTAGGACATTTAACACAATTTTAGTTCGATCCCGTATTTTTTTTTGCTTTTCACTTTTCAATTTCAGAGTTTAATTTAGAGTTTTAATTTTGAATCAATTTCAAATCCGCAGATGATAAAGGCTCATGATGTGTCATTAGAAAAGTAGTTTTAATACCATTGGTGGGATTGGATTGGATATTTGCGGAGGTGACTGACAATTTAGGTCATTTGCGCCATATGGGAACAGGCAAGGGAGGAAACCTGCTTTACCATTAGCCTGCTCTTAGCGAGAGGCGCCTCAGTTTAACGTCTTATCCGACAGATTTTGAAATGCCCTCCACAAGGCACTGAAGTAGGTATCGGGTGTCCTCAGAAAAATATCCTACTCTGCAAGGATTTGAGCCCTTACGTATGGGAAAGAACAATCACTCGAAAAAAAACAAAAGAGTGCCCTGGGTTCAACTCTCCGTCATAATGACCGAATTTTACTGTCTTGGGAAAAAATTTCAGTGAAATGGCTTCTTGATATGCATAATTTAGTGACTAACCAGGTGAATTCCACTTCATCAAATACCCTAAAAATAAGATATGGTGAGTAGAAAATTATTTAATGAGTAAAACTGATTAGATATTTAATGTGACACATAATACATTGGACCGATTTGCCGTTTTCATTTGAATTATTTGGATAACATAAATTGCCGTTTGGTTTCCATTTATTTACCTTTTAGTTGTCAATTCAGTAGACTTTTCTATTTATTTTTTATTTTAAAACAAATTCGTTCGAAAGTAAAGTTAGAAGGATCCTGTAGGATTTGTTACAACTAATTAAAAGAAGCTGCTCAGTCGCTGCCTTTAAATAAATGGCTGATTAATTAAAAGCACAGCGTAACATTTTTAACTGTGCTAGCGTTCGACCCCGAGTAATTGTCTTGAAAATATGCCAGCCATTGGATTGCTTTGATGCTGAACATAGCTACAGCAACGCAAAGCATGGCATTAAATAGAATGATGTGTTTTCTCGGTGAATCTATGTTCGCGATAGTAATTTTATTTATTTTCCCATTCATTTCGTATCAGTCTGAGCCGCAGCGAAGCGTGGTCGGGTTTAGCTAGTCATTTCATAAAAGAGTTTCCCTTAGTCCAAGCAAAGTTTGAATGATTTCAAAAATACTTACTCCAAATCAATTTCAACTAGCTTCTCTTTTCAGTTATGGAAATGCATTAGATTAACTGAAATACAATGTATAGTGATTCACCTATGTATATATATGTATAGTGTATTTCTAATGTATAGTGATTCACCTTCACCTATAAATCATCAAAATGCTAACTTCTACAATTTATATATAAAATTCACAAAAATAAACAGTTGTTATAGAGAAGGTGACATAAAATGAAGTGTTACAATAAGTCTGGTTAAACTACTCATTATTGTTACAAAATGAACAGTACATAGTAATTTCACATAATCTGCATAAGTACTACGTACAAAATACATTTTGCGTTAGTCTTGAATTTCATGAACATAAAGCATTGGCCAAGAATGGTGAAAAAAGAACTTGAGGAACTGTGCTAGTTCTTTCAGTTCTTCATTGTTTGGCACAAGATATCCATTTACTTTATTTCCATCATCAACACTCAGTCTGGCTTGTGATGACAGTTTCCTTAAAATTCTAACCTGGTTGTGGGATTCTGTCCTTCCATGCATGTTTCATGTCACTAAAATATATAGTTCTTGATCTTCGAGTTTCAATCTCAAAGAGTAATAACCAGGCCATCTGTGGCAATTATAGTGGACAAAAGATACTCTGTGAACACTTAGCATGAACCTTGAATTACAAAACAAAAGGCTGATATTAAGTCGACGTTGTTAATTTCAAATGCTCAGTTATTCTTTGAACTTATGGAAGCAATAGATGTGTCAACATAGTAAAATTTCCAGGAATTCTTTGACAACCTGAAAATAATACCTTTTAGAGTTAAAATTTTTCCATGTAATGCTCAATGGTCTGTCCTGTTATAGTGGCAGTTAACTGCATCCTTGCTACCATAGGAATAACAATATCTTGCTTGGGATTGCTTATCTCACTTTCCCCTTGCAGTACACATGCAAATAATCAGACCTGAGGACAAAATCCCACACACCTTTCAGGAAGGAGTTTCCCGAGTGCTATTTTCGCACAAAAACCTTGTTGCCTTCTCCATTGTATGAGAGAACCCTCCAAAAGAAGTACGCAGACTGGCATATATAAAGTCAGCCAAAACTTAATACCCATACCTCGAACCTAAAGATGCTGGTTTGAACAACAACTTGAAATTATATTTTTGAAATAACGGTTGGTATCTTCAGTAATAAGTCAAGAGAAAGCTAAAATACTTAGTTTTAGTTCATAATCAAGATAGCAAGTAACGAAACAAAAATTTTGCACCATAAATATTGAGACAAGTACCAAATAACCCTAACTACTGCTTTAATTATAAAATTATATTAAATTATAGTCACTATTTTGACTTGGAAACTATCTCGCAAACTGCTTCTGGAAGTGTGTCAAAAATCACCATTCAGTTTTCATGTGAGTATTTTACTGGCTAATGGGTAGGTTTTTGTGCAGTTCTCATTCTAATGTCTCAAAATCTGGCACATAATTCTGTTTTCCCTCTATAGGTGACCTGCCATTAAATCTCTCTGCAATTCCTTGTATCCTCTTCCTCTTGTTATTTTGCCCAGAATTCCCATTCTCTTCCTCTTCCACGCTTATGCAGTTTTCTCTCCGCTGTCACCCTCTTTAACATTCCCTCTCTTTTTAGAACGCCCTCTATCCATCATTTCTGCCTCCTCTGAACCTCTGCTACCAGCTTCCTCTTCTCTCCCACCATATGCAATACCTTCTTGTTCATCCTCCTCTCCACCCAGCTCAATCCCTTTATCCTTCTCCAAACCCCAATCTCAAAAGCCATAAGTCTGTGTACATACATCCTTCTCAATGACCAAATCTCCGACCCTCACAGTGCCAAGGTCCATTTGACAATTTTCACTAGGTTTTTCTTTTCATCTCTCATCAGACGCTTGAATTTCCTTTGCCTATTTAGTCTGGGCAATTCTACATCTTATGTCCCTTTAACTTTACCCATACTCCTCAAACTACTACCCAACATACTCAGCTATGTAAACTGCTTGACTGCATTATAGGAACTCCTCAATGACATTGGACTGAACCGAATTGAGATTAACGAAGAAAAATTAAACATGCTCCACTCCACAGATGATATTGTAGTCTTAGTATAAAATGTAGCTGGACCAAGATCTCCAAGAATGCAACAGGAAAATGAATGAGACTAAGACTAAAATCCTAGTATGTGGAAGAGAGAAGCTGAATGTAGAAGTCGCCTTGAAAGGAGCATAATTAGGGCAACTTCACCTATCTTGGAAGTACTGTCATGTGAGATGGAAGAAGTACAGCAGGTATCAAACAGAGAATAGCCCAGGCTATGAAAGCATTCATGAAAAAACACAAATGCTGTGTTCAAAGAAGATGGGACTACAAATCAGGGAACAGTATGTGAAAATATTTGTGTTGAGTGTGGCACTCTATGCATCAGAAACATGGACCATTGCAAAAGCATACCATGACAGAGTAGAAGCTTTTGAAACCTGTTGCTGTTGGAGGATACTGAAGATAAATTGGACTGACAAATAAGAAAGATGAAGTTGACAGAAAAAGAGAGGACCATATGGAACGTGATGAGAAGAATCAGATGGATTGGACACAATCCGAGGTGCAATGGGTTTGTGAATAACATAATTGAAGGTAAAATAGAGGGAATAGTATCTAAAGGAAGATCCAGGAATAAACTCATGGACCTAATAAAGAGTAAAGTACATTGGAAGTACTACCAAGAAGCAAGAGATGTGACATTAGATAGGGAAGGGTGAAGGGCTGCCGTCAGCCTATCTGGGAATGGAATCACTTATTATGGCCATTTTACTTCTGTCTGAATTGACGTATTTCTTGTGTGAAGATGCCCCCCTATTGGATTTTATTTATAATGCATTGTAGATTTAGATTATTACTGTATAATGCAATCAGATTATCATGGACAGAGATTTTTACTGAAACTATTGGTGGTATATGAATGTTTTTTATGAGACCATTCCGTGCTTGGTTGACATTATGGGAAACACTCTAACAATGTGTTTAATTAATATATGTTATAGATTAGAAAAGTATCTACTCATTGGAAGATTTCTAGATTTGCTTTTTTTATACTGCATGGTGCTATTTTCAATTTCCCTCTGATATGAACATTTTAACTCAGCCTTGTGGAGATTTACCTAGCCCTCACAAGAGTCCTTAGTCACTGTTAACTGTGTAGCACTATTAGTATATGTGAAAAATTAGTGGGTATTGTAGGATATTTATTTTTAACTCTGTTTTTGGAATACAATTCAATAAGTTTATGAAAATATACTAATTATAAATGTCATAATTTTTCCTTTACTCCTGATTTCCTTTACTCCTTTGATGTGTACTGCTTAAATAGCATTATAATCACTGTAAAATTGGACTTCCTTCTTAGTAACAGTAAATATTGGTGGCTGATTTCCATCTTGTGTTTGTATGTGTAATAAATCATTTTTTAAACATTTTTTTTTTGTTTATGAGTGCATACATTCTGTGAAATGGTTCACATTATTCTTGTGCATTTCTTTTCAGATGCGTCTGGTGTTTCGACTACCTCCAAGAGAAAGAAAAGGAAAGCAGGTAGTCCTTATGAGGGTGCCTCGATGCCCCAGATATTTGCCTCAAAGGACCAACATGGAGGCATCTTTGGGGGAAATGCTTTAATTCAGGCATTCCCCCGCCCATTGCTGCAACCTCACAGACTTGCTTCCCTTGGAAGTACAACGGTTGCCAGTGGACCAATAGTTTCTGAATCTCACTCAGCTGTACTGCATTCTCAAGTTCAGTTCCAGCAGAACCAGCGGTCTATGGCACAGGTCAGAATGATTCCCATTATACTCTATATTTTAATGAAGAGAATCAAAATTAGTCTGGAATGCCTTTGAGCTCAATAATCCTATATGCACTCTTAATTCAGAACTGGTTGCTTTAATTAATAATAATTATAATAAGTTTTATTTGTCCAGAGATCAAGTAGTTACAAAGGTTACACTGATATAGGACACGTCAGGTTAAAGAAACTAAATACATACAGTGGATACAGAACACATGTCAGACATTGTTAAAAAATTCATCAATGGAGTAAAACATTTTTTATTTCAGATACCTTAGTAGATTAGTCTTAAATGCAGGTACACTTTTTTGAGCCTTAAGCTCAGCTGGCAGTTTATTGTGAAGTTGAAGGCCCTTACAATTTGGACCAGCACCTGCATTCCTAGTGCGTACATGTACCTAAGACATTCTGATCATTATGTCTAGTAGAATAATGGTGAATATCACAGTTCTTAACTTATGTAAATTATTCAGCTGTTGAGTGCTGAGAGATTGCATTTCCAAGATTTAGCTGGTAATTTATCTAGCTAGGGCTATGAACCTAAGAGAATATCTATTTCAAAGATTGAAGTTTCTTTGAGTAATTGTCCCTATGGAAAGTGACCCATTGCAAAATATGTTTAAATTTTACCCATGTAGATTCTGGGTCATTTTTTCATCTTCTGTGTATTACGATTAAGTGTAGATTATTAAACTGGCAGAATTTCTATTTTTTCTCATCTGAATGACCTTGTCCCCATTTTCTTGAGGACCAACAAGGGGAGTGTCAGGTAACCAGGTCTCAGATTTTATTCAAACTTTGTAGTTGTACAGACCGCTGTATGTGGTTCATGAATCACCCATCATATAGGGTTATATAATCAATAGTTTAAACAAAAAAGGCCTTTAACATTTTAAACTCCTATAACTATCCTTTAGACCGGCCATTTACTCAACAGTTATAGTGGCTATTGTGCTTATCTACGGTCCTAAGGGCATGGGTTTGTTCCCCACACCAGAACTTTTTTTTCCACTGTTTTTTTTTAGTTTTTCTTTTATGGCATCCTACAATGTACTCAGGATATTTTGATTTATACTCAAAATATTATTTTTATGCAAGGAAAATTTTTCATTTGCATGCACAACGTCAGGCTTATTCTTTTTTTTCGGTCGAAGGCAGCCATCTAATTATGTCACTTCCTTATCTTTTCACAACATATTTTCATTATTCTTTCATGCACATGATTTCCATTTTTTATCATTATTTAATAATATTGTCTCCATATTTTTACAATTCAAGCATTATTCTTAAGAATTAAATCTTCAAGTTTCTTGTGCCTAGGTCACAATAAAGACTATTTATTCTATACCAGCATTTTGGAATTTAATCTTTCCTTCATTAGGGCTGTTACAATGAATCAAATTGTATTTAAGGTCAATAACATTGATGGTTAATAATTATAATAATTCTTAAGTCGCACATCACGAATCTGGATTTGCTTGAGTTGTCGTAATTTTATCATTGTGCATATGAGAATAAAATCATGGTCGAGATACTAGGTTTTGTAACTTCCAACCTTTGCATATCGTCTCCCATCACCATCATTTTTCTTTTATTGATACTTCTAAGGGCATTTTGAAGTTCAGTGTGGAACCTTCTTTATCTTCTAGGTTTGCGTTTACAGTTGGAGCATAGCATTCAACCTTACATACATTTTGTATTCTTTAATTAAATACAGCCATCATAATTCTTTCTCAAATGGGCCTCCAGTTCATTTAGCTCTTTTTAGCTTTTCTACTGAACAATATTCCTACCCCACTTATGTGTTTATCATCATCATTAGGAATTCGTGCATATGGAAAAGCCCACTCAATTGTGTGAAATTCACAGCAGAAAAATCATCCTCCTGGACTGGGAGTTGAACCTAGACGCCTTCATTTTGTGCCAAGTTCTCTCTCTAATTTAGCTACCCAGGCATCCTCTTCCACTGTGAACTTTGTAAGAGCATGCGGCAGGAATTGAGGGGTTGGGTTTCAAATCCCGGTCAAGGCGGATGATTTTCCACTGTGAATTTCACACAATTGTGTGTTCACTAGTGGTTGACACCATTAACAGTACTGTGCGACCAGTTCCACAGTTCTTCAAATATAAAAAGGTCATTTTGTCACCTGCATCAAGCTCTCCAAACAGATTCTATCTTACTTCACTCATTCCTAAAACTTCTAGTTTTTACCTCTCCATTGTTATGCTGAAATGTGGGAAGAGCTGGTACAAGTTTGAGATACATCAGGTTCAATTGATAAGATCACCAGCTCACCTTGGAAGTATTCATGAAATGTTAGATCTTAAAAGGGTAAGGGCCTAGCCTCATTGATACACCAGTTCCTGTAAGATCACTGAAGTTAAGCAATGTTGGGCCCAGATGAGGGTTGGATGGGTGACCTTTCATACCTTCAGCGTGGCACTCTTGTCCCCTGTCTGCATGTGGCAGGCAGGTTAAACTTGGGGTAGGCACAATGGACCACTCAACAACTAGGTGCTGGAGCAGATGTTGAAGGCTCCCCTAGCTAACAATAATAATCTTTAAAAATCGCAGACAATCATTCCTTTCTCTGTCATTGTAGTTCATTCAAATTGACAAATACCATTTTGGAAACTATATGTTCGGGGTTATCTCAACTTACTGGTTTAAAAATGTTAATCTTTCTTATGCATGAGAACTAATTAGTATAACTAAACTAAAAGGTACTCAGATATTTCAAATGCACTCTAAAAAGCTTTTTAGCATCAAGCTATCCACAGGGAACTCAGATTTTTATTCTAACAATGACATGTCTGCAGATTATGAGTGGGCGATAAAGATTGATATTTTTAACTTGACAGGCTGAAGGGAGGAATACGGCAATGAGAAAGCACAATATAGCTTCAATGGTTACATTATATGTGAAATGCTCACCTCACTCATGCTGCCACATCACTCGGGATCCTACTGTAACAATGAATGAGGGCCTTCAAATGTTACAATGTTTGAGATTCATTCCCACTTTTGCTGGAAGGGATAGCAGCAGGGGCATGCAGAAATGAGATTTAAAACTTCCAACTGTGATTAAAAGTGAAAACAAATCGCTACAATTGGATAGTTTGCGACAATTGGATACTATAATTAATCAAAGATTACACGTTATTGAAATACTTTTCCAATACATTACTGAACTGCAATCTAGGCCACCAATTGTAATTGAAGACAAGAATGGCGTGTTACATATCATTTATAGTCTGCAAACACTCCAAACGATGATAGCTATTCAAATATCAATCAATTAAGAAACAAAAACAAGCCCACCTTCAAACGGTAATGGCCGCTTCGATAGATATTTTGCTGTGTATTGTAAGCCGAGGATGCGAGTGTTAGGCAAAATATGTTCGAACTTTGGTTACAAAATAGGCACCGGCAATTGTTTTCGAAGTATTACCCACAGTTCAACAGGAATGACTCTTTTACGCTCGAACATTAAGTTATAAAATCGGCCTCCTGATTTTATGTCATACGTTCATTGTCATTATTCTCATTGACAACCGATATTGCTTCAATTTAACACATAAATAGCAACGCAAGAGAAGGAATATGAGAGGACATTTCGTCCACAGGATTGAAAAAGACTGTGATATCGCGTGAGGAGTCGAATGCACCGTGATATTTTTCATAGCCCGAGCATAGAGTGTTAGAACATAGACTGGCGGAGCTGGCGGGCTTATCGCGGAGGTGATGAACTATCCTAGCAAAAGTGGCGCCTCTCGATTCCTGACACGACTTTTGAAAGATACAGTACATGTATCAGTCCAGAAAAAAAAACTAAAAGATAACCAAATGCTAGTAGAGACAGCCATATGTAATTGTGAGAACTTGAAGTTAATGACTTGGGTATTGATGTGTGAGTGAATATCAGGAATCAGTTTGGTGCATTAAGATTTACAAAATGATATTATTTGGCAATGGCTTAATTGACAGTTTAGCATGCTCTGTAGTAAAACATGGGTTAAAGTAAAAGTAAGAATGTCAGTGTCAGCTTTACCGAATGTATGACTTGTTGCCCTTAGGCTTACCTCAATTATTTATACTATACCAAAAACTATGTCAATACGTCTAATCTAAAGAGGCGTATTTCTGACCAAACATTTGCTGTAACAACCTGTAATCCTGCTTGCCAGGAATACAGATTGTTCAGCAAGGTTGCCCTTAAGTGCCAGTTTATGCTGAGAATCATACCCATTGAAACCTTCTGCTTCTCTAATAAGGAAACTTAATAACTGCACTCATAATATGAATCTGAGGCAACAGTGTAAGCTGTATACTTGTGTAATTGGCTGTGGTTGCTGCTCTGTTATAGTAATTATGGGAATTGTTTCTTTTTTTAACAGCTATGGAATGCAAATGAAAGGGACTCTCCTGCTCCTGTTCGAACCCCAGTTCTTCCTGTGATACCAACCTCTAATTTTGGGCCTGCTCTTGTTCCTATGTCTTCGTCAAACATGCAGTCATCTACGTCATCGCCTTCTTCCTCAACACCTGCTGTCAACCTTCATCTCACGGGTAGTGTGGGATATGGTGCTGGTGGAATACTTGTCCATAGTGGCTCTAACGGATTCACTCCTGGTGGTTCCGTTAGTAGTGGTTATGGTCTTCAGGGAATGAATGTAGTGGGAAGTAGAATCATGTTTGGTGAGGACATTCCTAAGGGACAACCCCTCAATCCAGAAACAGTGCTCAAAGTACAGCAGCACTTACCTCCTGGAACTCGTTTGGTGCCTGATGAAGGGTGCAAAGTTCCTCGAAATCTTCAGCATCATCATTTTGTTCCTAATGGAATTGTGGCTGCTCCCAGTTTGGAGGCCTTTAGGCCTCAAATGCCTCAAGGTCAATTGGTAGTGGATGGCATTGGCGTCAGGACATTCTCCACCCAGCCTAACGTCTCCATTCCTGCTGCTACTCCACATACCTCAGCTATCCATGCACAAACTTTTGAGCGTACATCAGCTCATCATCTCCAACAGTGGGAAGATATATGCAAGAGGAAAAAAGGAAATACCCCTAGTTTTGTCAACTCTAGTATCAATAATAAATTAAAAAGGACAAAATATAGTGCACTTGAACGAGAATCTTCTCCTTGTCCAAATGTTGATGTCAGGCAGATACCAGTGGAACATCGCCTTCCCCCTCCCAGTGTTAGTGGAAGTTATACAATTATCACTGCACGTAGTTCTACTCCTAGTCCATCCACTTCTTCTCTAGCTCATCCTCATGCTACTGGAATGACCTCTGTAATGGGAGTGCCTTCCTTCATGGAAGACCCTACTGCTTACCTAGCACAGCAAACAGCATTGCTTAACAGCACTATATCAAGGCAGACTGGGGGAAATGTAGTGTTTGGGGGAGATGCTGTATCCCCATCCAGTTGCCGACAGTCATCTACACCTCATACAAACCATCCAGCATTAGAGACTAATAATTCTAGTTTAATTTCATCTTCTACTGTTGGCATTATATCTCATCCTTCTGGATTCATTTCAACAAAGACCAGCAATGTACCTGGGCAAACTGCTCCTGTCTCCACTTCTTGTGCTAATTCAAAACCTTGCCCAGTTTCCCATGTTAGTAATTTGATTAATGCAGCTGCCTCTACCTCTGTTGATGGCCATGGTATTCAGTCTTTCATAGTCTCTCCTCCATCTCCCTCTTTGGGAGGATGCCACCAAACAATGACCACAGTTTCAACCACAACATCGATTCCAGCAAGTGTCTGCCAGAGTCAAGTCACAGGTGCCACAATTAAAAGCCAAAACATCATTTATCAGTCCCAAAACAGTAAACCAAATGTGCAAACCCATTACCAGCAATTTATTCTTAGGCAACCTGTGAATGAATTTGTTTCTGATCAATTAGGTGCCTCTAAAGATCAAAGACTGCCTCAAACCTCTAATATCAATAATGTTGCAGCGGAGCCCCTCAGTGTTCAGCCTGGTATTAGCAGCCACAATAATTCCCATCAGCCGAGTGAAAATCAGTTCTTGCCTGTGTCTTCACCAAATCAAATACATCGGCATATTGTTCAAACCAATTTCCCTATGATTTCCAGCCAAGGCCGACATCAACCAACGGTGCAACAGCATCAATCACCTGATGATAATCCTGTTACTTCATCAACATTTATAGAGAAGACAATATGTCAGCAAAAGGATGCAACTGTAGATACTCAACTACTGCAAGTTAGCCGCAATCAGTCACTTTCACAGTCCAGTGTCCCAACACAGTTTAAGTCACAAAAAATACCAAATGAAGAGCAAGGAGCTCTTCAGGCATACCATCATCAGCAGTCAACTCATTTTGCCCAAGGTAGTGAGAATCAGCATTTGATGTCAGATTCCAGAGGGCCCATTCAGGGAGGAACAGTGAGCACAAGCCAAACTTGTTCTGCAACAAAAGGTGGAGGAAAAACTGAAGATTGTGTTGGAAGCAGTGATAGAAACAATGCCATGATGGAGGGATATTCAGCTGTAACAGTCAGAGGGCATCATATATTGCAGGAAGAGGCAGGTGTTCCATCATCTACACAGATAGCATGCCAAGCTTTAGATGGTAACATCTATATTACCTCAACCAGTGGGCCATCAAATAGTAGTGATCAGAAACACATCAGTGTAAATAATTCCAGTGCGGGCCAGTATTCTCAGTCTCCATCTGTTGTAACCACTATGGCTAGTGGCCATACTGTGAGTAGCAACACCATAACATCTGTCCAGGCTGGTAAGGCATCAACTGTGACTGTTTCTGGAGGTAGTACTTCTACATCTACTCCTCCAGCTTCCTCTCCAGCATCCTACTACTCATTTTCAAACATTCCAACATCACAAACATTTGTTTCAGTGTCCTCCTCATCAAACTCCAAGTCACCTTTGGAAATGGTACAGAGTGTAGTTAGCAGTATTCAAGTACCATGCAATCAACCTCAAGGGTTGGACCTTGGAGGACCTCTTGTTCATCCTCAGCAAATTGGTATGGGTCAACCAGCAATTCTGAAAGCATCACCTTCAGGTTTACCTCCTGGACATTTCCTTGTTTCCAATGGCAATGGGCAGTTTATTGTTGCCAGTGCCACTGGAGCTGGAGCTAGTTCTGCAGCCACGCACAATGGTGGGCCAAGTCAAATTGTTAAATTTCATCCTCCCACCTCTTCTGCTGCATCAATACCCCTAGTTGCTACTCAGCCTGTGATGCAGCTAGTAAATGCTCTTCCTGTTGGTGGTGGGCCTCCCCAATTGCATCTTTTGCAGCACCATCCTCAGCAACAGCACCAACATTGCCATTCTGATATCCATCAAATGACTGTAGGCTTACCCTTAGATGGGTCGACAACTCGTACTGTACATGCTGCAGAATTGGTCGGGACAACTATCCAGCAACCTCATTTACAGCCGCAGGTTATTTCTCCAGGAATCAGCAAAAGGAAGGGAAAGAAAAGGAAGCCCTCTCCACAAACAGTTGCTTCTATGCTTCATATTGCAACCCAGCATCAACAGCAGCAGGGACAGTTGCCAGTCAGCCATCACCACACTCAACAACAGGTGGTTGTACCAGGATCAACTACTGGTTATGGAGCTCCTGGAGGAATGCTTCAGGCTGTTGCATTTGTTCCTGGAGGTGGAAAATTTCTAATGAATCAGTTTCCTGGTGCAGCATCTGGTGGTACTCCTGCAAACAGTGGCACTACAGGTGCTGCATATGGGACAATTGGCCAGCAGGTTGGCCAAATTGGTGGCTCACACCATCACTTATTGACTACAGCTTCATCATCACAAGCGCTGCATGCCACCGGAGTGAATCTTTTGCAGCCCCTTAACCTTGGTGGTACTCCTGGTACTACTACTCTGCTTCAAAATTTTCCATTTCAGCAACTGATTGGTACAGGTGCAACAGTGGTAGCTACCGTACCTGGTCTCCAGGGAATGGTCATGAGTGCCCTCCCAGATGGTACATTGCTGCCCACAGGAGCAACAACATCAAATCCTGATGCTTCACAGCAAGGACTTCCTCCATTACAGCTTCATCTGCAAAATCTTAATGGACAAAATGTTCTCACCCATGTGCAACCTGCTCACTCTCAAAATATATTTGGGCAAGTTAATCCTCACCAGCAACATACGTTACAGGCTCATCCATCTCAAACACAGCCACCCCAACATCACCAGTTGGTGGCTACTGGTGGTGGTGGTGTGGTGATTAGGGGTCATGCCCCATCAGCATTGCCAAATTCACAACACCATCACATGGAGGGTAAACTATTGCAACAGCCTCAAACAGTATTATCGCAGGGGCAATTTTTAGTTAATGGGAGTAGTGCTGGAAATCCTGGATCATTAATTTCCCAGGGATCTACCCTCCAGGGTAACCACCAAATGAATGTAAATCAGTCAGGTTCTGCAGACTCATTTGTTAGCAGTGGAGGATCTGTTCTGAGACCAAGTGGAGAATTTCTTCAGTGTAGTGGCAATGTCCTTGTACCAATATCCCAGTCACAGCAACCACATTCAAGGCAAGCTTCGCAAACAGCTCCATCACCCCTTCCTCATGGCACTACCATTCCATCGACTAATCAGGCTAGAACTCAGATTCAAGGCAGTCAACAGAATACCACAGTTGTTCAGCAAAATACTACTACAATAGTACAGCAGCAGACAATGATGGTGTCTAATAATCATTCATCGCAACATCATCAGACCCATCCTTGTCATCCGCAGACAGCATCTCAACAACAGCCTGCAATAGTAGCTAATTATGGGGCTCCCAGTGAAATAGATTCCAGTTTGTTAAGCCAGCAGAATGTCATTTTAGAGGGAGGTGGAGGAGTGACTGTTCCATTTCTTCAGCATTATTCTGGAATCAGACCAGCCCTCCCAACTAGTGCTCCAATTGCTGTCTCTCCCAATCACCCCTCAGCTGCCATTCTCCTCCGCCATTCAGTGTCTACTCAGACAGCGGTAAATCAGTCTGTGCAGGCTACTTCTCCACCAGTGTATGTTACAACTGTGCAAAGTTCAAACCAAGGCCTCATATCTGCCTCCTCCTGCTATGTTCCATCTGCTGCTCCTCCCCTTTCAAGGCCCCCCCATTCATTTGCTGAATCTGCTCCACCAGTTGCTGCTGTCCAGTCGAGTAGTGAGCGGATGCATGGGAATAGGGTCATGGCCAGTGCTGGAAGCCCCCCAGATACTACTACCCATAGTGCCACAGCCAGTCCAGCGGACACCACTACCAGTGATGTGGCCTCCAATTTACAGGCTTCCATTTCATCCACTTCAGCTGCCTCTTCGTGTCTTGTCTCAGGGTCCACTGAGGGTTTTCTCCCATCAAGGACTCACCTTCCTCATCAGAGTTCATGTGGTGCGTCTCCCTCTAGAAATACAGCAGCAGTAGAAGCCCAGTGTTCGGTCCACTTTGTCAGCAGCAGTGAACCAGAGCCTTCTCCTTCTGCAGTGATGTCTGTGGGTCTTGCCTCATCTCCAGAGCAGGAGAGAGAGGAAAGGGGTGACATTGACAAGCGACCCAATGCCATCCATTCAGCCATGAGGAGTGACATGGAACATGGTGTGAGTAATTCAATCCCTCATGGTGATTCTGCAGTCTCTGGTTCTGCATTGGTCACGTCTGGATTTCTTTCTCTTGGTGTTTGTGGTGATGACCCCAAGGGAAGGGATGGTGGACCTGGGGCAGTTACACGGGTAGGTGAGAAGGATGCTTCGAGCATGGCAGGTGGGGGGAGCTCAGAAGTTTACATAGGGAGGGGGGAGAAGACCTCCCCGGTTGAGTCAACTGTGGTTGTTGCCCTGGGATACCCAGTCATCCACTCGGGAGTTATGCCTAGTGAGGGGAAGGGTGGGCTGAGGGACGTTATGTTTGTCACTTCTGGGAGTGTTGACCGTGCAGATGGTGGCAAGCTGTGCACTAGCTCTGCAGATGTGCAGCTGGTGGAGGACAGGAGCATTAAGGCTTTTCGGAGGAAGCACAGTGATGCTCTGGTTGTGGAGGGCCATGGTGAGGGACTTGCTGATGCTGACGGAGAAGGTTAGTGGCACTAGTTATCTTGACATAACATACCATTCATTTGCTGTCCTGGATGAGAGGGAGAGGGGATGATGGTGGTAGAAGTTTGGACCCCTTGGACATTTGTGTCATACTTCTCCCTAGCAATTTTATTCGTACAAAAGTTGCCAGCTGTTTAGTGCATGGTCTGAAGTATCCATTACGCAAGCGTTATGCAAGTGAATGTATTGCTTTCCTTTCAAAAATACTGGTTGTAGATTTTCAGTGGGGATACAGTACTGCTTCATGAAATGAATTGATTGCAAAAGACCATTCATGTAGCTAGTTCCATCATGTATTAAACCAATGTATCGCCAGATATCACCATTAATTTTCATTGTACATAAGTGTGCCTGTTTGATTATGAGCAATGGTCATTTAAGTGTGAAATACTCAGAATGATGAATCATAAATAGTGAAAAAGAACTGACACTCTTTATTCATTAATATGATGGCAGATAAGTTAGTTGGCTGATTTCTCTGGATCAGTTGCTAGTTAAACCTCCTTACCTCACCCTTGTGCTTCTCAACAGACTTTCAGCCCTTCTAAATGATGGGGAAAACAGATTGAGAGCCATTGTTGCAATCAATTCAGCCTAGACAAACAACTTGATGGTCTTGAGAGCATACTCAATAGTTATACCACCTCTGTACAATTTCCCAGATGCAGAATACAATCTTTCTTGAGGAGCTTATGAAATCAGTCCACACAAATAATTTCCAAAATCTCAAATGAGTCCCAACTTCCATTTAAATGTTTTCCAAATAAGAATACAGACAATTAACAACTTACATATGTGAGCATTCCACTTTACACTACAGAAATTAACTAAGTAAAAAAAAACGAGGTGGAGGAATGCACTATTGCAGCCTGGTACAATGTCACCAGTAGGTACGTGATCATTTTCAATGTCAGGTTCAACAAGATGGTGACTTAAGATGGCACCTTCAATGTTTGTGAACTGATTTGTATGTTTAATCAGGTGCTACTTTTTCAACTTTTTAATATACAAGCAGTGAATCATTTTAACACAGTTGAAGGATATCAGTACAAAGCCATGGTTTTTACCTTTATGGAGTCACTTGCAATTGCATGTTAGTGGGAAATTCCACAGAGTAAAAATGATTTGCCTTCTCCGGGACTTGAATCCGGATATTTTAATATTGTGCCAAATGCTTTACCCAGTTAAGCTACTAAGGCATTCTCCTCCTTGAAAATCCCCCGGGGACAAGGATACTCAGCTGGCTAAAGCACAGTGCAATACTGAGGAGTCTAGGTTTGAGTCCAAGTCAAGGTCAATGATTTTCCTGTATGGAATGTCATGGTCATTTTTAATATTTCATTATTCGTACATGTCTATAAAAGGTAGGTAGAAATATTATGGGAGAAAAGCATTTTGGGTATATTTAATAAGTAGACTCAAAATGAGATTACCCTTTTGACTGATGTTCATGAAGTGTGACATTGTAACTCTGTGTTCAGGGCTTCTCATTTTAGCGGTGCACATTGTATATGAACCCTCTAAAATGTGCACTCAAATAACTGAAGTATGCCCAAAAACACAATGTGAAGTGACTAGTAATTGTATGTGTAAACAGTGTTGCATGTCTTTTCATTGTCATATAATGGAAATGAGCAAAAAGCACTTATCAAGCATTCAAGAAGCTGTAACTTCAAGAGTTTTCATATTTCTCGCACATCATTATGCAGCTTTATTGTTTGTGGGTATGGTACATTAGTGTAATGTTGGTCTGAAAATGATGCATATTTGAAATGAAGAACATTTAATTGGCAAACCGTACATACTCATCTAAAGGCAACCTTATGCATAGTCGAACCCCTGATTTTTCAACCAAAAAATTGTACTTTTTTGCTATGACTCGTCTATACTCTGCCCTGGTTATATATGCACTTGAGTTACTTCTGCTTCAAAAATGTTTATTTAAATTAATGAGAATGAAGCTTTTGTTGCCAAATTATGTCCATCTTATCTGTTCACAAAGTACACTCTTCCATAATTACGAGTGTCTGGGACCTCCTCTAGATCTGGCATTATATTTAGATGTTGATTTTTTTTAAATCTTTCTGTTTTGATTACTGGCTTCATGAGTTTCATTTTTGCTCTTGTCACTATTAGCACTTTGGTAGAAATTAGTTCTATCTCACCCCCTTAGTGCTCTCATTGTGAGTTCTGTAATAAACCACTGTTGTCATTCTTGGATTCACCAATCAGTTTTGGCTGCTGCTGCCCACTTAGTGTATCACTTGTTCTGTGCTAGCACCTTAGAGCATGACAAGAGCAATGTGTATTGACAATTTTCCTGTTAGCGTGCAATACATAAGTGAAGGTTTATATAAGTTGTACTTAGCTTAAGTCAGGAACTGTCTGTACATGATTATTTGTCCAAATTATATGCCAGGCTAGCTAATACTGCTTCAATTTCTAGTTATCTGAGGAATGGAGGTAAGTTCTACTTCCGTCCTAAGAAGTAGAGCTTAGTTTTTACATGGTTTGGCATTGGAGAAAGTGGTGACCTTGCTGTGAATGAGTCAAGCTCACCCCTTTCTGTAATGGATCACCTATCTTTGGCTTCATATTATCCCTTAGCTGTTCTTTCCCACCTTCAGGTCAGGTGCTAACCTTTATGACTCCTGCTTTAGGAGAACACGTATGTGAAAGTGGTGGAGCCACCTTTCACTGCCCATCCTTCAAAAAGTAAAAGGGAGAGCCCTCTGGGGCTCATCTAGATTTGTTTACTATAGACACAAAATGCTTACAGTCATTCTTGCCTCCTGTAATGGGTGCTTCATATCATAACACATTCTTTTACCCTCCATCTCCATTTGATTGAAGAGCATCAGTAACTCCCAGTGTAGTTCATATGAGAGGGTTCTTGGAACCTCGGGAGTGTGTGGATATTTAAATCCTGAAAAAAAATTCATGGTACTTAAAAATTGGAGGCAATGATATTTAGTTGTAGGCGTGCATTAGAAATTATTTCCCTGGATTTGGCAACTTTTGTTCTGAATGTGAATTTGTGGGGGAGGGATTACATTGTGCCATGTCCCCCATGCCCCTCTCACCCAGTGACACTTAAGACATCAACTTCTAAATTGAGAAATGGTTAAACCTCGTGTGCATTGCCTCCTGTGAAAGAATGGAGACTGAGCAATTGGAATTACTCAATTGCTGTCTGTTTTTTTATTTTTGTGGCAATCTTGTGCTTGACTTGCATTAATCTCCAGGTTGATGCTTTTGGCTGCTGGGAATTCTTCTTGGGTATTTGTTACTGCCCAGCAGTCATTCTCTGCCATTTTGAAAGTATACTTACACATAGTTGAAATTAAAAGTATGTCAAGCTCTGAATTTGGTAGTTAATAATGAAGAGCATTTGAGACGGTTGCCACTTACTTTGCACCCCTTATGCTCATAACGTTATCTACCATCTTTTGAATGGGTTTGCATTGATGAGTGTGGGGTGATCTAAGTCTTTCTCTTTTGTTTAATTAAAAAGATTATAGCCTAAGTTGTTGTGCCAATCATGTGTTGAAGAATAAATTATAGCCATGAACTTTTGGTATGTGAAGATATATTTTATGCTTGCATTTTAATGATTTGCCTTTTAGTGGGATGGTCCTAATGCTTAGCATGTGGGAGCATGTGTTAGTGCACTGCTTTGATTGGCTGATTATGGAGATACCTGCATGAGTTTTGCTTGTTCATAATCATTTCATTCACTTAACTTCATTCAGCCCTCTCTGCAGAATAATTATATTTTTTTGAAGATGTAATTATCTTTAGGTGAGCTGAGCTAATTGGCTGGAACAAATTACATATGTGGACCCCAGAAGTCAAGGGGTCTAAGTGACATTTTTGAAAAAAATTAGTTAGGTACAGGAATGGGATGTGAAAATATTAATCTTTTAGGTGGTAAAGGGATCCAAGTGATTTTCTTGACAGGTGCTGCTATCTAGGGCAATTCCTTTTAACTACTTAGTGGGTTGTACCAAACATTTTCAACTTTGACTTAAGTTTTCTCTAAACAATGGTTTTGTTACTTAGACCCCTTGACTTCTGGGGTCCTCATATGTTAGAGAATGTGAATTCTGGATTAATTCAAGAGTGCACAAGTTGTGAGCATGCTGAAAGATATGGGCTTGTGATTAATATTGATCCTCTGCAGTGATGAATTACCAAGCATTGAGGGGTCTAAATATCATTACTTAGTGACCAGGTGATGTTAATCAGATGGCTGATGATGCTCTTATATTATGTAACATGAATCTCAAGTCTAATTTCTCTTGTTACTGATCACCAACAATAGCAAAGGTTCAATATAAGATCCTAAGGGACGTGCTCAACTATTTTTTTCCTCTTCACAATGTATTGATATCTCTCTATCAATAATTGCTTCCACTTCCTCCTGGTTAGAGGGAGAAATACTGTGGTCCTTGGGCATTTCAGACGTACTTAATTGCAGTTGTTCATAGTCTTTTTCTACAGTGAAGTCTCTTGGTTTTTGTATTTTGGAGTATGGTGGACCCTCAGAATTTGAATACTGTCTGTTTTTATGGCTTTTTGGACTTTTGATTTGAATCTGCAGAAATTTAATTAATCTCTTTTCGATCCCCAAAAATTACTCAATACATATATTATATTTTCATTGCAAGTATTGATTATTTTAGCAAGCATGTTAATGTGAAATTGTAAAATTATGAATGAAAACATGCTTATTTAAAGCAATAAGAATTGAAGTGTACTTAGCCTTTACTCATAATTGCTGGTGGATTATAAGATGAGGTGGAGAAGGATGTTATCGAATGGATTCTCTTCTCCTCTGCAGTACTCAAGTTTAGGGGTGTGGCTAACTTCCGCTAGCATTCCTGCTAGCCCTCGATCTTTCATTTATATATTTCATCCTGGAATGATGCCCAATGAGCCCTGTTCTCTAATAGAACTGTGCAAGCCTAATCTGGCAATACCAATTAAACAAGGTGTACCAATTGGTATCATCCAGTTTGACTGAAAATATAGTTGAATAAGAGTTAAAGAGAGTACCATAAATCAAAAATGTGACATAGCA
The DNA here is from genome assembly GCA_963169105.1 of Ceriagrion tenellum. Classification (NCBI taxonomy): domain Eukaryota; kingdom Metazoa; phylum Arthropoda; class Insecta; order Odonata; family Coenagrionidae; genus Ceriagrion; species Ceriagrion tenellum. Next base: position 199,826,126 of record OY720632.1, read on the forward strand.
GATCTGACTCGTGGTACATGTCATCGTGAATAGTTGCTGAGCACAGCCATTTTTCCATTTGTTAAAAAAATAAAATAATAATAAATGCAAAAATGGATATAAATGGCACATAGTACACATTAATACACTGTACATGTCGGACATCTATTACATACTTTAAGCGCTGGCATTACCATTTTGAATTTATCAATAGTCAAACAGAGATGGTACAAATGTAGACACAAGTTGATGTAAATATGCATGCAAATTCTTAGTACATAGATATAAACTTCGATATCTTATGTCTTAAAAGTGATCTGCCTCAACCATATCTTAGTTGTGTGAAATTCTCTTGGGATTCACACCAGGTTAAATTTTTGGCTGCTGCCAATGTGGTAACCTGGTGTGAATCCCGAGAGAATTTCACTCATAATATTCGCCAGGAAAGTACAAAATCATTTACATATCTTAGCTGTTTATGGAATACTTTCAGAGGAGGGTATTGTTTGTGGACGAAGGTGGACAGTTTTCTTCAAACAGGTTTGATGCCATTGGTCAAAATTGCAATATTAGACAGCCACTTCTCTACAAACTCCTGTGTCTTAGCCCAATAACCTATCCTTGATGTTAGCTCTAAGGATGCTGATCATTCTAGGAATGGAAGGGACAGTTCTTTGATTGCTGGATTCTACCACTTCTCATGATAACTGAAAGAACTGGAACTGGCTGACAAAAGCAGTCCATCGGTTTCATTTATATTTCATAGCTTTGAAGGATACAAATTTTTGCTACAAGTCATGTGGATAAAGTTTGTTTTGGCTCCATAATCCTCATGAAAAATGCACATCTTTCTTCTTGTCTCCAGAAAGTAGTAGGTTGGCAAAATAAGAAAATTTACCTGATTGATAGATATTATCATTTAGAATGGTAATCAGAAATTCAGATATAGAAGTGCAGATGAAGGCACAGTCAGCTAGAGTCCGCAGAATCTGCTAAATACCTCGGATTGAAACTGAATAATAATCTCTCATAATATGCTTGAAAACCCGTCAAGGTTAACATAAGTTGGGATTTATTAATGAAGAACTTGGCAAGTTCGACGATAAATCCAGCGAAATCAGCTACTTCAATGAGGTAGGCTAAAAAACAGAGAACGCTTGCAGCGAAGATCAGCAACATACGTAAAAGTATGCGAGTAACGCATAGCTTAGGTAGTAAACGTAAGCAGCGAAGATCAGCAACATACCGTGTTGATGATGTCGTTAGTGTTACTGACCTTCTAAAACACTACGATGGGAACTAAACGATGGTAATCTTAACTTTATGTATACAGCCGCTTGTATAACTCACTCAATCACGTATACTAATTTTAACCTACAAGTTAATTCAAGAGTTTCATTCAATTTTTTAATTTAATAAAATAATTCAACTAGAGAAAATTGAAGAGGTGCTGTAGACTTGAAATTTGGCACACAGGTGGATTTTATTTAGCAACTGTGGGAAAAAATCTGGGAATTATAAACTTTAACTGTCCAAAAAATTAAAGTAGCATCCGAAGGGGGTGCTTTTTTGCGGTTTTTCCACTCTGGCTTGTAAATGGTAGGTTTTTTGGAATCTGACTTTCAAGGAATGTGAAATTTATTAAATGGCACATTTCACATTCAGTAGTAAATATTGTTCCTTTTATTCAGGATTGCTGACCAATTTTCAGATGATGTGTGGATCTTTTCTCTCTCTCGAGATGAGTAATATTGTTTCCCACCCTCTTGAGGGATACCCTAAGAAGCAATGAAGTATATTGCATTTCAGTAGTAAACACCATTCCCTTTGACAAAGGAAGTATGCAATTATCTGAAAAGCACTGCCATTGGTCACCTCCTTGTCCTTCGACTGGATGAGTAGCTATGATGCATTTTATCCAATGTATCTACAACACCCTTGGTTGAGTTATAAAATGCTATTATAACTGGTTTCCCTGACTCAGTGTTGTTGCTCTCCTTGTGGTGCATTGAGGAAACCAAACTAACAGCCCTACTTCTCTTTGGAACATGGGAAACTATAGAGTCTTGTTTGTCAAGAATCCTTACAGTCAAAAGCCCACTATTTGCCCTTAAGGTGACCAGATTGGATTTTGGGGAGGTGACTGACAGCAAAGGTCATTTGCACCATAGGGGATGGGTAACAGAGGAGAGGTGGATAGAAACCCAGCATTGGTATTAGCCTGCTCTTAATGAAGGAGTCCAAGAGGACTATGGTTTAACATCTTATCCGACAGATGGAGTACTGTACTTGAATTGCCCTCCACAAGACACTCAATTAGGGATCGGGTTTCCTCTGAAAAACATCCTCCTCTGCAGGGATTTGAACCCTGGCCACCCATATGGTTAGCCAGTACTCTAGTCTCCACACTAACCCAATCCTCAGATGACCCGAACTCACCAGGTATTTCCCTCTTATTTTTTCTAATTGTGCCAACAAACAGCCCTATTTCTCTTTGAAACATGGGAAACTATAGAGTCTTGTTAGCTGAGAATCCTTACGGTGAAGAGCCCACTATATGCTCTTGAGATGATCAGATTAGATGGGATTTTGGGGAAGCAACCGACAGCTAAGGTCTTCTAACTTTTTTACCAGCTCAATAGATGTGAACCAATTATCCACTGTGATTTTTCTATGGGACCCTAGTGGCACTGCTATGTGGGCGACATTATCTGCTGCTGGACAGGGTGTGTCACACAATTAGACTGCTTTCTCAAATTTTTGAACACCCAACACCCCAAAATAAAATTCACCATGGAAATGGTATCTGAAAAACAGTTGAACTTTCTTGATCTTACTATATTCATTATAGACAATAAAAAAGAATTTGGTACATACAGGAAACCATGTTACAGTGGTGTCATTATCCCAGCTGACTCATGACGCCCGACTGCCCAGAAACTATGCAACATTGCGTTTTGGGGAAAGAGGCTTAAATTGTCAATAAATTGTACTCTGGGAAAGACTAACTTCGTCATTTATGACATTGTTTGACAAGTGCAACTGGTTTTTTCCAAATCCTCAGCATGTGCTGCTGACAGCTGTCATATGATGGTTATTAAAGTTATTTATGCAGTTAACCTAAGTCAATGTAACTGCTAACTGTATGAGGTCTATCGAGGTGATGGGCCAAGGAAAAGGCAAATATGATTAATTCATTGGAGATGGTGATTTCAAGTGTGGATCAAGGGTTTGAATACAAAGAAAAAAGGTTTAAAAGCTGTAGAGCAAAAAAACTCTCAATGGATGCCTTGTATGAAAAGATGAATTTTCAGGCAGCAGTGTATCCACAACTCTTTGCTTAGGAAGGGTCATCAGAGACAACGTCCCATGAGGGTGTTCGGCCAAGCATTTTCTTAGCTAAGCTATTTTGCTCTTTGCTTGCTTCTTCATCTGCGCTTGCCATTTACAAGCATTTACTTGACTGAAAGTGATTATAGTATATCATTTGTTTTCTTTGATAGCTTTCTAGCTAATCTTAATTCTTTTATAACGGAATTTAACATTTATGCATTATCTTTCTAGTTGATCTCTGACCATTGTAAATTAAGTGATTCAAGCGTAAAATCCTGATAATTTATGACAATGTATTTCAAGGACGATTTTCATATTATATTTTCATCTTAATGAAGTGCACTTAAGTACACCTTTATGCACTGCAATTTTGAAAATTTCCAAAATATATATATATCTATATATATATATATATATATATATATATATCCCTTCCGACGCCGTGCAATCGCCCACGTTGCAAAACTTGTGGCATCCTTCTCACCCAGCCTCTGCCTGATAAATTCCTTTCTGCTCATCTTCCTTCCGTCCCCTCACTCTCCTGCGTTTCCCATAATGTTGTCTATATCCTTCTTTGCCAATTATGCCCTAGTTTTTACATCGGTTTGACGACCACTCCCCTTAACATCCGCATGAATGGCCACCGCTCCAGTTGTAATGAACCACCTTCTATTTCTGTTTCCCTCCCTGTTGCCACCCATGTTTCTTCCCACAACTCCACCTTTAATAACATTTTTAAGGTTGGCATTCTCGCCTCCCTTCCCCCTTCCTCCTCCCCACTCCAAATCAAAGATCTTGAGTCCTCTTGCATTTACTTATTCCAGGCTTTCTCTCCGCCAGGACTCAATAAATCCCACTAACTTCTTCTATCACCTCTGCCCATACTACTTCTTCCTTTCGAATTTCTTCCACTTCCCGCCTCCCGCCCCCACCTTTCCTCTCCCTCCCCCTCCTCCCCTTCCCCTGTCCCTCCCCTCCCTTCCTTCCTTCCGCCTCAGTCCTCCCTTCCTACCGCCTCAGTCCTCCCTTCCTTCTCAGTCTTCGCTCTTGCGACCAAGGTGCTAGTGGCACCGAAATATCAAGAAACTTTGTAAGTGTGTTCATCATTTTTTTGTTTTCTGTGTTTGTCGTCTGCCTTCCTCTGGCAAACTTTTATATATTCGTCACTTAAGTGATCCTAAGTGCAGTTTTATATATATATATATATATATATATATATATATATATATATATATATATATATATATATATATATATCTGCCTTCCTCTGGCAAACTTTTATATATTCGTCACTTAAGTGATCCTAAGTGCAGTTATATATATATATATATATATATATATATATATATATATATATATATATATATATATATATATATATATATATATATATATATATATATATATATATATATAAAAGTTTGCCAGAGGAAGGCAGACGACAAACACAGAAAACAAAAAAATGATGAACACACTTACAAAGTTTCTTGATATTTCGGTGCCACTAGCACCTTGGTCGCAAGAGCGAAGACTGAGAAGGAAGGGAGGACTGAGGCGGTAGGAAGGGAGGACTGAGGCGGAAGGAAGGGAGGGAGGGGAGGGACGGGGGAAGGGGAGGAGGCGGAGGGAGAGGAAAGGTGGGGGCGGGAGGCGGGAAGTGGAAGAAATTCGAAAGGAAGAAGTAGTATGGGCAGAGGTGAAAGAAGAAGTTAGTGGGATTTATTGAGTCCTGGCGGAGAGAAAGCCTGGAATAAGTAAATGCAAGAGGACTTAAGATCTTTGATTTGGAGTGGGGAGGAGGAAGGGGGAAGGGAGGCGAGAATGCCAACCTTAAAAATATTATTAAAGGTGGAGTTGTGGGAAGAAACATGGGTGGCAACAGGGAGGGAAACAGAAATAGAAGGTGGTTCATTACAACTGGAGCGGTGGCCATTCATGCGGATGTTAAGGGGAGTGGTCGTCAAACCGATGTAAAAACTAGGACATAATTGGCAAAGAAGGATATAGACAACATTATGGGAAACGCAGGAGAGTGAGGGGACGGAAGGAAGATGAGCGGCAAGGAATTTATCAGGCAGAGGCTGGGTGAGAAGGATGCCACAAGTTTTGCAACGTGGGCGATTGCACGGCGTCGGAAGGGACTTAGTAGGTCGGGAGATTGATTTGGAAAGGGGTTTAGTGATTTTAAAGAGGGTGGAGAGGTTGGGAGGGCGTCTAAAGGTGAGAGAAGGACAGCGGGGGAAAATTTTGGAAGTGGTAAGGTTGTCAGAGAGGATGGGGTAGAGATTTTTGATTAAGCGACGGATGGAGTGAACTCCAGGGAAATAGGTGGTACAGAGGGAGATTTGATCATGAGGAAACTTATTAAGAGAGAGAGATTTAGAAGAAGAGGGTCGCTGTAGGATTTTTTTCTGAAGAAGACGCTCAGGGTAGCCTCTGCGAAGGAGGGATTGGTGGAGATTGGAGAGAAAAAGGTCAAGGGATTCGGGATTGTTGCATATTCGGTGACCACGGATAGAGAGGGAAAAGGGGAGGGATCGT
>OY720632.1:199836978-199903359 GCA_963169105.1 Ceriagrion tenellum
TTATATGACATAACGACTGCATTAATGAAACAAGGATGAAGTTTTGCCCATGCCCCAAAATTGTGACAGTTCCCCCCAAGCACACGCAGGGCAAACCTTGCAGAAACAACCTTGCTGAAACCTTGATTAAACTTGCAAAAAAAATTATTTGTCCTTGATGCTGTTGCAGCATTACAGCTTTGCTCACAGAACAAGGCTGAAGTTTCATGCATGCACCAAAAATTATAACAGTTCTCCCCAAGAATGGGTGGAAGAACCTTGCAGAAGAACCTTGCTGTAGCATTATATCAGCATTGGCAATTTTATCATGGTTTTAACAGCCTTAGTGAGATGTTGCTGTGAGCTGTTGTACTGTCTGGGCCATTTCTTGGGAAATATCTCTGATGTGATTTGGGGATTACATTTACTCTACCCAAGGTACTTGCTTACCCAAATATGGGAAGTATGTCTGTAAATGACACCTTTGTGCAACTTCCTTTCCACCATCTTTATGGCGAATGCACCATGGCCTGGGGAACTCCATCATGCTTTCTTTGCTCACTCTTAATTACCTCTTCCAACTTTGCAGTCATATGTTTCTCTCGATTCATTTATTAAGTCATCCAGGAGAATCTGAATAGCAAAGTGGGATATGGAGCTGTCTTGTGGCAACTTGCATTAATCTAACCTTCCTGGCTTTATTATGGTGCTCTGTCTGTATGGGCCGTACATGTGCAATGACGTTTAATGCAAAATAATAATTATGCACATGAGTTAACAAAAATTGCACGTATACATTCCAAAGAGCTGATATTGATGTACACCTGTATGTAGGCATTGGAAAATATGTCCCTACTTGTGCTCTGGTGGTGGCCTCTCTTTCTCTTTGAGTCACTATCGGTGAGCATTATTCCTCTCCTGGGATTTGAAGTGGCTTTCAGGGAAGTCCTCCCACAGACCTCTTGGACATTCATCCCCTTTACAAGGTTCATTTTGCATGCAAACGATGAGAGTGAGATTGTTTGTGTTCGTCAAGCAGAGTATGCAGCTGAGGATAAGGAGGATGGGGCATCACTACCCCGCATGTTTGCCGTGGGCGACCTCGTGTGGGGCGAAGTGCGAGGGTGCCCCTCTTGGCCGGGAAAGCTCGTGTCAGCCGAGGAGGCAGGTGCTTCCCGAGATGTGGAGGGGTCCAAAGTGTGGGTCCGCTGGTTCGGTGACCAGTCCCTCATGCAAGTGGAGGCCGAGAAACTGAAAACCCTCTCGGAAGGCTTGGAGGCTCATCACAGGGCAAGGAAAAAGTATAGGAAGTGAGTCAAATGAAAGCATATTATTATACTGTGATGTGGGGTGAGTTGGAGCAGATGGGGGAGTTTGAGCACTTTTTACCACTGACCCTTAAACTACATTTTCTTCTCTCTAGTGTCTTTTGATTTAATATGATCATGTTCGAATCCAGGAGGGATGCCATGTGATGTTTTCTTGGCCAGGGCTATGACTCCATTACCTCTCAATGGAGAAAGCGAAGTTTAATTGCCAATGGTCATGTGTGTTCAAAGTCACTGCAAGTGTTATTACTCACCACACATTACAGCATGTTCCATTGCTGCACTAACTGCATTTGGCCCTTAAAACGTAAAGCTTTTACTTATCTCCTGCTAAATTTATGCCATCAGATGAAAAATAAATTCAGTCGTCTTTGACAGTCTCCTCGATAATTTAAGGGACTGAGTTTGATGAAGCAATGTTCTAGTTCTTGGAAGAATTTCGGAGTCAGTCAGTCAGAGGGAGGTGAGGTGCCATAGTTATTCATGAGATTTGGAAAGATCTTTGCTCAGGCATGTGTGAGATGTTTTGGTTGGGATTCAATGAGGATCAAGCCATCCACGATATGGTTTTTTGTGAACAGGTGTTGTGTGAACACTGTTTCAATGATAACTGACCATGGTTTTGACACTTTGTCATTATCCCTTGATAGTGACATAAACCTTTAACATAATCCCTTGATAATGACATAACATTGTCATTTTATTCTTATCAATATGGATTTCCTTATGCACCTGGGCACCCTAGAGATTCTTATGCCCTACAAGGGCATTGGAATCTCTATTTGATGATATGAGGTTACCATTGGTGTTGATTTTCTGTGTGTTGCTTTACTTCTATGTTAATCTGTGCTAGCTTTTAGTATATCCGAATCCATATTGTGATTCAAGTCTGAGTACATATTATTAAATTGGTGGATGGCTAAAGATGGGCGCTGCGCTGCTGGCATCTTTGGTTACACCAGCACCATCTTTGCATGTGTGGCTGACTTCCACCCTCACATTGCCGGCTGTGCCTAACTCAGTGCTCACCTGCTCCTAGGCTTTGCATATGCCAAGTTTGCCTGCCAATGCTGTCCCAGGCAGCTGAGTGCTAGTGGTTTCTGAGCACATTTATTGTCGTATGATTTAGTTTTTATTGTGGATATGGGGTGCACACAACAACATGTGGGTGGCCATGGAGAATATTAAAAAAGACTACATTGTTGATATCGACGTTTGGCTTTCTAAGCCCAGTTTTGATTGGTGGAGTTTTGGAAGACTCAGCAAGGAGATCTGCTACGAGAATTACTTCTGTCAAATCTATCTTCGGAAGCTCCAAGAGCACAATCAGGCAAGAAGTGGTGTGCCAAGTTTTTAGGAAGATGACCTAGACCCAGGTGCATAAGGAAATCCATATTGATAAGATAAAATGACAATGTTATGTCATTATCAAGAGATTATGTAAAGGATTTATGCCACTATCAAGGGATAATGATGAAGTGTTGAAACCATGGTCGATTTTCTTTAAAACAGTGTGGAAATTACTATTGTTATTTTATTGTTACCAATATGGATATACAATATTTCCACTAAGTTGTGCCTGAAACTCTTTCATAAGTGCATAAGGAAAATCAAAAGTTATCCCATCTTGGTCAGCACTGGAAACCTTGGTTCATCTGGATTCCACTCATGGCTTCCATGATGAGATGGCAACAACAGTCAGACATTTTGGTGGCCCCACCATTGACACATTCTTTTCTAAGCATCCTCTGACAGTCTTGTCACAAATCTAAGCTCAGAATAAGTTTTATCTGCTCCTTGTATTTACCGGGGAAATTTCCTTTTGATGTAGCTGAAGATGAGGCTACAATTGATTTTACAAGGGTGAGATACATTACATTGTGAACAGAAAGCTTAAATAACAGCGAACAGAATGTTCATTCTGACAAGTTTTGCTTTCTGAAACAGTTTTCTTCACAGTCTGGAAGCAAACTAAAACATTTGATCTTAAAAAAATGTTTTTCTGTGTTGTACAATGTAACAAACTCATTTTGGCTATTGCAGGTCAGACATTGAAAGAACCCCAATAGAAAGACCATGGACTAGACAATTGTATAGACCATTTATTTCATCATTGGTTGACCATCAACCATCGATTATCAATTGACTAATTTGGCAAAAGAGGCAATCAATTGATTATCTAAAATCAATTGACCATCAAAAATCGATTGATCATTGACAATCTATCAACACTGGCAATCGGTAGGACAGTATCAGCCAATATACTGTGGACAATCAGTTGACAATCGATCATTGAGAAAAATTATTTGATGCCTGCCATCAACGTCGAAAATCACCATTGCATGATGGTTTCAGTTAATGGAAACATCAAAAAAGCCCATTTCTACATTTTAGTCACTGGCAAGCCTAGTTAACTTGTATTCAGTGTTGCAGGACCTTTTTCTAGCTGCTAAAAAATAGGCAGGGGTCTTTTCCATATGGAAAAACAAGTTTTTATTCATGATTATTCCTGTGTATGTAGTTTTTGTTAGTCAGCGGTATGCCGCAGCAATAATAGTAATTTATCCATGTGTGACGGGCACCTAAGAGCATTTTCTTTGTTTATGCTTTAGTATTATTGTAAGTATTACTGCAGTTACAAACTAATGCTACATTTGTGACAGTTTGCATGCATATATATCCATATTTATAAACTAGCTAAACCCGGCCATGCTTCGCTGCGGCTCAGACTGATACGAAATGAATGGGAAAATAAATAAAATTACTATCGCGAACATAGATTCACCGAGAAAACACATCATTCTATTTAATGCCATGCTTTGCGTTGCTGTGGCTATGTTCAGCATCAAAGCAATCCAATGGCTGACATATTTTCAAGACAATTACTCGAGGTCGAACGCTAGCACAGTTAAAAATGTTACGCTGTGCTTTTAATTAATCAGCCATTTATTTAAAGGCAGCGACTGAGCAGCTTCTTTTAATTAGTTGTAACAAATCCTACAGGATCCTTCTAACTTTACTTTCGAACGAATTTGTTTTAAAATAAAAAATAAATAGAAAAGTCTACTGAATTGACAACTAAAAGGTAAATAAATGGAAACCAAACGGCAATTTATGTTATCCAAATAATTCAAATGAAAACGGCAAATCGGTCCAATGTATTATGTGTCACATTAAATGTCTAATCAGTTTTACTCATTAAATAATTTTCTACTCACCATATCTTATTTTTAGGGTATTTGATGAAGTGGAATTCACCTGGTTAGTCACTAAATTATGCATATCAAGAAGCCTTTTCACTGAAATTTTTTCCCAAGCCAGTAAAATTCGGTCATTATGACGGAGAGTTGAACCCAGGGCACTCTTTTGTTTTTTTTCGAGTGATTGTTCTTTCGCATACGTAAGGGCTCAAATCCTTGCAGAGTAGGATATTTTTCTGAGGACACCCGATACCTACTTCAGTGCCTTGTGGAGGGCATTTCAAAATCTGTCGGATAAGACGTTAAACTGTGGCGCCTCTGGCTAAGAGCAGGCTAATGATGAAGCCGGGTTCCTCCCTTGCCTGTTCCCATATGGCGCAAATGACCTTAGTTGTCAGTCACCTCCGCTAATATCCAATCCAATCCCACCAATGGTATTAAAACTACTTTTCTAATGACACATCATGAGCCTTTTTCATCTTATATCCATATAAAGGCCGGCTTCAACAATACTATCGGTCGTCAAGGAGACATAGAGCCAAAGTTGATCAATTTTCAGCAATTTTATGAATGTTTTTTCAAAATTTATATTAAATCAGTTTGAAAACAAAAATTCATTGCAGGAAAAAGAATTTTCATTCATTTTTCTTTACAATGGTTTTCATCGCTACTCTTTGCGACCATTATTTCTGATTAAATATGCAAAAGAAAAATGGTCTGCAGGCATCAAAAAAGAACTTTATATGTATTTCTTATGGAAACCCATTGACTCGTCTGGAGTCGAACCGGAGACCATTAATCACTTTTTATTTCCAAATAAACCTTTTTCTGACCATTAGAAACATTTTTAAAAAAGAATTAGCCAAATCGGTCCAGCCATTCTCAAGTTTTACAGAGACAAACAAACGCAGGCTGCAGGCTAATTTTTTATATGTAAGATAATTTCATACTCATGAAGACGTGTGAAACATAATTTTGATATAACACTTCTTGACTAAGTTTTGCAGAAATACAACTTATTTGTTAGTTTATATCGTCAGTGTCACTGCTAAATATGATGGCATGTATGCAGCCACCATCACCTCCGCCACCCATTTTGCCCCCTAATGCCACCGCCGAAGTCCCCCTTCTTGGCACCCATCTCTATGCATGACAAAGCTTTTTTTAACGTTGTCTTGCCTCATGTTGCAAAAGGTATGCTTTCCAGCGATTAGTGAGTTGTTCAATTTGGAGCAAAATGAGACCATTTAAGCCAAGGGGTATAATGTGAATCATGAACATTGAATTGCGAACTTAGTGGAAGCTAATCATATTGTTTAATAGAATATGAAATAGTTTTCATTTGAGATGTTTTCTATTAGTATGCAGCTATGTATCTTCTTGGATAGCTGCATGAATGCAAAAACTTTTATGCACCATCTCTGGCTCTACATAATGGAATTATTTCTTTTTGACGTGATGAAAGAATTAACTTTGCAAATTCCTCATCAATTTTTTATTGCAGTGTTATTGAAGCAAAAATTGCATTTGAGGCAAAGTCACAAAAAATGTTATTGAGATGAGAAGTTTGCATCCCAAAATCATCAAATGCTCTCGGTAGAGAGATCCGGAGGGAGTCTTGATGAACCTTGCTGTAGATCAGTCTGTGGTGTCTAGTGTCTGTAGGTACCACCATTAATCACTCATGGGCTTAGGACTGTAGGAACCAAGCTAGGAGAAGATGAAAAACATTGGTGCATGAAATGAGAAATGCCTAATCCTTTAATTGATGTTCATGGCAAGGATGCTCGTACATTGCATTCCTAACTGAAAAGGTGTTACCTGGTGGTTCATACTGGCTGGCGATCTGTAATAGGTAATTCTAGGTTAAAAATGAAGGTGACTCTTTCAAGCAGTTGAAACGAATGTGTCTGCAGGGTGGGAGGGCAGGCAGCTAGCCAATAAGCTGTATAGAAGTTTAATTTTTTTTAATATCTTGCTTTCTCAAGTGAAACCAATTTTTCCAGTGGAATTGAATATCCTGTGACAAATTTTGAGGATACTGAGACTAGTCATGGCATTACCTTTGCTAGGTCACCTAAAGTGCGCCTAAGTGAAAAGTGGTACAGGGGAAAAATAATTCACCTTGACTGGGACTAAAGCCCCGATTCTTGGACTGCTTGTTGTTATGGTATTTTCAATAGTTAACTACTATTGCATTCACACATTTGAGCTGTTAAAAAGTTTATTATACCAAGAAGAAAAAGCATCCTTGGGAAATACAAGAACTTCAAGAATACAATCCATCTTTTTCGTAAGTGGTAAATAGTCATTAAATTGTGAGGTACTCTGAAGTAGCAACATACTTCAACACTCATGACGTTGTATGTCCTGAAATCATAATGATTTGGTAGCTTAGCTGGTTAAAGCACACGGGACAAAAACAAGTGATTGGGGATAAATTCCCGGTCATGGTGAGTGATTAATATCTTTTGGTGTTTGTTCTTTGATTGTTGTGGTTACTTAATTTTTAATCATAAATCTCTGAGGTCGAATAAGTAATGCACAAAAATGTTAAACAGTTAATTGTCAAGTAGTTTCAATTTTTCCTTAATAAGGCCACAGTACGATCATATGAATTATTGACACTGTGCAGCACCTTTTCCCAAACTAAGAGTGAAACCTTGATTTAATCCACCTTGATTTCATGTAGTTCACCATATTTCGCAGTGACAGTTTAGTCTGGCTAGGAATAAAAGGGAATTTCAATGGTAGATACTTACATTGTTTTTCAAATGTATGCTGTTTTCTGATTTTATGCAGTACCACTACGGTCCTTAGGAACAAAATATTCTTATTTTTTACTTAGAGTTTGCAGCATTTTTATTCATATTGCTTGCAGAACTTTGAAACGAGAGAGCCAACTCCATCACATGAACAAGCATATTCAGCTACTGCATTTAAACCAAAACAAATATGGCCCTGTTTGATTTCGTTGGGAGACCCTGTCAAGGGCAATAGTATGGTACGAGAAAGAGCCCATATGGCAGATCAAAATGGCGCAAGAAGAACTTATCTGCAGCCATTATATTTTGAGTCCCTATAGAGGTAGACCTTAAATGCTAAATACCAACTTGATGGGTGACCTAATGTGGAGAAACACTCACAGTTACCCTGCTGGAACACAGGCAGATAACCTCGTAGCAAAAAATACTACAATTTATTACCTGATAACATGTGATAAATAAGCTGTTCCTTTTTAAATAGGCCACATCTCAAGCACCATAACAATCCTAGTACCTCTTTCCCTGAAATTGTGGTAGGAAAAGAGAATGTGTAGTTCAAAAGTTCCTTACCTCTGCCCTTACCGGAAAACTGGAGGGCAGCTTACCCCGTTGAAGCTCTGCTTGAGTCAGTTGGAGGAGTGTATTGGTTTCTTGCTGGTCATTAACCCTTTGAAAGCTAAGGCGTAAATTGTGATTCCTTTCTGGTGACGAAGTTTAGTTTTTTTGCATATTCACATTCAGCACGATGAAACAAGACACATGTCACTAAAAATTTTATTTTTTGAAGCCTATTTATTGTAATTATAACCGTTTAAACTTTGGACGTTCTAGAACGTCCTGTGCCAACTGCAAGACTGTTGTGCGGGTTGTATGCATTCTCCGTAGTTCCCTGTCGTCGATTTTACGTTTAATAAATGAATAACCAACCATAATTGCCGTTAAGCTCATAATTTGACGATTTCACCCAGTTTATCAACTCTTCTTACACATTGCACTTATTTAATCCTCTCGGTTAAAAAATATTATGCTTATATCAACAAATTTGTATAGAAAGCAATTTAATTTGAAAACTGAAAAAAAAATTCTCATTTGGAAGTACACCTGCCTTTACACTCAGTATTTTGATCATTAAATAACCAAATACTTAATTTTAGTTCAGGAAATGGATTGGTAGCATCTTTAATTGAGAATTACCATAGTAAGCCATTGCTGTGTTCATAGAAGTACGAAATACCTGCAGTTATTTTATAAAACTTTAAGTCGCTTACGAAAATTATAATCATTAAAAAACATCTGCAGAGAATTTTTAAAAACTACAATCAATACTTACATAATTTCAGCATTTGATGTTCCTGGGTAATTTATGAAGCAAAGGAAAACGCAGACCTAATGACAGGTTTCCCTCACAAGCCACGCAATCTGTGGGATTGTCCGTCGTAATCAATCACTTGACACTTTGACGCTAGGGCTGGCCTGAAGAAAGGCTGGGTGTGGATGAACAGCAGGCATCGGCGAACGGCTAGCGCAGAGATGGAGGGTGGGGATCCCTTGGTGAGGGATGAGTGAGGGTAACAAGGAGGAAAGTGCATGACAGAACAATGTCACGGTCGGGGGTGAAAGGCGTCTAGCTTGGAAGACAGCTGAGACAACTGAGTGGTTAACAGTTTTGAACAACATAATCATGGCTTAGATTCATTCATTCATAGATTTGCATTTGGACTGATTTGTGAACTGTCCTTATCAACTGCTGTAGGATATATACTAAACTATTGGGGAGAAAAATTGTTGAAAGCAGAAATGCGTTCATGAGTATAAAAGGGAAGTTGGAAGTTTCCCATCAAAGTGCTCCCCGATTTTTTGATATACAAATGACAATGAACACACTGAAACTATCTGGGGGATGGCTTGTTTTTCAAATTACTACAATGGCAGTTCTATAATAAAATGAAACTTTAAAAAAATACAATAAACAGAAGAAATGGAGTTGACTATCAATCTCTCAGAGAAGGATTTTCCCCGTTTTTGATATTTGGGTACTTCGTACAATAGTTTTTTTGTTTCACAAAGACTTTCTCACTCCACCATTACGGTTAATTCTTTTTCAGTTTAATTCTAATATACAACATCCATCAATATGATAATAAGATACACTGAAAAAATCTAAAGGAGGTGGTGTGGGAATCTACCTCCATCAGAGTTTTCCCTTCAACTATATTCCACTTACTGTCAATTTATCCGATGAGAAAGTATTTGAATGTTCAATGGCCCAAATATCAATTTCTAGTGTAATTACTATTGTAATTTTATCCATCTATCGCTCACCTTCTAGCGACTTCAATGTTTTTCTAAATAAGCTCGAACTTTTAATGGACGAACTCCACAGCAATAATTCAAAAGTTATTATAGCAGGTGATTTTAACTGTGATTTGCTCCTGAAGGATGCTAGAGCCTCTCAGCTTGTCAACACTTTCAAGGCATATGGCTTATCTCAACTAATCACCCATCCCACTCGGGTCACCTCTGTATCCTCAACTTTGATTGACAATGTGTTTACCAACTTTGACCCTTGTGTATCTTCTTCCAGTGTTATCGATCTAGGGTTATCTGACCACCTTGCTCTAAACTCTAACTTCCAGCTTTGCACTCCATTAACCTTCACCACACCAAAGTACTATGATGCTAGAACTTTTCATGACAGTGATATTGCTTATTTTAAACACCTGCTATCTCAAGAATCTTGGACCTCTGTCTTTACTTCTAAAACCTTCAATGAGGGATTTGAATCCTTTTATTCAAAATTTTTATTTCTGTTTGAATCCTCTTTTCCATTAGTCAGGAAAAAAATTGGCAAAAATGTCAATACAAGAAAAAAGTGGGTAAATGAAAATATAATAAGCCTCTTGCGTATCATGAAAGATAAGACATCCAGATGCAAATTAGGTTGTAGCCAAGAGGAATATTCAGCATTTCTTAAGCTGAAAAAAGCATATTGTAGACTTCTAAAGTATGCAAAAAAAACATACAATGATCGGCGAATTGCTAATGCTCAGAACAAAACAAAAGAAACATGGAACATAATCAAGGATGAGTTAGGTAAAAAGAATAATTCATCCACGCCTAAATTTTATAAAAAAGATGGATCTTTGATCACTGATGTAAAAATTATATGCAACCTAGCGAATGAAGCTCTTTGCAATCTCCCAAAAATCGATTTGGGTAATCCTGTTATGGGTAGCACAATAAACAGTAAATCTCTAGTTTCTTCCCTTTACCTTCAACCATGTGATGAAAAGGAAGTCTTGTCGTGCTTAGGCTCATTATCTAAGTCTTCCTCTCCTGGTATTGATGGGGTGCCAGGTAGGCTACTTGCAGACTGTAAACACACAATAGTAAATCCACTGATGCACTTGATAAATGATTCTATGAGACTGGGTATTTTCCCGGACCAGTTGAAACTCAGTCGTGTAGTACCGGTATACAAAAACAAAGGGGACAAAGACGATATTGCTAATTATCGACCAATTTCATTACTGCCCCAGCTGTCGAAAGTATTTGAAAGTATATATTGCAACCGGTTGCTTTCATATTTAGATAAATGTAATATCCTTTCCAATTTTCAGTGGGGTTTCCGTAAGGGAAGATCAACAGGCAATGCTCTTTTAGATGCCTGGACCTTCATCTCAGATTCTCTAGACAATGGAGACAGAGTTTTAGCTCTCCTACTAGATTTTTCAAGGGCTTTTGATATGGTTGACCATCAAATCCTCCTCAAAAAATGTTGGAACTATGGAGTAAGAGGTGTAGCTTTGTCATGGTTAGGTTCATATCTAAGTAACAGAACACAGTGTGTGGAAATTGTATCGCTTAATACAAAGAGTAAATCTGAACCGAATGTGATAAACATAGGCGTTCCCCAGGGAAGTATTCTTGGCCCTCTCTTATTTCTTATATTCATTAATGATTTGCCATCATCCACCAATGTAAATAGGATTAAACCCATCATGTATGCAGATGATGCTACCTTTATAATCTCTGCTGACAATATGACAGAACTGCATCGCAACAGTCAGGACGTATTAAACTCAGTATGGAATTGGAGTACTGCTAACAAATTAAAGTTAAACGCTGAAAAAACACAAATATTATTGTTTAATCATGATTCCTCACAAAGTTTTGGTCAATTAACCCTTAAGAATGACAGTCTCATTCCAGCTGATAACAGTAGATTCTTAGGTTTAATAATTGAAAATTCAGGAAACTGGTCAACATATGTCTCCAATTTAACTGGAAAGCTATCTGTAGTCTTGTATGGTATGAGATTTCTCAGAGACACAGTATCTCAAGATGTACTATTGACTTTATATCACTCTAACTTTGTGAACAAAGCCAACTATGCAATTGAATTCTGGGGATCGGCTATAACACTCCTTAACAAAGTATTCCTTATACAAAAGAGGGCAATAAGAATCATTATTGGGAAATCAAAAACACACTCCTGTAGACCACTATTTGTGGAATTAAGGCTCCTAACAGTGCCATCCCTATATATTTATAAATTATGTGTTTTAATTAAGTTTAACCTTCACAAATTACAGGTTAGTAGTGATATTCATAATCACTTGACAAGATCCCATTCAAGTTTGCATGTCACCCTCCATAAACAAAAAATAGCCTCTAGGAGCCCCATTGCTGTTGGCACTAAAATGTTTAATTTACTCCCCCCATATTTAAGATGTACTACCCCAGAAAAAAAGTTCAAGGCTGAACTAAAAAAATATCTTGTGAATAAATGTTATTACAGCATACATGAGTTTTATAACAAAGTTTAGTTGTTGTTTTTGTATTATCATTGTATTTTGGATTGTTCTATCTCAATTGTTTTTTGTCATCAATTTTGAGTGCAGCGTATCTTGCATATTGATGGAAACATGTAATTCTTTGTTCAATAACTTTGACGTGTCTTATATCTATGCATTGATCTCTTTGACATATGATCTTTAGACAAATAAAATTATTATTATTATTATTATTAACAGCTAATTTAGCATATACAGCATTTATAGGGGTTGTGAAATTGGAGGTGCACTACTAAGAAGTTCTTTAAATCGAAGGTTTGCTACTTTAGAAAAATAATGAGATTCCCAATAAATGTGCTAGCGAATAGTTCAAACTCAACCCTCTTTTTATCAACAATATTTTAACCCTCCGGTTCCAGAAAATATTGCCTTGTTATTCGAGATAAGAATAAGAAAAAATATTAATAATCACTTCCTTCAGTACTTGCTGAAAGTACTATGATACCCTTTACCCCTGCTGGAGTATGAAGAAAGCTGCTTATTTTTTTGATCTGATACTTATAGGAGGAGCATGGTCCACAAGTTAATGAGGTACCTGTTGAACATTTGGGACCCTGGGCATTAAGATGTAGTGGTTACACCAAGTAAATATAATATGAAGTAGAGCTGCTTATTTCACTTAAACCTGATGCGAGCAAACATATAGTGCGCCCCTGCTGATGGAAGGGCACCCTAAGCACGTCTGGCAATTTGGGCGATATGTGCTCTCTCTCTCATGCCTTGTTTCCTCTATGATGATTTGATCGGAGGTTGTGTTACCGACTGTGTTCCAGGAGGGTAATCCAAGTAGCGAGTGGCCTATAATAGTGGCCACATTATGAGTGCCCGGGAACTATACTTGGGCTAAGTAGAAAGTTGATCAACAAAAAGGTTTTGTTTGTTCGACTCTCAAATTCAAAACATGCCCTTCAGGCAATTAGGTGGTTGCAATGGCGAACTAATGGACCATTATCTTAGGTTTGCTGCTTATACATTAGGAAATGGATAATATGAAGCATGAACATACGAAGTTTTGATTTTACGTAGCAAAACTGTTGGTCCCAATGAAAAGCCAATGCTATTCAAAAATACAAAGTTTCAAAAGTACGAAATTTTCGAAATTACGGACCTTGGACGCAGTCCCCACAGAGAAACTAAGTTCGTTTTTATGAATCTTTGGGGGAAATCATATCAGAAAAGCTCTCTGTTTGCCGGCATAGACACCTAACAAATCAGCATTGCGGAATATAATCTATCATTTCTGTAAAATTAAATCTGCGATTAAATGATTGGGAATAGGACTGTGATACCTGTCGCAGTCCCTGTAATCCATAGCTTCACTATTAATGAATCCGCATTTACTCCCGCCATTGTACATATTTCATGAGAAAATATAGAAAAAAGTTTCCAAGAATTTGCGAGGGTATAGCTATCTCCACAATTGATATACTTTTGGATGTAAAACGGATTATTTCAAATTTTGAAACAGATGACCCTATCATGGGAGTGGCTCAACAATATATTATAATGTATAAGACATGCGATAAACCGCTGAGACACTTCAACTGGAAGAAGCTGTTGTCCGTGAAATACCGTCCTATGAAGTATAATTCATCGTATGAGTAAACCAGAAAACTGAAATATTTAAAAGAAAATCACCATTGAAGCCTTCTCTTTAACTTTATTCCAAAATGTTGTAGGGATAACTATGAAATTTTACTGGAGCCAACTTTCATCCATAAATTACTACAGTAAATTCGTTGAGTAACCAGGCCTTGATAAATTATATATGATCTATCATCCCTGCTATCCCTGATTTCCACGAGATGAATGACCAATTGAATCAGATGTCATTGTGATGGCATGAGTAACTTTGAGTCCTTGGCATTTTAACCCCTTAGTTGGGGATAAATTTTTTCCTTAACCTTCAGCTGGTGGGGAGCAAATCCACAGATTTTAATGGGACAAAAACCTATTTTTATGTTTTTACATGGCCCCTAAAACATAAATCAAAGGTTTTTACCTTGAATTTGTTTGACAAAAATTTTTTTAAATTTTTTAACGCATTTTTCTTTGTTTAGATATTGGTACATTGAGAGATATTGATGGAAAACCCCGATGTAGGCATACTTGACATGTAAAATGGATAAACAAACCTTGTTATTGCATTTTTTATTAAAAATTGGCGGTGAAATACTTAATATGTTCGCACAATTTTTAAAATATCAATATTTGTACTATTATAATTGCTTTGAAATTATTTACATTTGCTAGCATTCGGTCATATTTTCATTATATGATGTAATTTTTTTAGCTGTAGTAATTTGCATGAAAATTTCCACAGCTATATATATAAGAAATCGCTACAAAATTTTTAACACTTCCAAACAAAATAAACAAAAGCAATATAATTATTTTAGGTTTACATGTTACAAAAATTCATGTAACTTTGTTGCCACACTCGCAAAAAGACTGCATATCATAATTCTAACTCTTTATGATTATTGAGGCTTCTTTTCAAATATTTCCATGACAGGCTCGGAAAAGTTTTATGTTGTACAAATGTCTTAAATTACAATATTACAATGCTTAAAACTATGTAAAAAAATAATTTCTTTTTCATGGAAATAATCATTTCCTCTTTTTGATAGTAAAAATGGTGCTGATTTTTGTTAGTATTAATTTTAAATTATTAACTAGTCATTTATGGATAATTTTTATGTAAAAATGATCAATTTTCAAGTATTTAAATATTACTGCATTTAAAAACGTTCTACAAATTATGATGGCGTCTTAGAAGGCTCCTACTGGCATTATTCAAAATATGAATTGGCACTGACAGAAAAATTGCACGAGAGATATCGAAGTATATTTTACAATGATTTGGTGAGCACTTTTACAAAATGCTTACAACTATGACTAAAAATAAAACTTTTATTCTACTCAATCAATTATTTTTCATTCATATATTGCAAATTGAGTTCATTGTCCTAGGAGGTGATGGGTTCATGAATAAACAATATTTTAATGGTTTTTTAACAAAAAAAATTATTGGTAGTTAATTTTGGTGTGATCATTTTTAAAACATGGCGCCACATGGAGTACACACGAAAATTGTTTCCTTCCTTTATCTTTTTGCAAGGCACACAACACATCGTCTAACACTGTGTTTCCTCTTCCCTGTAGGAGGATTGTAATCAGGGAAATGTCGCCCTACGAGTCTTCCTGGAGTTTCACTTGTTGCCCTTCTTTCCCTTACTAGTTCATCTTTTTCTGCTGCGGATTTCCCATATTTTAAGAACAGATTCTCAATTAGGTCCATTCGGAAATCAAGTTGCGAGAAACTTCCGCCTTGTTTTTTGTAAATTACAAATTCATTGAACACTTCTACGTCTAACAGGTGCCTAAATATCTTTTGATAATACTTTTTTAGTCTCTTTTGAGCAGCACTGTATGTTACGATGCATTGATCAGACAAATCCACTCCTCCCATCATATCATTATAATCAACGTACGCCTGCGGTTTTATCTTAGTTCCCTGTCCTCTGCTTGGAACATTCACCGTTGTGTTGTCATGTAAACTGCTCAATATGCACACATCCCTTTTGTCCCGCCATTTCATTGCCATTAGTTTTCCATGATAAGCCGTAACTACCTCTCCTTTTTTCAGCTTTTTCTGCATTACACTTTGCGGGAGGTTTTTCCTATTCTTTCGCATGGTTCTGATTGCATCGGTCTCAAATCTGACTAAAAAGTCAAATAGCTCGGGGCTACTAAAGTAGTTGTTAATCCCAATAGTATAGCCTTGCTTCAGCAAATCTTTGGCAAGACTGAGGACCAATCTCGAAGGTCTAGTGAAACCTGACACGTCAACGCCTTCAACTGTTTCAACGAGTTGTGTGTCTCTTCCTGTGTACATCAGCATATTCCTTATGTACCCGGTTTTTGAGTCGCATAATTTATACAATTCCAAACCAAACCTTGAACGTTTTTTCGATATGTAGACCTTCCATCCAAGGTGCCCTTTCCACAGCAGAAGGCTTTCATTCACAGATAGCAGTCTATCGGGAATATAGCTCTTACGAAATTTTTCCACAAGATGGTCCATAATAGGCTTTATCTTATACAGCTTTGCGGAAACTGGACCTTCTGGGACATAATCCTCATTGTTTGCAAAGTGTAAAAACTTGAGCAGCAGAAAATATCGCTTCTCGCTAATCATCTCGTGAAATATAGGTGTAGCAAGGAGCTTATTTCTCGAAAAGTAATGCCGTAATTTTGTTTTCTGAATTATTCCTTGTAAAAGAAGGATACCAAAAAATAACTTCAACTCCTCTTTGTCAGTATCCATCTTGTCCTTTTCCCGACTTCTTCTTTTCATCTGTCGCCTCCTAATTTTTGCCTCTATTTGCTGACTTGCGTTCAAGTTAGTCTGTGCGGCAATTTCATCACAAATACTTTCGTCAAAAAAGTGGTCGAAAATATCAACAGGATATTTTTTTACACAAAAAGCCTGGAGTATACTTTGCCTGGAATCTTGTTAGTCCACTCAGAAATCCACGTCTCCGAATGAAAAAGTTCTCCTCATCGCTGCTCTCCTCTTGTGACCCACTATTAGAAGACTCGTGCAGCTCCACTGCCTTCCTTCTGATAGCAGGATCGACGGTGCTTGGACCAGCAACTCCTTCGGTGGATACTAAAATCTCCTCACTCGCTTCACTGTCTTCACTTTCTCTACTCAGATCTAACATTTCCGCGATATCAGTTTCTGCTTATCTTTTTTTAGCCATACTCAAAGTTTTTCACCAAAGATATATGAATTAATTTTCATGGCTAAGGAACATATCTCATGTGACTGCTCACCACCAAGGAAAAATACAGACTGGCTAAGAAAATGACATAACCAATGAACTTAAAATTTTGGAGAGGGATAAACCGGAAAAACCCTTGCCTACATGTTAGGGTCTGCTGGCCTCCCAAGTGCGAAAGAATGTTTTACAATCGTAGGCAGGGCCCACAGCAACGGGATAATTCCCAGGTGGCCCAATTGCCCACAAACAAAACCTTGCTTGAAAGCCGAAAGCCTTATTGCCTGTGACAATGTGTGAAAAAATCGGTTGCCCTCGCCCTCTAAGGAAAACGCCAAGCCTTAGTGAAAATTCTTATTTCTTTATTCTTATTTAGACTACGTCCAAGCAAAGAGACTGTGGACGCTAACCGTAGTATTTCCTTTCCTATAATATATTTGGGGATGAGGGGAAGGAATTTCCAAACAGACACGTGCATCAGTCCTTGCACCAGTTCACACAAGAGACCCGCTAACGGTCGGGAAATCCAAGCTGCTCTCGCCTGCCTCAGTTTATTGCCTATACCCGTTATCGCGACCGTCTGTGTGATGACAACCCCAGTTCATGCCCGACCGTGCCCTGCCGATGTTGCCTCTATGGCAACGCACACCAAAATTCAGGGGAGGGCGTTCCGGGAAACACCAGAGCAAGGGTGTTGAAACCCCTCCGCAGACAAGGGGAATGGAGCAGCAGAAAGTTTTCGTGAGCAAAGCCTGAGAAGCCAAAGCGGCGGTCGACCGGCAAGAAGACAGTCATTTGTCCTCCCATCTAAAGTACTGGCACTAGAGCCCTTAGCACTCCTCTCCCACTGAAAGGAAAGAATCTTTATCATTTTCTCTCTCTGATCCTACCCTCCCCTGCAGGTCTCTGCTTCACACCTCCTGAAAGATACCCTTCCTCTTGAAACAAAGAAAGTGAGGGCTGTGGTAGTATAGCAGTGGGCACCCAGATAAGAATCAAGGGATGTGGTGGGAGTGAGTTCCAAGGTCATTCCATAACGCTCTCCTTCAAATCTCAGTGCTGTGTAGCTTACATTGACCTTACATTTCGTAGGTAATGTTTTGGGATCTTTTTTGGGTAAATAGAAGTTTCCAGTTGCGAGTTTTACTTCTACCTATATTAAAAAAAGAATTTAAAATAAAATTGTACATGAGTGTTTACGTGGTTAACGTGGTTTTCATAGTAGAATATATACTCATAGTATTAAAAGCAACAAACTGCGCTAAAATATTGAAATATGTGCATTACGAATGTTTACTGGCTTTTTAGCTGAGCTAAATTACGTAGCAACTTTTTCCAAGCGCGCCAAAGAATGACGGGGCACTGAAAAATTTATCGTGAGAATACGGTAAGTAAAACAAAACAAAGTGATAACAAAAAAGCGCTAACAATAATTGAGCAATGAATATTTTCAAGAATATGTCGAATATCTTACGTCTAAACCATTGCACCGTCGAATATGCAAAAAGTAAAGTTAGAAAAACATATTTCTGGAATAGCGAAACTTTTATCATGGCCAAAACGTCTTTTTTTGTCTCTCATTCGTAAAAAAACATTAAAAGTAGCTTAAAAAATAGCCCCTTCGTAGATTCAAATAAAATTTTTGGTGATAAATGAATACGGAACGCATGTGCGGCGAGAAACAACTTCAAACGGGAAAAATTTAAAACGGAAAATGACCCCAAAATATAAGATGTTCTGAATTTATTCTCCAGACAGAAAAATGAAAAAAAAAACTTTGCTACAGTGAAGAAATATGACATTTGCATTACATAGCACATCATAGAAACATAAAATATCCCAAGAGACGACTATAGTCGCCCTTTTTACCAGGAAACTCATTGATATGCGGCGTGCGACTATAGTCGCGCTCCCCACCTGGGAAGCGAATTTCCTTTGCGACTTTAGTCGCTTACACCACTTATGGGGTCAATACGTTGATATGACACAATATGGGCATGAATTGGATCCTGATGCACTCTATTTCAAAATCACCCAATGTTGAAAAGGATCTAATTCTGGAGATACTACTCTGTGAGAAACTTATTGTTGTTATCAGAATTTTACCTCAGGGAGGAGTTAAGTTTCAGCCTCAGCTGTGGGAGATTTTTTCCGTGACCCCTACCTCATCTCAAGTTCCCCTTGCATAAATTTCACAAAGTTATGCTTCAAACGGTTAATCTTATTTCGTTTTCATGTTCTATGCTCAAAGCTCCCTCTAAAGGAGTTTTCATAGGTGATGTCAACAATCTGCTAAAACCGGCCATTATACTAAGCTATAATAAACACATGGGCTTCATGGACAAAGGTGACCAGATGCTAAATAGCTACACAATCGGAAGAAAAACTTGGAAATGGACAAAAAACTCGTTTTCCACCTGGCCGACATGTCTATTTTGAATGCCTCAATCCTTCTGTGTTCTGTTGGTTGAAAGATGTCACTGAAACACTTATGTGAGCAACTCATGAGGGACATAGTAATATATAGGGAAGATATCTCGTCTCCGCAATCATCAAATATAAATTGATGATTTGAGTTAATTACCACCGGAATAACAAAGTAGAAAGTGAAATTAATGGCACTTTTTGTATTTTGTAAGACATTCCTATTGAATTTTAGATAATGGTAAAAAATATTGCCTCCTCAACAAGAAGATAATGTACCATCTCCACGCTTTGCCAAAAGAATCCTGGGGAAGATAAACTTTCCTTTCACCTCATGGTCATGAAAACAAAGACGCTCTTGTTCTTCTCTATGAACCAACAAAAACTGAATACCTACGGACTTTCCGAGCCAGACACCTTATTCTCTTTAAAAGTATCCCTCATTGACTGAACATGAGGTTCCACAGGGTGATAAAACCACCTTTTTCATTGGGCCTTCCAGCCTGAGAAGTTCTTCTTAGTTGGCTGCTAATGGCTGATGTGGGCATTTGTTTGACATTTGGGGGAAATTCCTATAAAGGCCACCCGACAAAGACCACATGTATCTTCCGAGACAGCCAAAATATACTGTAGCTTGGAAATGTGTCCTTAAAAGTTAAATTGGGTTCTTTATTACTCACGGAGACACTGGCCTAATTACCTGCCGTCAAGACTTGCAGCTACCCATTTGCGTAAATAGGCTGGTTATTTCCTTCAATTCCTTGCGGAGGCCCGTTTATAATACATTTATAATTCCAAATCGCCAATCCAGCCTTTATACGTCAAAAGTGTATCAACTAACTAGCCATGTCCCAGTGGCCCTGGTGAGTGGAGTTGACTCTGCCACATCATCGAGAATTCAATTTCATCTTCGGGGACACCAATGGATGAAAATATTCTCTTTGAATTCACATTCTGAAAGCTTTGAAAGCCGTGCATCGACTGCAGGCCTGGGGGTCAGTATGTTTGAACTACTCTAGATACTTCTGATCATTCAATTAAGGAATCATATGTTACTATGATGATCATCTCAAGAATTTGCTGTTTGAAGTTTTGGATTGATATACTTAATTGGGAGGGCTGCCTGAAATTTTTTAAATGGCTCACAAGTACCAAAATCTAGAACTGTTTGTGGTTGTATGTACCCCTGGATTCCTTAGTTATTGAGATAATCTTGAACAGTCAGAACGCTGACCTGCTGGCAAGAAATTGGTTTGGTTACAAAAACAATTGCACCATATTGAAAGAATTTTTGTCTTAATTCAGTTAGCCTTGTAGGGATGAGGGAACAATGGGACCTTGCTCATCATCAGGTTCTGAGCAATAATTATGATTACAACCGATGTTTTATAGTTGTTACCTCCAATAATCAGTTCTCTCCTTGTTTGTGTCATCTACTCAAAGGGCCAGTCAAAACTAATGAGTTTTGTTACATTTCTAAAGAAGAGAATATCAAAACAGGTTAGCTGAAAGGAAGTATGGATTCAAGAATATCATTCTGCCCAGACTGTGATGCATTGCTTTCTGAAGTTGACAATTTATGTGACCCATGTCCTGATTCTAACTTGCAACATTTGTATGCACTGTCCAGTATGACAGAAATAGTGTTCATTTTGGAATTTGCTCTGTGGCAAGGAGGTTTTTCTTGGATTGTTAAAAGTTTCTATTGTAATTTTTCAATGGGTCAGAAATCAGTACGCATTAACGTTCTACCAGGAAACATTTTGTATCCTTAGACTGTTCTGTGTGATCTCTAATCTTTTCATTTTCCTTGAGTGGAGTTTTCATTTTGTATTATTTAGCTGTGATTTTCTACATCATCATTGGACGTCAGAAAATGCCTTAGGTTGGGGGTGGCAAACCTATGGTACACATGCCCAAAGTGGCACGTGGAGCAATTATTTCGGCACGCGGAGCTGGGAGGGCACTAAGGGATACCTCTATCTCACTCGATGGGTTGGCACGCGAGTCAAGCGAGTATACTCTTATTTTATAAACTCTGGCACTCAATCGCCAAAAGGTTTGCCACCCCTGCCCTAGGTCATGTAGGCCTAAATGTCAGGTTTTTTCTTCTATTGTGACTTTAGGGTACTCGTATGAAATAATGTTTGAAGGTGTCTGTGACGATAATGGCACTTAACAATACTCCATAATTCAAGGTCTTTTAAGAATAGGATATTTCTGTGGAATTTTCATTACATGGTGTTTTCATTACTATATTTCCACCTATAGGTGTCAACAAGTACATGAATGTAGCTGTTTATGTCATAAGTTGGGAAGCTGCTATACAGTTTTATTTATTAATATGTTTGGTATTTACTAAGTAAATGGTGTGTTTTTACTGTGTATTGTTCTGTAGTCCCACAACATCTTGCCACAATTTATGATTTGCCTTGCCTCATTTCAGCTCAATTTAGGTGTGTTATTATAATTTGAACTCAACAAGTTTTGCAATGACATAATATCAGATGATATGCTGATCTTGAAAAAGCACTCAAAAGGACAGAATGTAATGTTTTGTGTTTTCATGAAAAATATATTGTGGCTCTGTGGCCGTTGTTCTTGTCTTTTTTTCTCCTGCCGAGCTTTATATCTGTCTGGTTATCATTGGTAGTGTGCCATTGTAAACCTTCCCCCTATTTTTCTTAATAGTAGATCACCTTCAGTGATAACAGTTTAAACTGTCCTGTATATTGACTTAGATAATAATAATAATAATAATTTTATTGTCCAAAGACCAATATTCCATGGTATAGGATTCGTCAAAAAAATACAGACAAGATTACATTTAAACAAATCACAACACAAAAACACAACAGACATTTTTTGAGGTGGACTTGTACTCAGAACCTTTGGTATTCCAAATAACTCTTTTTGAGCTATCAGATAAGATATTGCTGGGAATCATTGCCATGGATATCAAACACATTGTCAGAAGTCTCTTTCACCTTGTGTTACACCATTTTTTTTTTGGAAACAATGGTGTAGAAATTACCAATTCCTGCTAATTACGTTTCTAACATGTCTGGAGCTGCGCTGTCTTGTGGTGCACAGACTTCAACACTGCCTTAAGGAGCTGTTTAGTTTTTAGTAATAATAATAAAAGTTTATTTGCAATGTTAGACCAGATTCAGTAAAAACTATCTATAACCAATACATGGTACGTCCAAAAAAGATAAACAGGTGCATACTAGATGATTAAAATCTTTACCTAGTAGGAATAGTCAATGCAGTAACAAACAATATTATTTTCCTTCAAAAGTTTTACATTAATAAAGCTTTAGCAATATAAGTTTTAAAAAATAAATAATATAATCCATACCTAATCGTAGAAAAATTTACATATATAAAATAAAAGATTCATGAAAATAAACTTAAAGATTCTGGAGAGTCATCTCTTATGAACTCAGTCACTGAGTAAGACAGTTTTTTTAAATAACTCTTTAAGTTTTGCCCTGAGGAGGCTAGCACCTCATATTTTTTTATTCTGCAGGTAATTTACTGTAAACTCTAATTCTCATCTCCTGTGGTCTACATTACTACCTTTCTCTTCTATTAGAGAAACAATGAAGGTCATTTTTTTCTTCTATTACAGAGATCATGAAGATCAGAATTAGTGGAGAACTGAGTAGTTTTTTTCTCATGTAAAATAGGTTGGAATATATTTATATTCTTTTGATAGTCGCATACATTATACTAATTAATCAAGTGAGGATCACTTAAATTATATCCATTTTTGTGGCTCTAGTGGCCGTTTTACAATAATAATAATAATGATAATAATAATGATTTATTTGTCCAAAGATCACATTTTCACATGATATAAGATACGTCAAGCAACATGCAGCTGTTTAACAAAATCGTTGTGGTGGTAAAAAATATTCCAGTTTTCCTCTTCCAATCATTTTGTCTCTGCCTTTATATTCAACATATATTAACTAATACCATCATTGTACACATCAATAAAAGGTTTTGTGGAATGCATTACTTATCATATCCATGTGTTGAAAAAAATGTTTTGAGTCGTGTGCTGTTTGTGGCTTGAGCCCAAAGATTTAAATTCTATTTGCAGCTTTTTAGTGAAATGCATTGCATGTCAAACATGGATATGTGCTAGCAATTAGATTTTTTGCATGGCCTGTTCTATTGTTGCTGTAGTTTCAATTTATATTTCATATATATATATATATATATTTTCCATTTTCTCACATCACATTAAATTTGTATAATTGTTATCTCTTGTATTGTGGTCATGCATTTTGTTATTGATTATCATCAGTAAGACTCTGCAGCATATTTTTGTATCTTTGTAGCTTATGCAGTTGGACTAATAATCCTCATTGCTTTATAAATCTCAAAAGGACAAAAGAAAATCACTTTTCACTGGACTACTCAGCCTCAGGGTAATGCACCAGCTCATAAGATGCTGTATTTTTGGGTTAGATCTTGTAAGGAAAAAACACAATAGTCAACATTTGTGTGTCTGTTTAAGGAAAAAATTGTTATGTTGCTGAAATAGGAATTGTATTATTAAAATTATTAGTGATGGAGTCCTTGGAAGAAGTGAATATTTAAGAGTGCTCCTTTAGCTTGAAGTGCCCATCTCTCCACAGTGAAAGTAGGCACCTCTGCTGTAGCAATGCCAAATCAGATGCATAGAAATACATTGGCTACACCCTCATCCCATTAGATGCACGCCAATGTAGGAACACATTTTGAGAAAAGAAAGAGCATCTTATGGGCTGAGAAATATGGTTCCATGGGAGCAGAGTCAATATTTGAATGCCTATCATTCATATCCTGGGTTTAGGGTATAGTGTGGCTGACTTCTGTTCATGTGCTTAAATTTTCATTCTGCTAAAGTTATTTAGGGTTTTAAAAATATGAGGAACTTCTACTTGAAAAATAATGTTAACACTCCAAGTACGGACCTCACTGGCTTCACGCCGAGTACGGACCTGGGTCAAAAAGGACCCAGACCTATAAAATTGATTTCTAGTAACAATATTTTCTACCCAAGTAAGAAATGAACGAATATTGAATAAGGATAGGAATTGATACAAAATATAGTGTAAAAATGGTTTA
This sequence comes from Ceriagrion tenellum, assembly GCA_963169105.1. NCBI lineage: Eukaryota > Metazoa > Arthropoda > Insecta > Odonata > Coenagrionidae > Ceriagrion > Ceriagrion tenellum. Next base: position 199,861,442 of record OY720632.1, read on the forward strand.
TATTCCAAAAACGAAATACCTTATTTTACATTGAAATAAAAAATGAACTATTTCTTTTCAAGGACAATATTTGAATAAAACAAAAAATATTTTTGAAAATAAAATTCAGTTAGTTTGATTAAGTTAACTTTAAGTTAGTTTGATTCACTTGAGTTGGAAATGCAATTAATTCACGTTATTCGAGTTTCTTTCATGGCGTGGTTTTTGCATACAAAACTGCTGCATTTGTCACATTTTGAAGTGTATTTATTGTCTCCACCAGGGCAAAAGCTGCATCTACCTCTCTTTCTTTTTTCATCTGTAGTTTCTTCAGGTTCCTGTCTTACCATAGAAACTTTCCTACCTGTCAACTCAATACTTGTTCTCTCAAACGTTTGTTCACTTCTTTTGTGTGCTCTTCTACACGGACGAGACATGGTTCGGCGAACACCACTCGACGAGGTATGCTTGGCAAGAAAATGTACCTGAATGGCAGAATAGCGGATTTTCGAATTATGATCTATATCGCGGCCATCTTCAAGAAGTTTTTGGTTAGCGAGGTGGTTTCAAGATTCCTTCCGGCGCTGGTAAACGCGTAATTATTTTACACATAGGGAGTGAGGATGGTTATTTAGTAGGTGCGGGTTTATGTTTTGTTGGGAAGATAGGGACTGGTGATTATCATAAGGAGATGAATTCCCAACGTTTTGAAGAGTGGTTTAGGAGGGTTTTAGCTGTAATGCCAAAAAAATCAGCGATTGTCATTGACCAGGCTCCTTATCACACAATGCAGGATCCCGAAACAAAAATTCCAACAATGGCCTGGTTAAAAGCAAATATAATCTCGTGGACGATAGAAAGAAAGATTCCAGTTCTTGAAGATAGTGGTAACCTAGAATATTTTACCAAAGCCGTGCTAATCAAACACGCCAAACCTTACTTCAAAACGCCCCAAAAGAAACTTATTACGAAGGAGTTGCGGCCCGATGTGGAATTGGTGTGGCTACCGGTGGCACATTATGAGCTAAACGCAATCGAGTTGATATGGGCGTATGTTAAGAATAAAGAGGCAAAAGTCAATCGATCAAATGCTGACGAGAAGGGAAACGGGGAAAATGTGTTTCGAGATCTCTGCGATGAAGCTCGGACGGCACGAGCGGGTGAACGCGGCAACACAGCACCGATTCGGCTAGGCGTTTCGCCTAACGGGACCTCTTACTTCGTCCATTATAAATATCACTCGATTTAAACTAAACGCGCTTATAGATGTTTTGGACAGTAACATATTGAAAATGTTCAAGACGTGCCAATTGCAACGAGACCAAGAACGAATTCTTACGATGCCCCAGTTTTGAAATGCAATAATTTTAAATAATTAATAATAACTTTGATTATATGAAACGTACAAAGCTGAAACTCGCACAATCTACAGCAAACATATTTATCCTCCATTTACAGGAATATAGTTGTCATTGACGAACTTGTGTTTGAGTTGCAAGGTGTCACAGTCGGAGCTTTTCCCGCGCGCCGTAAATAACCGGTACTTTTTACGTTATAACTGTAGTAAAAAATATAAAAATTGATCAAAAAATTCAAATTTGCCTTTAAATAACGTAGAAATGAATGAGAAAAATGATGGTGTCGTTAGGTTTTCTGTACGTCTTTTCGTTAACTTTTTATTTGTACCCAAACTCGAGTGCACATCATTTCTGCGCCGACAATAGGTAAGTTAGCTTGATGCTATTCTGATTGGTAATTAATCATTCATTCTTTGCTTGTGAGTTGAGGTGATGCATCAAAAGAGAAGGAAAATGTGACATTATTATATTCATGTGAAACCTTGTGGACTTGTAATGTTCAAATGTATGAACATTTTTGTGCGATGTAGGAAAGGCATTCTTGGGTCAAGACAAATGATGAGAAAGGCATTCATCATCGTATGTTTTATTTCATGAATAAATCAATGTGTTGATTCCTCCACATTTTAATTCAGCTGCAGAACTGCTGAGACATTTACTGAATGGTAGTGACTATCCAGCCAAGAGTTAACCCTGTGTTTGTGTGAGAGACCAAACCTTAGTGCAGGACTTTTATTAATTAATGACTTTATTTTAATGCATCTTTAAATGAAAAAACAGTTGGAATTGATGTGATTCTTATTGAAGGATCCGGGGTTTGGCCGCGATTTCCCAGAAAATTCTCCATCAAATAATGCGTTAAAAGGGCATTTAATCAACCGCAGCAAAAACTAAACACTTCACAATTGTTATTGTGAAAGAAGTGGTACAGTGTGGTTGCTTGGACAGAATATTAGCATATGTTTGATACTTATTTGAAAAAATAGATTTATGAAAATTATTTTAGATTACTTAAGTGGTACTTAATGCTAAAATAAGGGAAATACCAGATAAAAATAAAGAATATGATTATTGATCTTAATTTTTAATGAAAGGAATAATATTATGATTGCATTGTATTATACCATTAAATATCTTATGGTGTTACCTGACTATAAACATTGAACGATACTAGGCCTAAATTATATTTTAGGGTTTGTAAAAGAATCTTATCTAATCAATTTCACAGAATGGAAAGCAGATTTTCTTTTAGCTTTCTTCTTACCACCAATAGTGAAAGTCACATAAAGTAATTGTGATTACTTACCCGAGCAAGGGTTTGGGTTTCATAATTGAATGTAAAAATAGAGAGAAAAGTCCCCAGAGGAAGACCCACTAATAAGTTCATAGACCAAATAAAGAGGAAAGCACATATGAAAAGCTACCAGGAAATAAGGAAACTAGTAATGCAGAAATTGAATAGCAATTTTCCACAAAGATAAAATTTACTTTCACCCCGGTCCTAATGCTTATACATCGTCATGAAGTAAATTTTATCCTTGTGGAAAATTGCTTTTTATTTCAGTATTTTACAAAAATTCCGATTGGGAAGGGTGAAGGGCTGCAGTCAACCGATCTTAGGGTTAAGTAACCAATGATGATAGCTGAGCAATTTAACTAGGCAATAGTAAAACATATGAAGTTAATATTATGAAATAATATGGAAGGATATGCCTGCAAACTCTGCCTAAGATTTGTCTCCTATTTTGTCTATTGAATCAGCAGAAGTCACTACAACCATCGCAAGGCTCCTTGTAGAACAAAAGTTGAGCCAGTGAGCAGACCATTACTTTCTTTCAACTTTATTTCCTTTTCTTAACGACATGGCCTCTCAGACCATTGCAGCTACTGAAGGGACTGCAAACTCAAGAGCAGATGAATACGGCATCTTTTTCCCAGTATTTCCAGTGAACAAGTATTCTTACAAAAATATGTAGTCTCACAAAGGCCCCCATTTCCTTTGGAAAGTCAACTATTATTCTTTTCAAATATCTTTGCAACTGAGAGACGGCCCTAAGTTTTTTGGGGGCAGGGAGAGTCTTCTGGCACATGACTTTGCAAAAGCCAGCTAGAATACAGTAGGTGGAGGTTAGCTTCTTGGAAATTCAGTCACGATCAGACCTCCATCACTTATGCTTTATAAGTCAGTTTGCTGTGTTGCCAAACCTCCATTGCTTTCATTTTGTTGGTGTACAATGGTGGTCTAACCTTTTATTCACATTTTCTGATTAACCTAAAACCTTTCCTTCTCCTCCTTACTCCTCAATTATCCTCCCTATCATTTCTCCTTTTATCATTATTTTAATTAGAATAATTCATTGTAAAGTCATCATCTTTCTGTAGAAAGTTTGAAAAATATCTTTGACAATCTTCTGGAGTTAAGTGTGCTGAGGATGGATGTAAGGAAAATGAAATTAGTTCTGCAAAACCAAGCAAAGACAATAGTACTCAATGTGCCTTAGTATTTCCAGCAAGAAAAAGAATTAGGGAGACCAGTTCTTTCTCTTGACAAAGTGAAAGAGAGAGCAGCTAGACCTGATTCAAAGTAAATTAGTTAAACATTTGTTTGCTATAGTAATTGAACTAGTAAAGGTAATAACTTTTGTTTTCAAAAGTCCCCTTCTTCTTTACCAGCCAAGCAATTACTTATGATCCGTTTCTTCTATGACCCATGAGACTGGTAAGAAGTCCCTTGGGGAATGAAAGGGATGAAAAGGTTCAATCCCTTCGACTGCAGCACTGGCTGAGCCTCCTGCCCTTTGCAATGGGCCATGTGGTGGCTTGTGGATTATTACATAGAGGCAGCCTTGCATTTCCATTCACATACAGAATCTTGTAAGTACGACAATGTCCTCCTCTCTCTCTCTGCACTCTACCTCCCTGATGTTGAAGGCTCTCTGCTGCGAAGCCACTTGAACTGTTCTGAGATTGCTTGAAGGCCTAGTTGCAGAGGTATTTGAAAAGGATAATAGGCACTTGTCATCATGGTGCACCTTCCCCATTTTCCATGCCCTCATAACCATTTGAAATAATGCTCTGTTTTATGTGAGTTTATAAACCATTAGAAAATCATGCAGTGCACTGACATTGTACCATAAAGAGTAAATAGCCACTTTTCTCTCCTCTGTCTAATCTGATACTACTCTTAACTGCATAAGTTTGAAAAAAAATGAAGGGCGATTGGTTTGGACATGCACTAAACTGTGGTAATTCTGTTAACACTTTAAGGAGACATCTTTAGTGTAAGCATTCCATTGCCTCCATGTCTGCCTCAAGGACCTTGAATCCTAAAGAATTTGGGATGCTGTTCATTAAATGTTATGCCATGGTTGATTTAAGTATCCTTACTTTCATTTACATGTTGTGAGTTGTGATCAAAGACCCGAGGAAATCTCCCTTCAGCTTAATTTCATGATCATATATATGGTCTTAACATGATATAATTTATAATAAACATGAAGTTTCTCCCCCATCCATATTTGGAATGCTGTGACAGTTCTTCTTGGTCCATTCTTCAGAGCAGTTCAAGTTCCCATTCTAATTGGATCAAAATGAACGAAATACAATAAAGAGCAGTATGGCACACCTCTAATAAAAGTGCAACATTTGAAGGTTCCCAAAATCAAAGCTACCTGTACTGAGGGAAATTCCTTTCCTCTGACTGAAGATCTCAGGATTCCTTGGATAATACATAGGTGCAAGTGTTCTCAGTTTTCTGATTGGGTTGTAGAGCTGGCTAGTGCTGGTATTTCAAAAGCTGAGTCTTATCTTATCTCGGTGGTATGCTACCAGTTTGTAGAGGAAGACATATCCTGAAGGTATGACCAAGTCATAGCCATGAAAGCATGATTGCTGCTCTCCTCACGACTCTGTGAGAAACCTTGGAAAGCACCCTCCTTATTTCTTCTTTATTTTGGGATAGGGCCTTTTAATTTATTAATGCGAAAGTGCTGTTATGCACTACAAGTTGATGTCATAGGTTTCTTTTGTTCATTTTAGTATGAAAACTTGATAATCTTTATTCATTCCTTCGAGTACTCTTATCAGCTGATTGGTAGGTTTTTGGACAGTTTTTATCCTACTAGCACATAATTCCATTTTGGCTCCTATGGATGGCCCACCATTACATCCCTTTTGAATTCCTCGTATCGTCTCGCTCTTCTTATTACATCCAGAATTCCATCCTCTTCCTTCATCTTCCCCTCTTCCCCATTGTTTTGCCCTCTGCCACCCTCTTTCAACATTCCTTCTCTTTTCACAACATCATCCATCCATCTTTTCTGCCTCCTCCAAACTTCCACCACTAGCTTCCTCTCCTCTCAAACCATGTGCAATACCTTCTCGTTCATCCTCCTCGCCACTCTGCTCACTCTCTTTATCCTTCTTCAAACTCACATCTCATAAGCCTCAAATTTATATGTATACATCCTTTCTTCTCTATGAACAAGTATCCAACCCTTACTGTCCCAAAGTCCATATTAGATTTTTCACCAGCATTTTCTTCACGTTTCTTCTCAGACTCCCATCATCAATTCCCTTCTTTTTGAAAATGCTTCTTTAGCCATGGCAATTCTACGTCTTATGTCCCTACCACTAAACTATTCTCCTCTAGAATACTACCCAGGTATGTAAACTGCTCTACTTGTTCTATTTTATGCCCTCCCACCCTAACGTTCAGCCCCACTTCCTTGCTTCTGAACAATTTCATTACTTTTGTCTTCTTATGATTTATTTTATTGTCATATCTCTCATACATCACCTCTAAAGCATTCATAATTGACTGTAACCCCATGGCTGACTGACAAACCAATGCCTGATCATCTGTAAATCTCACTGCCTTTATCAGATCCCCTCCTTCCTTCCTCCTCCCCACCCCCATGCCTCCCTTGTCATTTTGTCTGAATAGATATTAAAAACCAATGGCAATAGTGGGCATCCCTGCTGCACTTCCAGTCCGATTACGGCCCATCCCAATTCTCCATTGACTACCCTAACCATTGACTACCTGCGCCAGCTGGTTTATTGAAATATTCCGAATGAGTCGTCTGTCCCTCCACCCAACTGCTAATTTATTCAGCACTTCCATTAATTTTTCCCAGTCGACCCTATCAAATGCCTTCTTGAAATCTACAAAGTAGGTAAAAACATTCTGCCCATATTCTAGGTTTCTTTCTTATAGAGTCCACTTCACTCCTATTGCATCCCTCATTCACGTCCCTCTCCTGAGCCCAAACTAGTTTTCCCCCTGGTATTCATTAGCCTTGGTCTTTACCTTCTATATTTTATTACTAAGGATTACTTTGGCCATGTGGGATACTTTGCTTATATGTCCTATGGCCTCCACAATATTCTGCTTATCTCTTCTTCTGTATTTGAATTATTGTAGTCTTGGTGAAATCCTTTGGCCTCATACCATCCTAATAAATCCTTTGAATTAGTGCAAAAAGTTTTCCTTTTACATCCTTTCCCATACTCTTTAGAAACTCTGCCAGTATTTTACCTATTTCGACTGCCTTATTCCTTTTCATGTTTTGTAGTGCTCTTTCAATTACACTCTCAAGGATACCTGGTGTGATGCCATCTCTGTCAATGTCATCATCCCTTTCTCTATCCAACCTCCTGGGCCTTATTTCCTTACCTTTGAGCTTTCTACTTATTCCCTCCACCTTCCTTTTAATCTCTTTTGGCTCTCAACAATCCTGTCTTGTCTATCATTCCCCTCCTCTTATCATCAATTGCTTTAATTTCCTTTGCGGTGCATCTGATCCTCCTTCTTTTTCAAAATTTTCTAAGGATTCAATCTGTTCTCTCCACCATGATTCATGTTTCAGGAGGCTGATCCTATGTCAGCATTTTAGGGCATAGAGTAAAGAATACTCTGTGCTCACTGCCAGAGTTAAGTAGGGTAACGCAAAAATCTTAAGTACCACCTCCATTTCAGAGGAGTGTGCCTGTTGATTTGGCCACCAAATATGCTTTTTAAACCCACTATGTGTCAGAGCAGTGACAACACTTAACTATAGTGTGCTGAGAAAAGCTCTTTGAATATAGCATGCATGGTATGAATTCTACTTGTGCTCTTTCCTTCAGTAAGTGCAACTAGTCTAGCTTTACTTTCTAAGAAACAGAGCTGTATCATAGTATTTAAACTATGCCAGGTGAAAAATGTGTGCATTTGATTGTATATTCATTACATTTATTTATATCTCTCTTAAGCCCTCAGCCGCCTTTCAATTTCTCTGTGAAAATTTGGTACTACTTGGAGTATCTTTAATTTGAAAATGGTTTGAGGAAGTATAAAAATTATTTTTTCAGCAACTGAAGCTTATGATAAATGGTTTGTCACAGATAGCAGGGAATGTATAATTTTATTTGTTGTAATTGTATGACAAATAATTTTGAGTATTCAAAAGTGTGTAGAAGTAGTTGAAGAATTTGAACATGATTCCCTCATTAGAAGCAAAAACTGTGGTGACAATGTTCATGATATAAGGTCAGTTTCACAATTGTTAGCTTCCAGTTGGATACTTCATCAGCAAGAGAGGTCTTTATGGGATTAAAACTTCACAGCCTCTTGATCTTATTATCAAAGTTCTTATTTCAATAAATCTTAAGCTATAGCTTTCATGTGTGACCAGGCAAGTACAAAAAGAAAATTCCTTTCTGGCCTGAATGTGTCCATTAGTGTACCATTTTTTTGAAGTTATGGATCAGAAGAAATTCTGTCTATACAATGTGCCAAATCTAATTAAGTGTGTGTGGAGGGAATTCTAAACTACATAGTGACTTCATTCTTAATGGCCAAGGTCTATCAATTGAAAATATTCGTAAAATATACTTGTAGAATACTTTCTGCTAGCATCTTGACAAGTGCGATGTGCAAGCTGAGTTCTTCCCATGTCTCACCAAATATGTTTCAAAAGATGTTAGTCAAGTTAGCTGAGTAAGTTTTAAGCTTCTGGACAGCAGCCATCATATGCACAAATTTCACTGGATAGGTAGTTATGTAAGTAAAGTTTTAATTAAATTTAATTAAATATTTATTGCTTGGATTCTAATTGTTACTTGGCTTATGTATTAAGTGGTATTGAAAAAAGTAGAAATTTAGCAGGCTGGACTCAAAATGTTTGAAACTTAAATAAAGAAAATTGGCTTCCTTGTTTTGATGGGTTTCTGCTCCTGTTTAAAGCTATCTTTGCCTTGCCTGATGATATAGAATATTAGTAGGTAAATTTTACTTCAAAACTAAATCAAGATGTGGAGAATGTTTTTCCTTAATGAGGCCGAGAAGAGACATTATTAGGTAACCAATGGTGAAGCAATGCAGCACTGGCTACAGAATTATTATGTTCAAACTTTTAATTATAAAAATGATCTCAGAAATCAGGGAGGTTGCAAACCCAAATCCTCAAGTGAACTTTTGTCTCCATATTTGAATGAATACACATGGTCTAGAGATGATGGGCAGACAACCTGGTGCAAATTCCTGTGCTTGTTTCTTTGATTTGGAAGGAGTGTATGAGGGTCTTGATGGGAGGGCTGTCCATTGAATATCATACGATTGACATCACAATGGATGGATGTGCCCTTTTTGGCTGAGATGGTTACTCCTACCAAGGTCTTGTTCCTCTGGCATCATCAGTGTCATCTAGTTCACTTTTGAACATTTAGTAATCATTTTCCTTAATGCATATCCAAGTGAGCACTCTTTGAGTGTTCATTACTCTATGCTAAGGGTGAATTTCAGTCAGTGCAGGATTTTAAGAGACATAAGTTGAAGAGAAGAAGGAGATAGTTAGAAATTATGTACAACATGTGGGAAATTGAGAAATTAGCTAACTCTGTAAGCTTAAGACAGTAAATAAAACAACTAGGTGTATAATTGCAAATGCAATTAGTGAATTTAAATTGCAGACATTTGTTCTATCCAAAAACTAAAAGATCAACCATCACAAAAAAATATGTCTTTGCATCAGGGCCTGTATTTGTCATTCAAAACTACTAACAGGGCTTCAATCTCTCCTTGCCACCAGCATTGGCTTCTAACAAAACAGAAGGGCAAGCTTTGCTGTGTTTGTCCCCATAGCAAGGATTCTCTTTGAAGTCTTAGGTCTTGTGCGGCAGTATATCAGAAAGATTACCTGTCTCTCCCACAGTAAAATTGTTTTTAAGAGAATATAGCCATCAGCATGATTATGTAAAGTTTGACACTTTCAGTGATGAAGCGTTTCAGGATTATCTGTTTTAGATTCACCACAGATGATGTTTTAGACATTACTACCCTGAATTTTGAAACGGTCCTTCCAGCCATGTGATGCTTTGAAGTCATCAATGCCTAATCTTGCTGCTGCATTAAGCACCTTTTCTTGTAAGAAAACTTGACTTCATCAGTATACTATGTACTCGCATAGCATACTCTGCAGAACACTAATACAAACCTCATTAAAATGTGATATAGATAAAATTGCCATCAATTTTTCTATTGGTTTCATGTTTATACAAGTACTAGGATTGTGACACTTACTTCAAAACAATGGCTATGTTGTCATGATCAGGTCCCTATGACCTGTACAGATGGAAATTAAGTTGTTCCACAAAATTAACTACAGCTCTATAACAAGTAAAGTTAAAAAAAAACTTTCAGGAACCACATACAAAGGTTGAGAAAATGTTGTGGGGAATTTTTAAAAGAGGCTCAAAAGAGTGCAATATTACTGTCAGAGTTGGTGCAGCATAATGATTAAAATGCACTTAGATCTCAAAATTAATACTCCAGAAATTAAAAAAAGTAATAGCTAAGCTAATTTTCACCTTTCAACATTATAAGTAATAGTTAGAAGCTGATTTTCACCTTTCCACTAATATTAATGGAAAAGTACAAGGATTGTTTTATTATGTATTCAAGTATAAAATATCTCCACAAAGTGATGCCTGAGGGTGTAAAGTTTAATTTTCACCTCTTTGATGCTCTCATTTCCAGAAAATACAGTGGAAAACCTTGCACCCAGACTGATTGAATCTAATCATCATCCTCCTCCCATTTTGCAGAGGTCGTAAAATGAACTCTCAGCTGGAGAATGCCATCCAGGAAGCAATGGTAGAGCTGGACCGAATGACGGAGGCAGCCGGTATTGAGGAGACGGCAGGTGGTGGCGGTGGCGGCTGGAAGGGGGGCAGCGGCAGCAGCAGTGGGTCTGCCCATCGTCCAGCCAGCAGCAGCCGTCCTAAGAGGGCGGCCACCTCCCGATGATGTATTCATTATTGGCCACCTCTCTGCCGGAATTTGCTTTTGGCTCATGTGTTCACTCTCATGTTTGAGGTGTATTTTGCTTTCAAGATGGTGGCGAGACCACAAGTGGTGCTGTTGAGGGGATGGGAGCAGGCGGGGGGAGGAGAGGTTGGGCAACACTTGCATCTCCTCATCTCTCCCCCCTATGCCTTCCTGTGGTTTCCCACCATGACGATATGTTTTGTGCCAGTGAAGATGCACCAGGAGGACTCTTCTTTTTTTTTGGCTCGCTTATGTGTCCTTGCTCTGGTGTTGAGGTGATAATGACTGCATTTTGTGATAGTCACCATTTTTCCGAAGGACTTGGTGTTTGTTGGCTGCATTACCAATGCAGTGAAAATGGTATTGAATCAGATTGTTATGTTGTTTTGGTGTCTCAAAGGCATGTATAGGTTGTCTGTGTGAGCACAGAACTGATCATTGGGCTTTCAAGATAAAGTTGTACATAGTTGTGTAAAGTTGAAAATGCTTGAGATGAAAGAAGCAGTGATAATAAGTTATGGAAGCGATTGTTTCCAACCCTTTTCTTTCTAGTCACTTTACGGCCTGCATTATCATTTTTGTCACCGTCAATGGCAGATGATATGCATTTGATCGGTTTTTTTAACGTTCTAATCGCATCATCAAGAATTACTGCTGTCAAGTCTCCCATTATGTAGCTTTTTTCAGGATGTTCCTAGAATGCTGCTAAGTTTCAAAACATGAGTTCCATTCCAGTCATTGATGTGATGTGGAAGGACTGCTGTATGCTGCTTAGCGCTATCTCCTGCGGAGGGATTTGCTGGTTGCATTCCGGTTGCATAGTTGTTATTATCCGGCTTTCATTGCATATATTCATTTGGGGACATGTCCAGAAATCAATGGAAGTATTTTTTTGTTTGCCTGATTTTGTAGTTTCTCTGTAGTCCTTATGGTGTGAGGTGGTTAAGGGTGTATAGTTATTGGTTCACAGTTCACCTAAGTTTAAAATTCCTTTTGTGGTGATTGAAAGTAATTACTCTCTCCAGGGTGGGCACTCTTACTAGTGAAAAACAGATTTATGAATTTTTTTTTAACCCTTCCTTTTTGATGTTTGAAAGAGGCAGATCACTAAAAGTGACAATTTTTTTTTACTCTCCAAGCATTTTATATTATTACTAGATTGTAGTGGAAGTTTCTGTCATACAAGATGGTTACAGGTAGCTTTTTGAAGAGTAATTATTACGGAAGCTAATAATATTTTTATCATTTAAATTATTACAGTGGTAATGCGTTATCAGTTTGTGAGCTAAGAACTGCACCCCTTTTCAATACTTTTTAAGCTTTGTGAAAAAAAAGAAAATGTAATGACTTGGTGTTTCAAGGACTGATGAGGAGCCTATAAAAGTGGTTGTTGAAGAGGGATATATTGTGACATCATTGCCTAGCATGAGACAGGGATTAACTTGCCGTCCAGAAATAGTCTGCTTAAAATTTACCTTTTTGTGGTACCTATCTAAATAGGACTTATGCTTACAGATTGATATTGCTGTGTTAAAAGGTAATTGTTCTGCTTTTGGAAATGTAGTAATTCTCCTCTCGTTTTAATTAGCACTGGAACAAGTTTTATTGCATTTAGTTTTAGTTCTCCCACCAAAGATAGCCCTTTGAAATTATATTTATCATGAAATTTCAAGAGTAACTTCCTGAAGAGCAAATGATTGTTTTACTGAGCACTGCTACCACTATGTTTAGTGTACACAGGTTTTTCTGGACTTCTGCATGTATTTGAACTTGTTTAGTTTTTTGGGGTTTTGTCAGGTCTCGATGGATGGATGTGATAAATGACTGTATGAATGATTAGGCTAAATTCCTGACATATAGGGCAACATTAAGTTGTTGTAGACTGTATTTAGGTGATGGTCAAAGGGTCAAACCTTCAAATTTTTGGAGATATGGTGGCAATTCAAAAATTTTCTTATAGAACCAAGTAACAAGAAGAAGCAAACATTTCTTCTGAATTCCTAGGACAATTATAAGTGACATTTTCCCGGTTTGTTTAGAAAAATGCTACATTGGCTTCAGGAGGAGGAGTGAAATAGATTAGCTCTTATTTTCAACTTTATTACTTGTGAAAAAGAAATTAAAGCCCATCTTCGTTATATATATAAATATATATGCATATATATAATTTCTTATTGTTAAAATATCTTTTTTACCCCTCAAGTTACCAAAGATGCATGGAAAGAAGAACTTCTGTGAAGCCCACATATGGCGTTAAACTAAAATGAAAACTGTAAATTTTTGTAAACTGTTGTTACCGATTGTGCTTGTGTATACTTTGTAGAATGTTAAAAGGTTTTTTTTATACTTTATTCAGTGAAATATAGTTTATTCTGTATAAAAATGTAAATTTTACCATTGACTTTTCTTAGTATTCTGTAATTATGTTTAGGTATTGATGCATATCGTTTTTATCGGCTTAACAACAAATGCCATTTCTACCAGGGCTGCAAATAACTTTATCATGATATGGAAGCTGTGTATATGAAATGTATTTGCATTGTTAAAGATGATCCTCATAAGATCCTCGGAAATACCTGATGTGTGCTCTGGTTTCACAAATGGATGTTGATATGGTTGTTGAATGCATGTGTGTGTTTACACCTGGGTGTTTGAATGTGTATGACTGGGTAAGGTGTGTGTGTGAGGGTGACTCAGTTTGTGTGCTTGTGGCCATGCACACAGGTTGTGTGTTATGTATATTGGGCTAACACATGCAGGCATGCACTCAATGCGAGTCCAAAATATGTGTGGAGCAAAAGTGGGAATAGAATCCTTTTGCAGCTGTAAATTTTAAAGAATGCTTTATGACATATATATTCTCACAAGATATTCTGTGTTTCATTTGTTTATTTTGATGTTTAAAAATTGTACAACTCGATTGAGCATATCAGTATTCAGCTGACGACACTTAGTGTTAGAAAACCTGCTCTATCAAAGTTGAGCAAAATACTTTTCTTCTGGGGAACACCATCTTGAGATGAAAGAGATTTATTGCTTACCAAATGAAAACATGGGTTTTAATGGAGGTGTGTTAGGACCTGTGGCAGATTTAGGGGGGCAGAGAATTTAGGGGAGCACATCCCACTGTGATGCAGAAAGTGGAAAAGATGGTCAAAATCCAGATAAGTGTACACTTGTTTTATAAATTGGCACCTCTGGATTTTTGAGATCTCTTAATACAAATCTGAGGTCATGTCAAAGAAAAATGTGGAGGCATAATATCCGATTCAAAATTTTGGAAAGCATAAAATTAAACAGCATAAATTCTGTTACCGATATATTTCTTCCAGCACCTTTTGATGGTACACAAGAGCTAAAGATGATCTAAGATTTAATGGAGAAACTAATGTGGGTCATACCACCTCAGTTCAACAAATGGTTGCCCCTTATGGTCTCAGATTTTGTTTAAATTTAGGGTATGGGTAGCATGTGACTCCAAATGAAGTTTTATGGAGCTGTTGTTTCGAAACATTTTTTTCTTGATTTATACATATAAGAATTTTTTCACATTTTCGCTTTAAATGAATGCCCTGAATCATGGTTTTTCCATATATCTCTGGTTCTATTCATCATATAGCTGTGATATTTAACTCGCTTTAAAGCTTAGTCTTGTTTAAGAATAGTGGTATTACTTGAAAATGATTTTATTAAATTTCCTAGTTTTGTTTCACTTTTAATATAAAGATATTGTGTATTTACGCTTCTTAAATAAAAAATGAAAGTTTCATTGCTTAACAAATGAAAACATGGGTTATAATGGTAGTGTTTTAGGACCTGTGGCAGATTTAGGGGAGCAGAGAAAGGGGAGCACATCCCACTGTGATGCAGAAGGTGGAAAAGATGGTAAAAATCCAAATAAGTGTACACTTGTTTTATAAATTGGTATCTCTGGGTTTTTGAGATTTCATCCAAGTAAAAGTTTTCCACCGCGTTACCAAAAACCATCTCAGCTTGGAGTCGTGGAAGTTGAGCCGGCACGTTTGTACATTGAAGAGAGAGCATCAAGTTTCAATTAGCACGATATCTTTTATGTCTCACTTTTCAAAGTCGCTGAGAAAGGGATTTATTTCTAGGAAATCTTGCCACACCACCTCCTACACATTCAAATGCATCACATCCGAATCTCTTAACAGCTCCCAACCACAAACCCCCAAAAGCTGAGAAATGCTATATTCGTCCGTCGAAGTTTTTAACTAAACGCATTGCTTTCCTTAGAATTTTACTTATTTCTTGGTTAAATCTTTCTGTCCAGGGTCCAAAATACGATGTATTCAAGTTGTGGCCTCACCAGAGCCGGGTAGCAACTCTCGTTTACTTTTTCATCCGAGGACCTACCTACTCATAAACCCTAGTTCCTTTAATGGTGAGTCAAGTATGTTTTACATGCGTGTTACCCACAGTATGTCTGTAAGAAAACTGGTAACATCTAATACATCTATATACCACCCTGCGGATCGCCACATGGGCGTGTGACGAGGGTGTTAGGTCACCAGCCGCTTAAAGATGTTAGGGATAATGCTTTGGGAGGTGAAATGGTGACATATATTATAGGAGTGTGTTTAGTGGAGTGGTCGCATATGGTGTGCGGAAAGAATGAGTTTTTGTACCTATCTGCCCTTTACACGGCTGGTGACCGAACACCCATTGCCACTCGTCCATATGGCGGCTCGCAGTGCAGCATGTAGATGTAGAACACTGCGAAACACTTAGCAATAGGCAATCCGGGATGGTGACTCAATACCACATTAAACAAATCGAATTTTAGTATCGTTCACATACACTGCACAATGTTCTTCGTAGGTGTAGTTAAAGATGTAAATGTAAAGTGCCTCCTTGCAATTTGCCATGCCAACCGTACTCCTGCTTCCGCTGAGGCAAAGGTGCACAGGAGCTAGGGGAAGGGAGAGTGATGTGGCCATAGTTGGGAAATATACAAAAAATTAACTGATTAAAGTTAAAGTTGATCTCTGTAAAAAGTAACTAGTTGAAGTTAAAATTTACTTTTCTGAAAAGATAACTGATCAAAGTAAAAGTGAAAAAAGTAACTTTTACTTTAAATTAACTTTTTCATTTACTTTCATGAAACGTTTAAAAAGTAACTTTTAAAAGCTAATTTTTGCAATTGGTATAAAATGAATAAAACTCTCAAAGTCAAGAAAAAATTTATTCAACTGTTACTTTAAAAGTCATTAAACTTGAATAACATTCTCATTTCCAAATTTGTATCGGACATCCGTCCTCTCCTATCTGAAAAAGAAGCACTGCAGCACTAAACATCCTTTCACATTGCGCTGATGATGGAATGTCAGTGTTGTGCTTGACAAAAAGATTTCTCATAGTGCTTGAGAGTTCATAAACACTCCTACAATCGTGAATATATATCACTGCTTCCGCATTGGCGATGGGAAGTTCCTCCTGACTGATAGCAGTCGAGTGGGAAAAAAATGCATCCGTCTTAGAAGAAGTTTCATTTGTATCACTGTTGGATGAGGGTGAACTTTTGTTGGTGGTATGTCTTAAGATCTCCATACTAATGGCTGTCTCTAGCCGTGACCTTGCAGCTGATCTCCTTTCTTCATCACTGTTGTAGCTTTTAACTAAGTTAGTACACTTTTCTTCTTCGGCCAAAAATTAACGAAAAAAATTAACTGAAGTTAGTTTTGTATCAGTTAATGTATAATTTTAACGATATAAAGTTAACTCTCATAAAAAATAACGGTTAAGTCAAATAGTGAACTACATGGAAGATTTTTTTCGTAAATATTCGCAGCTTTTGATTTAATCTTGTGAAATCTTTTGGTATCCGCGATGATTTTTTTTTTAAGAGCAACAGATTCGCCGTGCTATTCCGCCGACTTCACCAGGCTTATTGTTTCTTTGCCGTTGGTGGTTGGGCATTTATAGGTCCGAACAACAATGGACTTCTTTTAAATTTCGGCTGTTAATTTTTTAAAGGCTCAACTTGACCGTTTTTTCTTTCCCAAAAGTCTCTTCCACGAAGCCGGCAGAATAGCACGGCGAAACTGTTGCTCATAAAAAAAATCATCGCAGGTACCAAAATATTTCACAAGATTAAATTATGAGCTGCGAAAATTAACGAAAAAAAGTTCATTAGACTCTATGGGGAGGAGAACTTCTAGGAAACTAGAAAAACTCTTCTTTGACCTTTCTATTGCGATGCCGAGACACAAAAACGGTGCCATCCTTTGTCCAAGTACAACATCATATTCAATCTACTGCGGCCAAGAAAATTCTTCTTCGCACCAGTTTATCACTCCTAGGGGAGCGAATTCGTTACACCCGCTACGCCATACATCCCATACATCAGTGTAGCGAAGAACTCTCCGCACTCCATCTGTATTTAAGCTCCATAATGGAATCGGATGACTGGACCACATTGGACAGAATCTCTTGTCCTCAAGTTTTTCAACCTAAGAAAGAACTCGAGAAAAACAAATGAAGAAATTTGAGAAGTTACACCAAAAACAACATCCGGTAGAGGAGACCCAAAATACGAAAACTATGATTCACTTATCAAACGTCGTTTTAGATGAAGCTGCCGTATCTGTCCTCACGAAAGGATTAAATGTTGCTATAGCCCCGAAGGAGATACCTATGTAAAAATTATAGCTTGCGTTGAATCTACTTTAAGGAAACTACCTACAGTAACATCTGAGGATATCAGACAAGAAGTAGCTCATGTTCTGAAGAGATCAAAGCCTCCTAAATCTAACGTTTCCAAAGATGAGATGCAAGCTTTGAAGTCCTTACGGGAAAACACAAATATTATAATTCTAGCAGCAGATAAAGGAAACGCCACGGTGGTAATGTCTAGAAAAGAGTATGTTGATAAAATCAGAATAATGCTGGATGATCCGACCTATACAGGAAAATAAAAAAGATCCTACAGCCAAAGCGGAGACGACGACAAAAGATCTAATTAAATCTTCTTCTATTCTAAATGAAGAAAAAAGATTTCTCATACCATCAGCCTCGAAACCTCTGAGACTTAATGGATTGCCAAAAATTCATAAGCCGGGCATACCTCTGCGACCAATCGTAAGTTCGATTGGATCTCCCACGTATAAATTAGCAAAACACCTGGCAAGAGAAATTCAAGCATTTGTTGGTCAAACCTCTTCATATGTTAGAAATTCAGAACATTTTATCGAAACCCAGACGTTTCCGTTTACGGATGCGAAAAAGCGACGATCGAGTCTCAAGGAATGCCACATCGGATGTTTGTGAAAGATTATTGGGGAAAAACTTAATGCAGCGAACTGAATACTATGCGCGTATTGTAAAATAAAGTATGCGAATGATTAATATTACGATACAGGTCGTGAACTCACTTGTATTTATGCCAGCGGCAAGAAATACATTTCCACAACATGCAGCATACGCCTGGTATCCAGATCCTCGTGCGCGACACGTAGCTCGAAGCGCCCGAAGGCTGGGGACTATTTTGCGACGGCGGAAATGTACACTTGAATCGAGTGATAAGTTCGGACGCGCAGCTCTTCATCCAAGGATCGCTGCGTTTGTGGTGTGCACTAGTTTCATGGTCGCGAGTAGCTAATAGCCTTGTACCACGTGTATCTAAGGTGAGTGAATGTATTTACTTTGCAAAACTTAACTGCGTTAATGCAAGACTTTAGGCGCGTTTACATTAAATGTAACGTTGAATGTAAGAATTGAAGGAGGTTTAACTCAAATTAAGAGAACTCGATGAAACTTGTACGAAGCATTACTTATGTTATCCTAAAGCTACCGGAATTTTCTCAAAATTATTTTTAGATTCCGGGCTTAGGTACAACATAACAAGTTAAATTAAGTTCTTAAGTTCCATACAATGTCAACGGACATTAAGGCTGTTGGATACCTCCGCGAATTCGCCATATTGTGGTAATATGTTTAACTATGGTGTGGCCATGCCGCCTTCACGTTCACAACATTATCATTAAGAATAGCAAGCTGCCTTCAATCGGCGGTGTAATTTACTGTGCCCAGCGAAGAATTGTCCCCATGGTCATAATTTTTTCATATTTCTGTTAGAGTCGTTCGTCGTATACGAATACCTCGTGTGAACTTGGATTGGCGGTGAAGAAGTTCCAACGTGTCAGGTAACTGGAGTAGAGGTTAAAATGAGGTTTCCAAGACAGTTGCCACCAGAGTTCGCCACTGTATGTGTCGCCTCCATTTTGTATTAAGACAAAAGACGAACGAAATAGTGTTGGCGGTCGATTCGAATGATGTTGTGGCGCGGTGCCGAGGGGAGTCCGCAGCTCCCCTCCCCTCCCTCCCCCTCCCCTCTCCCGCCCCTCCAGTGTCCGTACGCCGCCGCCGCCCCCGCCCCTGCCCCCGCCCCAGCTCCGCCCCTGTGGATATTTTAGGCAGCCTTTAAAAAGGCTGTATATATCGGTTAAGCTTTATGTATCGATTTATTTTCGGTATCATTTTATTTGTATTGGCTATTGATCAGTTATTAGTATCGGTTATTGATTTTTATTCAGGAGGCATACACTCCCGACAAAGTAATGTTGTTTCCCATTTTTTCATTTGTATTCGACGACATTTCTCGCCAGCCAACGTTTCAAAATTCTCGCTAAAATCTGGATTGTAATATAACGAAGAATACTGTATTAATTCGCTCGGTTTATCAGCGAGACGTATAATGTCTGTGTAAACGTCTTTAACGAATGCGTGAAGCGTACAGCATTTCTCTGTATTGTTGAGTATTTCTAACATTCGGTATCTTAAGAAGTGCTCGCTAATTCGAGACTTTCGCTTTGGTCCCTCAATTTCTCTGTTGCGGACGAATGACAAGACACCCGTCGGGTTCATGGTGCGAGAGTGGAATGACGACTTTCCTTTCCTAAACTTTCCCCTTATTTCCCCTTATTTCCTCTTGCTGGAATAAGGCTTATGTTCCCGCATGCGTATTTGAGGCAATGACGCAATCAACTCTCCCTCCACCCCCTTAGCTCCTTTCTCTCGCGTGAAAAGCAATCCCACTGGTTACTCTGCAATGGATCTCGACAGCATCGAGTTGTCACATTATTCGAGTTGTACTGTGAGGCATTATTATCCGCTCCGTTTAAAATCTTTGTGTGCAATAGCAGTTAATGTTCAGATACGTAAAGCACATGAAAAGAAAGTGAGAACGAATGCTTGGCTAAAGACATATAAAGACATTTTTGAAGAGTTGGAGCTGCCGAGAACTCTAACTAAATATTTAAGGGATTACCGACTAAGCGCTATTTATTTCGCAAGTCCAGACAGTCGACCACCACAGTTGATAGTAAAATACGGGAACGCACCGTTCTCGATTTGTAATAGTGACCGAAATATGGAGCTGTTCAATGTCTCTATCGATGGACAACTATACACAAACATCCGATGAACAGCCGATACATTACTGGTTGAAAAAGGATCCCAATCGATGTGTATGGCCTTTCCGCTGCACTGAAGAAGAATACCTGTTTATGGTATGGGAAATGAAGAAAGCCGTTCCACCGCGTGTTAAGGAAGAGATCAGTTCTAGCGACAAACAGACACAAACCTAAAGTCGATAAAACCGAAACATTAACCTTAACCGAAACTTACAGCCTTTTTTAAGGCTTCCTATTTAATCCACATATACGCGAAAGAGAGAGATGGAGAGTCATTCGCGAAAGGAGTTTTGAAAAAAATAAATAAATTTCTCCCCAACATGCACGCGGTTGCCTTCGTATCGGTTGGCTTTATCACCCGCCAACTCTCCCTCCACCCCCTTAGCTCCTTTCTCTCCCTCCACCCCCTTAGTTTCTTTCTCTCGCGTGAAAAGCAATCCCACTGGTTACTATGCAATGGATCTCCACGGCAGCGACTTGTTATATCAAGCGAGTTGTACTGTGACGCATTATAATCCTCTCCGTTTAGGATCTTTGTGTGCAATAGCAGTTAATCTTCAATTACGTAAAGCCGCCGCAGAAAGATTGAAAACGAAAGTTTGACTAGGGAGATGGGAAGACGTTTTTGAAGACTTGGAGCTGCCGAGAACTCTAACTAAGTATTTAAAGGATTACCAAATGAGCGCTTTTTATTTCTCAAGTGCAGACAGTCGACCACCACAGTTGGTACTGAAATACGGGGATTCACCGTACTCGATTTGTAAGAGAAGGACCGAAATATGTTACGGTTCAATTTCTCTATCGTGTGATAACTATACGCAAACACCCGATGATAGAGACGTATGGGATCTTAGACGAGCTGTATGGCCTTTCCCCTGCACTGAAGAAGAATACCTGTTTATGGTATGGGATATGAAGAGAGCCATTCCTCCGAGTGTTAGGGAAGAGAAAAGTTGTAGCGAAAAACAGACACAAACCTATAGTTGATATTAAACAATGAAATAAAAGCTCAAATAATAAACAAACCGAAAACCGAAACATTAACCTTAACCGAAACTTACAGCCTTTTTTAAGGCTTCCTATTTAATCCACATATACGCAAAAGAGAGAGATGGAGAGTCATTCGCGAAAGGAGTTTTGAAAAAAATAATTCATCAACGTCGGAAAAAAAATAAAATTCTCTCCACAGAGAGTCTTTAACATGCACGCGGTCGCCACTGCCCGGCCGGCTTTTATCACCCGCCCGCCCGCCCGCCCTTATCACCCTCCCACTTCCGCCGCCATATGGCGGCACAGCTCTCGGCGCGAGACCGAGTGGCGAACTCTCTCCCGCGAACACAGAGTGAATTCCGATATACAGAGAGAACGAAAATTTCGCTGCGATGGCCCCTTTGGAACACTTTCCTTTTCTGGGCGTTGGAGCTCTTCTCCGAGAAGATGAGAATGAGGATATGGACACCGAAGAAGAAGAAGAGAGTGACAGTGAGGAAAGTGAGAGTGACAGTGAGGAAAGTGATAATGATGACGGTGAATACTTCGTGTGTATGTATTTACAAGTTCCTCTTGATATGCCCACAATAACAAACGAAGTCATGACGTATACGTTGCAATTACTGATCAATATGGACAGAAGGTGGGAACATTACGAAGTATTTGGAGGAGAAAGAAATTGGTCAATTCATTGGAGAGCTGAGAATTTTAATGAAGCCGAGGCAATGCTTTACATGACACCTATGATTTTCGGATTCGGGCATGCCTGCATAACTAAAAATGGGGATATAACCCGCTCCATTGTGTGTTAATAAATTTAAAATTACTAAAACCGAAAAATAACAATCGAAATGACAACCTATACTGACAACCACGAGAACCAACCAAGCCGCACGGTCTTTTTAAAGGCCAAATAAGAAAAATCCATTAAGAAATTATGGAAAGAGAGACAGTTTAAATAAGTTTTTGAAAATAATAAAACCGTAATGTATTTTAGAAAAATTTCAGAGAAGCAAGGAACGTGCACTTTGGCAGTTTCGCTCGCTCCTTATCGCTGTCGCTTCCTGTGACCACTCACCCCACTTCTGTGATACTCCGAGCGGGCGCGTGTTGGATGGGTGTTGCCAGGCTAACACTCACCCCAATTGCGCGATACTCTGAGCGGGTCGTGCGTTGGATAGGCGTTGCCAGCCCATCATTTGCATTCCAGTAGCCGAAGACGTAAGTACTGTTTCATCTGAGTCTCTCCATTACCCTCGTATTAAACCATTATTTTGTTGATTTGATACGCTCTTTCTTTTTCAGATGGACGCTCTTTCTGTCCGGCTGGAACTTGTTAATACGGCTTCACTTCCCTTCGTAAAGAAGGAAGATTTGAATGTCGGTTACAGGTACCAGGTGCTGGAGCTGGAGAGGTTCGATAATGCCCGATACGGCCCCGTGCTCCTAGCTTTAATTAGGAGCACGGAGGCCGTAATCGGCAAGATCTTTCTCCCGAGAAGGTTCCTCGACATTTTCAAAAATGCCGAGGACCTTCTCACCTACAATTCGGCCCCAACAGAACAACTTTGGGGCCTGACCTGGGACGGGAGGCGGTTGGAGATGACGCCGTCCCATTAATTAAAGGTAATTATTAATTTCCATAGTTTTTTTTGTTTAATTTAACATGTTGGAACTCGAATATTCATTTATATTATTTCTTTTATTCTTTCAGGTGTACAAAAAAAATATAAAAAAAAGGATTATGGAAAAAAGAAAAAAAATTAAATAAAACTTTAAAAAAAGATGTATAGTGGAAATAAGCGTTTTCTTTGTGTTTTAACCTAAAAAAAATCCCGTTCCTGATCAACTGGTGTTTGCAGCCCTGATGGAAAGCAGCATTAAAGGTTAGTCTTAAATTAAGAAAGTGTTTGTGTCTTAGGAGTGTAGGGAAAAGTAGGGTTTAATAAAGTGCAAGTGTCTTGAGAGTGAAGTGGAAATGGCTCGTCATCAAAATTGTGCGGTGGGAAAGATGGGTACCGTTAGTATTTGGTGGGAAAGGTGTGCGTCATATTGGGCGGGAAAGATGGGCGCCGTTAGTATTTGGCGGGAAAGATGTGTGTGGAAAGAAGTTCGTCATAAGCATTTGGCGGGAAAGAGATTCAATATAAGTTAGGGATTATTTCCTTTCACGGCGCAGTTTCCCTTGAGCGTTCGTGAAACATGGCAGTTGAAGTATTGTGCGACGTGTGTTTCACCTATTACAGATATAGGCCGAGCCATGAAACGAGTGAAATGCACCGAAGACATTTATTGAATCAAATTGGTGGTGAAATAAGACCGATTGTGGAACTTGAGTCAGCTGTGCGAGACCGATTGAAGACATATTGGGTGAGTGGATTTGAAGAGCTAAGTGACGTTGTTACGTTTTTAGGTAGCATTAAACATGTACTCTCCGCAAAAATCAGGGAACAATTAGAAAAAACCGCTTTAAAAGTTAACGTGATTTTGAAATGTACCTTTGTGAAAGATGAGATATCGGATGAACGTAGCTTCAAAACCAAGAACCTTCGTGTGTTGCAATCCGATGACATCGATGAAATTTTAGACAGGCTTTTCGGTAAACTAATGAAGGAAAAGAGTGAACACCAGTCGAAAGGTTCAGGATGGGTTTTATCGATGGTCCAAGGGTTGGAACTTAGAATTAACAAATATAAACCCCTGAGAGGATCCACATTTATCGAGCTTCCGGCAAAAATTAAAAAAACAAACGCTGTCATTAACGTTAGAAATGATGATCAGTTCTGTTTCAAGTATGCAATTTGGGCAAAGAATATCTGCATTCACCCTGAGCGTGTTTCAAAATACAATACCACCGAATTCCGCAATGGTTATGATTGGGGTTGTATAAGTTATCCCGTTGAAGTATCACAAATTTCAAAATTTGAAAAAGCGAATAACATTTCGATTAATCTTTTCGGGCTCGACGAGAAAGAAAATGTGTATCCCTTGAAGGTTGTCGATAAAGAGCTCGAGGATCATCGCGATCTCCTATTCTTGACTTCCGACGAAAAGAGTCATTACTGTTACATTAAAAACTTCAACCGATTGATTCATAATCAAATGACAAGGCACCATAACCCAATCATTGTCTGTAAGCGTTGTTTTAAGCCGTGCTATTCTATGGAAACCCTCGAAAAGCACAAGATGGATTGTAACCTTAATTCGCCATCGAAAATAATTCTTCCCGAAGGTGATGACGCTTTCTTAAAATTTAAAAATTATTCTCATACAGCCAGGGTTCCGTACGTTGCTTACGCCGACTTTGAGTGCAATTTACCTAGAGTAATGAGTTGTGATCCCACAAACGAGCATTCGTACATTCAGACTCGCCAAAACCATGTGGTTATGTCATTCTGCCTTCTCTTGGTAGCTACCACTGGTGAACTTTTCGAGCCGATTCTATACCGAGGAACAGACGCAGTGCAAGTATTTTTAGAAAAAGTCAAGGAACTAACACTTTTCGCACGAAGGAAGTATAAAAATCCTGTACCGATGCTGGAGATGACAGAGGAGGAGAATGATGCTTTTAACAAGGCTTTCCTTTGTCACATTTGCGGATATGAACTGGGTCACGAGCGTGTCAGGGACCATGACCGTCTTAGTGGAAGGTTTAGAGGTGCTGCCCATCCAGCTTGTAACGTAAATTATAAGGTTCCGACTTTTCTACCAGTTTTTATACACAACCTTTCCAATTACGATGCACATAGTACCACATCTAGGCAGCGACAATGACAGAATAACTTGCATACCTAATACCGAGGAGAAATACATTTCTTTTGCAAAGTACGTTGATTCACACTTCTCATTCCGATTTATCGATACCTTCAGATTTTTAGGGGCTTCGCTCTCAAAATTATTTGACTCAATTCCTCGCGACAAGTTTCATCAAACTGCTCACATCTTTGGTGATAAAATCGAGCTAATCACACGCAAGGGTGTTTTTCCATACGAATACGTTGACTCTTGGGAAAAACTCGACGATGCATCGTTGCCTCCGAAATCTGCTTTCTTCAGCTCTCTGACGCTAGACGATGTAAGTGACTCTGACTATGAATTTGCCGAGAGAGTATGGAATGAATTCGAGTGCAAGTCTCTAGGTGAATATTCCGATTTGTATTTGAAAACCGACGTCCTTCTCCTGGCAGATGTATTTGAAAATTTCACAAATTCCTGCATGGTGGCGTATGGATTAGATGCTGCGTGGTATTTCACAATGCCAGGCCTTTCATTCGATGCAATGCTTAAACACACAGTGGTCACGGTTGAACTGTTAACCGATTACGATATGATACTAATGATGGAGAAAGGCATTCGTGGGGGCATAAGCCAGTGTGCTAAACGATACGCAGACGCTAACAATAGGTACGTTAATCAGTGTGATCCCGATCAGGAATCAGTGTACTTAGCATACGTTGTTATGAACAATTTGTACGGATTCGCATTGACCCAGCCTCTTCCAAAGTCAGGATTTCGATGGGTTGACACCGTTGATGTAATGTCGATAGCAGACGACTCGCCCAAAGGATACGTTTTAGAAGTGGATCTTGAATATCCAAAGACATTGCATGACTTACACAATGATTTACCGTTTTGCTCCGAGAATGAAACTCCACCGAATGGAAAACATAAGAAGTTAATGACGACACTAACTGATAAAGAGCGGTACGTAATTCACTACAGAGCTCTCAAACAAGTATTGACAGCAGGCCTTAAATTGAAAAAAAATTAACCGAGTCATAGAATTTGATCATTCACCGTGGATGAAGTCGTATATTGAGAGCAATTCACTAAGGCGGAAATTGGCGACTACTGATATCGATCGCGATGTATATAAGATGGCTAACAATAGTATCTATGGGAAGACGATCGAACAGGTGAGAAACAGAATTGACCTTGAACTTGTCAATAATGAAAAACGATTGAATAAACTAATATCCAGCTCTCTGTTTCTTGACCGAACGATATTCGCAGAAAACCATGTGGCCGTTCACAAAAGAAAGAGTACTATCAAGATGAATAAGCCCATGTATATTGGACAAGCAGTGTTAGATATTTCGAAAATACTCATGTACGAATTCTTTTACGATAACCTAAAGGCGAAATATGGCAACGATTTGCAATTATTATACATGGATACCGATAGCTTCATCTTAGAGATTAAAACGCAAGATTTTTACGATGACATGACCACAGACCTCAGTTCTTACGATACTTCCAATTATCCCAAAGAACACCCATGTTATTCACCTTTGAACGCAAAAGTTATTGGCAAGATGAAAGACGAGTGTGGAGGTGCTATAATGACACATTTTGTTGGCTTACGAAGTAAGTTATATGCATATCGAGTGCAAGGTAAAGCTGAGGGGAAACGTGCGAAGGGGGTAAAAAAGGCAGTGATAGATAGAACAATAAAATTTGAGGATTACGTCAAATGCCTGCATGAAAGCGTCCCATCGTTTAGGAGCATGACTATAATACGATCCCAAAAACACAAGCTTAGCACAGTCGAAATAAACAAAATTGCATTGAGTGCCAATGACGATAAAAGATACATTTGCGAGGATGGAATAAACACTCTTGCGTAGGGGCATTATAAAATCAACCGATTAAAACGAACTTGGGAGGAGTCGTTTTCCGACACGTGAATAACACCGATGCTCGAGCTTAATTTTCATCAGTTCACATCAGGTTAGCCGAGAGAGTGGAAGTCCGTCGCCGCGAGAAGAAGAAAATGGAAATGATGGATCGAGTAAATGAGGCCATAAGAACTTGCGTTGACTTGAAAGGTGACATATCCCTTTTGAGCAATGAACACGTCAAACATCTGCCGATAGTTCTTAAAGGTATTTCGTCTGAGTCAAGTGCACGTTTTGTTGGAGAAAGTGTACGGAAAATGTGATACGGAATACAGTTTGTGCTACGAACACTATAACAAGGGAAGAACACACATTGATGGCCCACCCCCAATGAAAAAAGATTGTTATGGGTGTAAAACTTAGAGACATTGCCAGAGTGCATATAAATGAGCTGACGAAGCAAGGAGACGATCAGTTGCCTGCGTGATACGAATGCGACATCGTGATTCGCGTCTTATCGATTGCATTATGGGAATCATACTTTTAGTCTTGCTTCTCACCGAGCTAGGGCTTAACATTGGTGATAGCATTGACAAGAACCGCATTAATTGCATAGCCGATTATCTACGACAGTATGGTTACCTGAATGTGAGTGAGAACGGATTAGATAATGTGAAACCAAATGCCCTCACCGATTCACTTAGAATTTTTCAAGAGTAATACAATATCAGCAATAGTGACGGAGAGATAGATGAACAGACTTTGGAATTCATCAACAAACCCCGTTGTGGCGTCGCTGATGATCCTGCTTTTACCTTATCTCCATACAAATGGAATAAAGATGTCTTAAAATGGCATTACGGCTTGATGAATCACACGTACATAGAACTGGCGAAGAAAGCATTTGATGTGTGGGCCGGAGGAGCGAATTTAACATTTGAGCATGATTCTCAAACGCCAGATATTATTATCAAAAATACGCGGCTCACCCATAGAAATGTGCGTCGTTTGGGGGGTTTCTGTCCTCATCCCTTTGACGGTAAAGATGGTAAATTAGCCCATGCAGATTATCCAACGCGATATGGTGAGTTGTTAGAAATTCACGTTGATCAAGATGAGAATTGGTACTTAGGGTTGGACAGAGTTCCCTTTCCACAATCACAACTCAGCCTTCTTGCGACGCTCATCCACGAAATCGGGCACACACTAGGCATCTCACATTCCAATGATAAAAACGCTATCATGTACGCTTTATACGATGATTTTAATTATAGACTCGATTTGCATGAAGATGACATTCAGGCAGTTCAACATCTTTACGGTCAACCCGTTGAAAAGGAAGAAGTTGACCAAACGAAACAGACTTTGGATGAGAAGCGGAATGAAGAAGAGGAGGATGCAAATATCAATGCCAGTCGTGTCGAGCTATGCGAATTGAGAAGAGTAGATAAATTTCTTATAATCAATCACCTGTTGTATTTGTTTCATCGAAATTTGTTTTGGTACATGGATATGGAAAATACGGAAAAATCAGTTATCATTGGGCCCCAGCTTATTACAAACTGGCTTCCATTTCTTCCGCAAAAAGACTTTGAGCTTAGCGCGATTTACCGCAGACCAAGTGGAGAGATTGCAATATTCATCAATGAAACAATTTACATGGTGGATTATCCAAGTATGCAATTGGTAAAAGATTACCCTCGTCATGCATCGACTATTGGGTTTCCACGCAATGCTAAAATCCAGGCAGCAGTTAACACATATTCCGGGATGACATTAATATTTAATAGCAGAGATTTTATTTTAGAAATGGACGAATGTCAATTCAGACCGAAAAATCAATTTCGTCACACAAAAATGTATCCGCAAATTCCCACGGACTTAAATTCAGTTTTTAGATACGCGAATGGCATCCTGTACTTCTTCCGCGAAGACAATGTGTATGAGTGTAAATTTCTCGGGCTCGCCACCGGGTAAGATTTTTATAGACAGCCGACGTTTCGGGTTCCGACTCGTCACCCATTCTCAAGGCTAATGATGCTTGTTTAAAAAAGATTGTTTAATTTGGCGCTAGGCGGGGCGGGATTGGTCGAGCCCCGATTGTTGTATTGGAGGACCGTTGACCAGCGGAGTCTTAGCTCTGGCGTTCTGAATTCTTCTCAGAATTCTATTCCAAGAGCTGCTGATCGTATAACCAGTATCCCGGTTGAAATTCTTCCTCTCCAACCTTATCTCTATCGCCTCTTTGGTTAAGCGATCCCAAAATTGGCCGGATCGCCAAAGAACAGTCGTGTCATCCCAAATGATCTTATGGTCCCGACTCAGGCTATGCTCAACTACTGCTGATTTTTCCGGTTGACCAAGCCGGAAATGCCTACGGTGTTCCTTCAGACGAGTGGATATAGTTCGCCCAGTCTCTCCCACGTAGACTTCACCACATTCACATGGGATTTTATATACCCCCGGAGTCATGAGGCCAACTGGGTCCTTAGCCCTCACAAGGCGGTCTCTTAAATTGGCCATAGGTCTATGGATGCTCTCGATATTGTACCTCTTCAGAACCCTCGAAATTCTCCCTGATATGGTAGATACGTAGGGCAAAAAGGCCCTGGATGTAGGTTTAGGCCGGTCAACCTCCAAATCCGATGTTTGTGAATTTTCACGGGACTTTTTGAAGGCCATCGAAATTTGCCGCTCTCCGTATCCATTCTGCCGGAAGGTTTTCCGAAGGTGGTCCAATTCCACAGGAAGACTCTCTGCGTCAGATATTGATCTCGCACGATGTATGAGAGTGGAGAGGACAGCACTGCGTTGAGAGGGGTGATGGTGACTAAGGCCATTCAGGTACAAATCTGTATGCGTCGCCTTCCGATAAACGCTATGCCCCAGTTTGCCATTTTCTTTTCGGGTGATAAGG
The DNA here is from genome assembly GCA_963169105.1 of Ceriagrion tenellum. Classification (NCBI taxonomy): domain Eukaryota; kingdom Metazoa; phylum Arthropoda; class Insecta; order Odonata; family Coenagrionidae; genus Ceriagrion; species Ceriagrion tenellum. The sequence goes on from OY720632.1 coordinate 199,891,048, forward strand.
ACGTCGAGGAATGCGATTCTATTATTTTTCTCCATCTCCATAGTGAACTGTATGTTGGGATGTTGGTTGTTCATATGGTCTAAAAATATTTTAAGAGCGTCCGGTCCATGAGGCCATATAATAAACGTGTCATCCACGTATCTGAGGAAACACTTCGGACGTAACGGAGCTGTTGAAAGGGCTTTTTCCTCTAAGTCCTGCATATAAAAGTTGGCAATGGCTGGTGACAGAGGGGATCCCATCGCAACTCCATCTGCCATTTCATAGTGTCCACCGTTGTACTTGAAAAACGTGGATGTAAGCGTATGATGGAAAAGCTTCACCGTCCCACTGTCAAATTTATCCTCCAGCAGCTTAAAGGTTTCAGCGAGAGGAACCCGCGTGAAAAGAGAAACAACATCGAAACTAACCATAATATCGGTCGTCTCCACTCTAAGGTTTTCCAGGATATCCACAAATTCTGAAGAGTTTTTAATGTGATGTTCACAACCACCCACGTATGGAGATAAAATTCCCGTAAGGTATTTGGCCAAGTTGTAAGTGGGAGATCCGATGGCACTCACAATCGGTCGGAGAGGAACACCTTCCTTATGAATTTTTGATGAACCCATTCTCAATGCTAATGATGCTTGTTTAAAAAAGATTGTTTAATTTGGCGCCAAATTAAACAATCTTTTTTAAACAAGCATCATTAGCCTTGAGAATGGGTGACGAGTCGGAACCCGAAACGTCGGCTGTCTATAAAAATCTTACCCGGTGGCGAGCCCGAGAAATTTACACTAATTTAATTCGCCGGTAAAGTGTAAAATCATACATTACAATGTGTATGAGTTTAGTGAATTCAATAACACATTAGTCAGAGCCGGTAAAAATAACCTTGGGTTATTCGGAATTACTTGTCCTACGAAATATTCTTCTGCGTTATCCTCCATTACAAGCGATTTGAAGGGGCTAGTTATTCGCATGGAAGATATGCTTGAAAATAAAGGATAAAAGTGTGGCTCGAAAGAGGGACTGGTCCATTCATTTTCTTTCACTCTCGGAGTCAACGTTAATAATGATTAAGTGGAAACACCCTTTTACCTGTATAATTGCAGGTCCTTTAAGCAGTGGAAAAACACAGTTCGTATTGAAGTTTCTCAGAAATTTACCGTCATTAGTGGATGGAAAAATAAAAAGGATCATATGGTGCTGTAGTTTTGGAAGCGCAACAAATATTAAGAAGGTTAAGGGTATTCCAAAGGTCAAATTCAGTTGAAAACTTCCTAAAAGCTTCTCAAATCCGAAAAAGATACCAACTCTTTACATAATCGATGATTTGATGCATGACTGCTTCAGTGACAACAAAGTGAGCGAGCTTTTCACAAAAGATTCGCATCATTCGAATATTTCTGTCATTATAATCAGTCAAAATGTTTTTTATCAATCCCGTTTTTCACGTACGATATCTTTAAATGCAAAGTATATTGTGTGCTTTAGAAATGTTCGCGATCGGTCGCAATTCAAATATTTAGCCGGTCAAGTTTATCCCGAAAATCCAGCGGCGCTCACAAACGTATATAGGGAGGTAACATTAAGGCCATTCACTTATTTAGTGCTCGACTTTGCTCAGGAAACGGACGATTGCCTGCGGTACAGGACGCACATTTTCCCCACAGAAATCACCGAAGTTTACGTGTCACCACACCTGTTGGACAAGATACGAGATAACACTAGTGTCCCACCACACCTCCGAAATGGGTAAAATGGATAGAGTAAAACGAAACATAGACATATTTAAAAAAATCAAGAAAACGAAATCGAAAAAGGAACGCAAAGCTATCATAAAGTCGGTGAGTTCGGATGTCATAAAGACTTTGAGTGAATGTTGCCAAAATGTGTTAAACGGAAATTTAAAGATAAATCCAAAGTTAAAGAAGAAATTGCTCAGTTACAAGGATGCGATCAGAGAGATAGGTTGTTACAAAGCCCCCCTGAAAAGAAAACGTGCGGTGCTCAATCAAAGAGGAGGGTTTTTATCATCTCTTTTAGCTGCCATTCTCCCCTTAATCAGTGGAGGGTTAGCTTTAATTAAAAAATAATGAGTTTTCAAAAATTTCTCTTGGTGGACCCCACCATTTATGAAAAAGGACAGAGTATTAAAGACCGATTGTCGAAATTGGACAAGGAAATGCGCGGTGTTTTGGATCGAAAAGATTTGGCCGATAATCAAAAATGGCATTACTACCGAAAGGTACTGTATTCATACTTGCAAACAGTGAGTGATGAACCTGATACTTCACCACGAGTTGATTTTGACAGTATTTTAGCTACCACCGGTCCCAAGAGGAAGGAAAAGAAGAAGAAATCGGTACGACTAAGAAAACACTCGAGCGTAAAAAAGGAATATGATAAATTACCTGATGAGGAAATCGGCATTTTTGGGGATCGAAGAAGGCAAGTTATAGCAATGGACAAGAAAATTAGAGACATTTTTGACCGAAAGAACCTCTCAAACTCTCAAAAGTGGTTTCATTATAAACGGATATTGAATTCGTATTTAGAAAACGTTCCCAACAGTAAGCAACCCATTCCTTTGCCGATATCTGATGTGGGAGGATATTCTAGTGGGGTAGAATCATCGCATGATTTAGCGAGAGCTGGAAAGGAGTTATTGCACACCAATGCTAACATTGGAAAACAATGGGAAGAACGGCAGGAGAAAGGAGTAAAACAAATGGAGGATCTACTGACCGACCTAGAGCACCAACTTCAAGAAAAGAAAGCAAAAGCAGAAGCGAATCTAGAAGAAGAAGAAGAAGAAGAAGACAGCAGCAACGACGTGGAAATGGAGGAGGAGGAGGAGATACCTATTCCGCTGAGAAGAGGAAACCGGAAACGAAGAATAAAGGAACCATACACTCCGCCCTCATCCCCCATAAAGCGGAGAATAAAGGAAGAAGAGAGTCAACCTTGGATTCCTCATCCTTGAGTAAAATCTATTACGAACCTTCCCATCCAGCCAGTTTTTCTACTACAGACGCACTGTGGAAGGCCTCTGGCAAAATATTTTCCAAGAATGAAATACAAAAATGGCTGGATTCACAAGATGCTTATACCTTGCACAAACCAATCAGGAAAAATTTTTCTCGAAATTATTATGACGTCTCTTACATCGATGAGACTTGGCAGTGTGGCCTTAACGATATGAGAAATTTGAAGAATTATAATGATGGCTTTCAATATCTCTTGACAGTCATCGACTTATTTTCTAAATATGCCTGGGCTGTTCCTTTAAAAAATAAGACAGCTGAAGTTGTTATCGAGGCTTTTCGTGCAATTCTTAAGGAAATGAAACCATTGAAAATTCAAAGCGACAAGGGGAGTGATTTTTCCAACGAAAAATTTAAAACATTCCTCAAGAAACAAGGAATAAAATTTTATACTACGAACCAGCCAGTCGTCAAAGCAGCCGTTGTGGAAAGATTCAACAGGACATTAAAAGGAAAATGTACAAATATTTCACCAAGAACAATACGCTCAATTACGTGCGTGTGCTTCCGAAATTGCTCCAAAGTTATAACAATCGGGTGCATTCCAGTATCGGACTGGCACCCTCGAATGTGAACATTTCGAATGCTTTTTCGGTGGCAAAAAGGCTAATAGAAAGAAGAAAAAGGAGAAAACCGAAAAATGAAACGAGATTTGCGGTGGGTGATCACGTTCGAATCAGCAAAGAAAGAAATCCATTCGCAAAAGGATACACAGCCAATTATTCCAAGGAAGTGTTTAGAATTAAAACCATCTCACAAGGTTTGAACGTACCTACTTACCAGTTGGAAGATTTAAATGGAGAAGAAATAAAAGGAACATTCTATAGGGAAGAGTTGGTCAAAGTTCGTCTGTCAGAAAGTACATATTTTCAGGTTGATGAAATACTCAAACGTAGGGGTAAGGGTAAGAAGCTCGAGTATTTCGTTAAATGGAGAGGCTACGGTGATGATTTCAACAGTTGGGTTCCGGCTTCTTCCGTGAAAAGGCTTCAGAATGACGGATAAGGATGATTTTTATGTTACACTTCTCAGCGACAGCTCTGGTAATTATTTCCCAGACAATACAATCGCTCACTTTTGCACGATGCTACCCGAACGAATTTCACTGCAGAATGGTGAGTGGACCGTCGCCTTGATGGAAATTTCTGTGCCAGATGCGTATGAATCTCCCGTGGAAGATGTGTTGGTGAGAATCCTCCCAGATCACACCGTAAAATTGGATAAAAAATACAGTTCCCTTAAACATTTGATGGATTCAATACGCGACAGCATCCCTTCGGAGAAACAAGCGGAGTGTGTCGTTGAAATCAATAAAATTAGCAATGAACATACGAATGTTGATATGGAAGGTGGTGTTGCTGAGGAGAAGGAGGAGAGTGTTCCTCCGCAGCTTCCGCTGACACACTCCAATATGGAAGTTGCTCAGGAGAAGAAGAAGAAGGAGAGTGTTCCTTCGCAGATTCCGCTAACGCTAATGCGAACCAAGCTAGTAAGGACTGCTCGTGCAGCAGAAGAAACGAAACATACTGGAACACTTTTAGTATACACTGATTTAATAAAAGGACAATATGTTGGAGACAAGTTGATCAGATGCTTGAGAGTCATCAATACGGGAGGCGGAAGGCAACAGATCTTTCAAAACCCATATTACTATCCTATCGAACGAAAGGAATTTGATAGTATCGAGATATTTCTCTCAGATAAAATGGGTAAACCGTTTCCATTTAGCGATGGAATTGATCCAGCGGCGGTGATTTTGCACTTTAAAAAGAAGAAATAGCATTAGTATGTTTAGTATGCTTCAAGATGTCGAACGATGTGGATCGATATATTTTCGATCGATCGATATATGTGGATCGATTCTTTATTTCAAATCAGAGGGGTGGGGATATTGGTCCATTATATCAAGCGAGTTATTTTAAACAAAGAGGACACGGATTAGGATCTTTTTTCAGTGGATTGTGGAGATATGTGAAACCCTTAGTCAGTTCTGGACTGAAGGCAGTTGGCGAAGAAGCGGTAAAAGCGGGGATTGGAGCGCTCTCCTATATCGGTACGAAATCGGGAAAGGAAATATTACAAACGCGTTTCGGAGAGGCAAGGGCCAATTTAAAGCGAAGAGCACAAGACAAGTTGCAAAGAATGGTGGGTGCGGGCTTGCGTACAGCAAAAAGACGACGCAAAACTGTAACTGTGATGCAAATGAATAAGCGAGATGATCCTGAAAAGACGAAGAAGGAACGACGGAGAAAAGGACGAGGGAAAAAGATAATTAAAAAGAGAGGAAAGAAGGTAGGGAAGAAGAGGGTAGGGAAGAAGAAGAGGGTAGGGAAGAAGAGGGTAGGGAAGAAGAGGGTAGGGAAGAAGAGGGTGGGAAAGAAGAAACAAAGCGGCGGTGGATGGAGGGATATATTTTCGTAAATGAGAAAATCGTGTCAGTCTTTCTCGAATGTTGGTGGAGCATACATCAAACGAGATGGAGGAAGTAGTTCCTTCGTGTTTGTACTTGTTCAAACACCTACCCATCCAAACTAGCATTATCGAACGCAGGACTACACCGTATTATCCAATCAATACAATCGACACCAACTCTGAATTGAAATTTTCAATAAAGGGAAATGGTGACCGATACCTTGATCTAAACGATATTAGGCTCAAAGTTAAATTAAAGTTAGTGAAAAGGGGGGGAATTCCTTACACCAATGTGGACCCCAAACAGCCGGGAGTCGTGAACAACATCCTGCATTCTATGTTCGAAAATTGCAACGTGTATTTTAACGCGAAAAAAGTAACGACCTCAGAATATTATGGATACCGAAGTTATTTGGAAAAACTGCTTAATTACGGCTCCGACGCAGCTCGCACACACATGGTTTGCAGTGGGTGGGAGCTCGATGAAGGAACGGATTTAGACAGCATGGAAAACGCAGGTTTTCTGGAAAGGCAAAGGTGGTTGAAAGATAGCTCTTTGTTAGAAGTGGTGGGGAAACTGCACGTGGATGCTTTTAATCAGCCGAGACTGTTAGTTAATAATGTTGACGTCACTATAGAGTTATCATTCGCTAAGCCGGAATTCTTCTTAATGGAAGAAGAAGGAGAGGATGCCATTTTGAAAATTGAAGAAGCAACACTGTATGCTACACAATGCGAGCTCGATCCTTCCATTCTGGTGGCTCACGCGAAACTTTTGTCAGATGGAACGCCGATGGTTTTACCGTACAAGCGAGTAGAAATGAAAACATTTACGATTTCCGCACACAGCACAATGTTCAACAATGATAACCTAATATTAGGCAGGATTCCAAATACGCTCATGGTCGCGTTTGTGGAGAGCAATTCATTTCTAGGCAAAAGAAATAAAAATCCATTTAATTTTCATCATTACAGCATGTACGAATGCTCAGTCTTTGTGGATGATCGTGAATATCCTTGCGGAGGATACAAGAGTGATTTTCATACTCCTTCCAAAAAATTCTGCACGAACGCGTATCACCAACTATATGAAGCCTTGAGATTGCCTCATGAAGATGTCGGAAAACAAATAACCAAGAAAATGTTTAAGCATGGATATTTCGTCCTGGCATGGGATATCACTCGCGACGGCTCGGGACACGAGGACCATGTTAGCCTCACTCGCACGGGAAATTTACGCCTGCAAGGAAAATTTCTACAAAAACTTCAAAATGCAGTAACCGTTGGTTGGGTTGGGTTGGGTTGGGGTTGGGGTTGGGGTTGGGGTTGGGGTCTGGGTTGGGGTTGGGGTTGGGTTGGGTTGGGTTTGGGGTTGGGTGGGGTTTGGGGTCGGGGTCGGGGTCGGGGTCGGGTCAGGGTCGGGTCGGGTCGGGTCTGGGTCTTGGGTCTGGGTCTGGGTCTGGGTTTTGGGTCTGAGTCTGGGTCTTGGGTCTGGGTCTGGGTCTGGGTCTGGGGTTGGGTCTGGGTCTGGGTCTGGGCCTGGGGTTGGGTATGGTTGGGTTGGGTTGGGTTGGGTTGGGTTGGGTGTGGTTGGGTGTGGTTGGGTGTGGTTGGGTGTGGTTGGGTGTGGTTGGGTGTGGTTGGGTGTGGTTGGGTGTGGTTGGGTGTGGTTGGGTGTGGTTGGGTGTGGTTGGGTGTGGTTGGGTGTGGTTGGGTTGGGTTGGGTTGGGTTGGGTTGGGTTGGGTTGGGTTGGGTTGGGTTGGGTTGGGTTGGGTTGGGTTGGGTTGGGTTGGGTTGGGTTGGGTTGGGTTGGGTTGGGTTGGGTTGGGTTGGGTTGGGTTGGGTTGGGTTGGGTTGGGTTGGGTTGGGTTGGGTTGGGTTGGGTTGGGTTGGGTTGGGTTGGGTTGGGTTGGGTTGGGTTGGGTTGGGTTGGGTTGGGTTGGGTTGGGTTGGGTTGGGTTGGGTTGGGTTGGGTTGGGTTGGGTTGGGTTGGGTTGGGTTGGGTTGGGTTGGGTTGGGTTGGGTTGGGTTGGGTTGGGTTGGGTTGGGTTGGGTTGGGTTGGGTTGGGTTGGGTTGGGTTGGGTTGGGTTGGGTTGGGTTGGGTTGGGTTGGGTTGGGTTGGGTTGGGTTGGGTTGGGTTGGGTTGGGTTGGGTTGGGTTGGGTTGGGTTGGGTTGGGTTGGGTTGGGTTGGGTTGGGTTGGGTTGGGTTGGGTTGGGTTGGGTTGGGTTGGGTTGGGTTGGGTTGGGTTGGGTTGGGTTGGGTTGGGTTGGGTTGGGTTGGGTTGGGTTGGGTTGGGTTGGGTTGGGTTGGGTTGGGTTGGGTTGGGTTGGGTTGGGTTGGGTTGGGTTGGGTTGGGTTGGGTTGGGTTGGGTTGGGTTGGGTTGGGTTGGGTTGGGTTGGGTTGGGTTGGGTTGGGTTGGGTTGGGTTGGGTTGGGTTGGGTTGGGTTGGGTTGGGTTGGGTTGGGTTGGGTTGGGTTGGGTTGGGTTGGGTTGGGTTGGGTTGGGTTGGGTTGGGTTGGGTTGGGTTGGGTTGGGTTGGGTTGGGTTGGGTTGGGTTGGGTTGGGTTGGGTTGGGTTGGGTTGGGTTGGGTTGGGTTGGGTTGGGTTGGGTTGGGTTGGGTTGGGTTGGGTTGGGTTGGGTTGGGTTGGGTTGGGTTGGGTTGGGTTGGGTTGGGTTGGGTTGGGTTGGGTTGGGTTGGGTTGGGTTGGGTTGGGTTGGGTTGGGTTGGGTTGGGTTGGGTTGGGTTGGGTTGGGTTGGGTTGGGTTGGGTTGGGTTGGGTTGGGTTGGGTTGGGTTGGGTTGGGTTGGGTTGGGTTGGGTTGGGTTGGGTTGGGTTGGGTTGGGTTGGGTTGGGTTGGGTTGGGTTGGGTTGGGTTGGGTTGGGTTGGGTTGGGTTGGGTTGGGTTGGGTTGGGTTGGGTTGGGTTGGGTTGGGTTGGGTTGGGTTGGGTTGGGTTGGGTTGGGTTGGGTTGGGTTGGGTTGGGTTGGGTTGGGTTGGGTTGGGTTGGGTTGGGTTGGGTTGGGTTGGGTTGGGTTGGGTTGGGTTGGGTTGGGTTGGGTTGGGTTGGGTTGGGTTGGGTTGGGTTGGGTTGGGTTGGGTTGGGTTGGGTTGGGTTGGGTTGGGTTGGGTTGGGTTGGGTTGGGTTGGGTTGGGTTGGGTTGGGTTGGGTTGGGTTGGGTTGGGTTGGGTTGGGTTGGGTTGGGTTGGGTTGGGTTGGGTTGGGTTGGGTTGGGTTGGGTTGGGTTGGGTTGGGTTGGGTTGGGTTGGGTTGGGTTGGGTTGGGTTGGGTTGGGTTGGGTTGGGTTGGGTTGGGTTGGGTTGGGTTGGGTTGGGTTGGGTTGGGTTGGGTTGGGTTGGGTTGGGTTGGGTTGGGTTGGGTTGGGTTGGGTTGGGTTGGGTTGGGTTGGGTTGGGTTGGGTTGGGTTGGGTTGGGTTGGGTTGGGTTGGGTTGGGTTGGGTTGGGTTGGGTTGGGTTGGGTTGGGTTGGGTTGGGTTGGGTTGGGTTGGGTTGGGTTGGGTTGGGTTGGGTTGGGTTGGGTTGGGTTGGGTTGGGTTGGGTTGGGTTGGGTTGGGTTGGGTTGGGTTGGGTTGGGTTGGGTTGGGTTGGGTTGGGTTGGGTTGGGTTGGGTTGGGTTGGGTTGGGTTGGGTTGGGTTGGGTTGGGTTGGGTTGGGTTGGGTTGGGTTGGGTTGGGTTGGGTTGGGTTGGGTTGGGTTGGGTTGGGTTGGGTTGGGTTGGGTTGGGTTGGGTTGGGTTGGGTTGGGTTGGGTTGGGTTGGGTTGGGTTGGGTTGGGTTGGGTTGGGTTGGGTTGGGTTGGGTTGGGTTGGGTTGGGTTGGGTTGGGTTGGGTTGGGTTGGGTTGGGTTGGGTTGGGTTGGGTTGGGTTGGGTTGGGTTGGGTTGGGTTGGGTTGGGTTGGGTTGGGTTGGGTTGGGTTGGGTTGGGTTGGGTTGGGTTGGGTTGGGTTGGGTTGGGTTGGGTTGGGTTGGGTTGGGTTGGGTTGGGTTGGGTGGGTTGGGTTGGGTTGGGTTGGGTTGGGTTGGGTTGGGTTGGGTTGGGTTGGGTTGGGTTGGGTTGGGTTGGGTTGGGTTGGGTTGGGTTGGGTTGGGTTGGGTTGGGTTGGGTTGGGTTGGGTTGGGTTGGGTTGGGTTGGGTTGGGTTGGGTTGGGTTGGGTTGGGTTGGGTTGGGTTGGGTTGGGTTGGGTTGGGTTGGGTTGGGTTGGGTTGGGTTGGGTTGGGTTGGGTTGGGTTGGGTTGGGTTGGGTTGGGTTGGGTTGGGTTGGGTTGGGTTGGGTTGGGTTGGGTTGGGTTGGGTTGGGTTGGGTTGGGTTGGGTTGGGTTGGGTTGGGTTGGGTTGGGTTGGGTTGGGTTGGGTTGGGTTGGGTTGGGTTGGGTTGGGTTGGGTTGGGTTGGGTTGGGTTGGGTTGGGTTGGGTTGGGTTGGGTTGGGTTGGGTTGGGTTGGGTTGGGTTGGGTTGGGTTGGGTTGGGTTGGGTTGGGTTGGGTTGGGTTGGGTTGGGTTGGGTTGGGTTGGGTTGGGTTGGGTTGGGTTGGGTTGGGTTGGGTTGGGTTGGGTTGGGTTGGGTTGGGTTGGGTTGGGTGGGTTGGGTTGGGTTGGGTTGGTTGGGTGGGTTGGGTTGGGTGGGTTGGGTGGGTTGGTTGGGTTGGGTTGGGTTGGGTTGGGTTGGGTTGGGTTGGGTTGGGTTGGGTTGGGTTGGGTGGTTGGGTTGGGTGGGTTGGGGTTGGGTTGGGTTGGGTTGGGGTTGGGTTGGGTGGGTGGGTTGGGTTGGGTTGGGTTGGGGTTGGTTGGGTTGGTTGGGTTGGGTTGGGTTGGGTTGGGTTGGGTTGGGGGTGGGTTGGGTTGGTGGTTGGGTTGGGGTTGGGTTGGGTTGGGTTGGGTTGGGTTGGTTGGGTTGGGTTGGGTTGGGTTGGGTTGGGTTGGGTTGGGTTGGGTTGGGTTGGTTGGGTTGGGTTGGGTGGGTTGGGTTGGGTTGGGTTGGGTGGTGGGTGGTGGGTTGGGTTGGTTGGGTTGGGTTGGGTTGGGTTGGGTTGGGTTGGGTTGGGTTGGGTTGGGTTGGGTTGGGTTGGGTTGGGTTGGGTTGGGTTGGGTTGGGTTGGGTTGGGTTGGGTTGGGTTGGGTTGGTTGGGTTGGGTTGGGTTGGGTTGGGTTGGGTTGGGTTGGGTTGGGGGTTGGGTTGGGTTGGGTTGGGTTGGGTTGGGTTGGGTTGGGTTGGGTTGGGTTGGTTGGGTTGGGTTGGTTGGGTTGGGTTGGGTTGGGTTGGGTTGGGTTGGGTTGGGTTGGTTGGGTTGGGTTGGGTTGGGTTGGGTTGGGTTGGGTTGGTTGGGTTGGGTTGGGTTGGGTTGGGTTGGGTTGGGTTGGGTTGGGTTGGGTTGGGTTGGTTGGGTTGGGTTGGGTTGGGGGGGTTGGGTTGGGTTGGGTTGGGTTGGGTTGGGTTGGGTTGGGGTTGGGTTGGGTTGGGTTGGTTGGGTTGGGTTGGGTTGGGTGGGTTGGGTTGGGTTGGGTTGGGTTGGGTTGGGTTGGGTTGGGTTGGGTTGGGTTGGGTTGGGTTGGGTTGGGTTGGGTTGGGTTGGGTGGGTTGGGTTGGGTTGGGTTGGGTTGGGTTGGGTTGGGTGGGTTGGGTTGGGTTGGGTTGGGGTTGGGTTGGTTGGGTTGGGTTGGGTTGGGTTGGGTTGGGTTGGGTTGGGTTGGGTTGGGTTGGGTTGGGTTGGGTTGGGTTGGTTGGGTTGGGTTGGGTTGGGTTGGGTTGGGTTGGGTTGGGTTGGGTTGGGTTGGGTTGGGTTGGGTTGGGTTGGGTTGGGTTGGGTTGGGTTGGGTTGGGTTGGGTTGGGTTGGGTTGGGTTGGGTTGGGTTGGGTTGGGTTGGGTTGGGTTGGGTGGGTTGGGTTGGGTTGGGTTGGGTTGGGTTGGGTTGGGTTGGGTTGGTTGGGTTGGGTTGGGTTGGGTTGGGTTGGGTTGGGTTGGGTTGGGTTGGGTTGGGTTGGGTTGGGTTGGGTTGGGTTGGGTTGGGTTGGGTTGGGTTGGGTTGGGTTGGGTTGGGTTGGGTTGGGTTGGGTTGGGTTGGGTTGGGTTGGGTTGGGTTGGGTTGGGTTGGGTTGGGTTGGGTTGGGTTGGGTTGGGTTGGGTTGGTTGGGTTGGGTTGGGTTGGGTTGGGTTGGGTTGGGTTGGGTTGGGTTGGGTTGGGTTGGGTTGGGTTGGGTTGGGTTGGGTTGGGTTGGGTTGGGTTGGGTTGGGTTGGGTTGGGTTGGGTTGGGTTGGGTTGGTTGGGTTGGGTTGGGTTGGGTTGGGTTGGGTTGGGTTGGGTTGGGTTGGGTTGGGTTGGGTTGGGTTGGGTTGGGTTGGGTTGGGTTGGGTTGGGTTGGGTTGGGGTGGGTTGGGTTGGGTTGGGTTGGGTTGGGTTGGTTGGGTTGGGTTGGGGTTGGTTGGGTTGGGTTGGGTTGGGTTGGGTTGGGTTGGGTTGGGTTGGGTTGGTTGGGTTGGGTTGGGTTGGGTTGGGTTGGGTTGGGTTGGGTTGGGTTGGGTTGGGTTGGGTTGGGTTGGGTTGGGTTGGGTTGGTTGGGTTGGGTTGGGGTTGGGTTGGGTTGGGTTGGGTTGGGTGGGTTGGGTTGGGTTGGGTTGGGTTGGGTTGGGTTGGGTTGGGTGGGTTGGGTTGGGTTGGGTTGGGTTGGGTTGGGTTGGGTTGGGTTGGGTTGGGTTGGGTTGGGTTGGGTTGGGTTGGGTTGGGTGGTTGGGTTGGTTGGGTTGGGTTGGGTTGGGTTGGGTTGGGTTGGGTTGGGTTGGGTTGGGTTGGGTTGGTTGGGTTGGGTTGGGTTGGTTGGGTTGGGTTGGGTTGGGTTGGGTTGGGTT